>OY856187.1:75728725-75895725 GCA_963693315.1 Diogma glabrata
GTTTCTTTTAGAAATTTATGGACGCTAACTTTAAAACTTTGAGGATTAAAGCTATCAGGAAAAACCCATGAAGGTAAGGCGTTCTAGAGATGAGAGACTCCGTTGAAAAAATCACGCTGAAAGGCAACAGTTCTGCAACTTTTTATATGAACCGTTAAAGGATGGGCTATAACATTTGCTCTGGTGTTACGCAATGGGATTGCTAGTTTTTCTATCTGGATTTATTGTGTGCCGTGTTGAAGGGTTTAATTGAAAGCACGCGTATTTACATTTATAATTACTTTTATTGACCTTAATAATAGAAGTACACTTTGTTGAACACAATATTGAAGTAATATAAAATCGAGGGAAAAGTCTGACAGTTATCTACTTTAGTGCTGCCATATATATAATGTATAATTCACAATGGGTTATAACAGTCTCCCATGCTTAATTGTGATCTTATAATCCATATTTTGAAAGTTAAATTGAAATACAATTTTGAAATTTGAAACTAATTTGAAATACAATTTTGAAATTTGAAATTAAATTGAAATTGGAAATTAAATTGAAATACAACTTTGAAATTTGAAATTAATACTTAAGTTATTTTGTTATATAATCATTAAGATATGTTGGTGTGTTGCGTGTTCTTGTAGATCTTCGAATAACTTGTGGTTCTTGATATGTTTGTGTTTCCTGTATCACTGGAGGATTTATAGATTCATCTGGAGTTACGATTATTATTATATAAACGATTATTTTCATGAGATTCTGGATTCTGTTGATATTGATGATTTGAAGTTCCCATACTATATTGACTATAAATTTGAGTTTGTTGATCTAAGGGTTTATTTGAATTCTTTGAAGCGTAACTTGAATCAATATTTTCATTAGTAGTTTCTGGTGCAAATTGTACTTTTCGTTGTTGAACTTTTGTATTTTTAAGTTGATCTATATGACGTTTAAGAGTATATCCATCATCTAGTTTGACTAAATAATGAAGTTGTCCATATTTTCGTAGTACTGTACCAGTTTTCCATACAGTTTTTTGATTTTGATAATGTAGAACTTGAACTCTTTCTCCCATGCTTATTTGACGAACCCCTGGTATTGGTTTTGCAGATTCAGTTTTGATTGTTGGCTTTAATGCATCTAGTTTGATTCGTATACGTCTATTAAGGTAAAGTTCAGCTGGACTCTTTCCACAGTTGAGTGGTGTTGCTCGATATCTTTGAAGAATTTCGTTCACTTTTTGTTGTAAAGAACCTGGATCCATTGACATAGCTATTAATTTTCGTTTTAATGTTTGAACGTTGCGTTCAGCTAATCCATTTGTACTAGGATGTCCTGGAGCGATTAATTTTTGAAAAATACCATTCTTACTGCAATAACATTTGAATTGTTCACTAGTAAAAATTGTAGCGTTGTCGGATACTAATATTGAAGGAAACCCATGAGTAGCAAATATTTCGGTTAGAAGTTTTATTGTAATTTGTGTTGTAGGTGAGTCACGTATGACTCTAAATTCTGACCATTTTGATTTGGCATCGACAACAATTAAAAAATTATGACCTTGAAAAGGCCCTGCGTAATCGATATGAATTCTTTCCCAGTTTTCATCTGGTTCTTGCCAATGATGCAGTGGTGCTTTTGACGGTTTATTTTGAACTTCAACACACGATTCACATGATCTTACTATTCGTTCGATATCGCGGTCGATCCCGTTCCAAAAGCAGTATCTTCTTGCAAGTTGTTTCATCCTCGTAATACCTGGATGAGTGTGATGTAATTCTTGTAGGATTTTTGACTGGAGGCTGTTAGGAATAAGAACTCTTTGACCTTTGAATATAACACCATTATCGAGTGTGTATTTTTCCTCTTCCTCATCACTATTTAGGAGGTTTGACAAAATTTTTGAAAGTTCTGGATCTTTCGCGGTTTCCGACGCTAATATTTCAGCATTTATGTGTTCACTGGAAATTTCAAAAATTGATTGATGACATAATTCATTTACCTCTTCATTGATAGCTTTGTCTGTAGACTGTTTTTCAATTACTTGTGTTGCACGAGATAAACAATCAACATTTGTGTGTTCTGTACCTTTTTTGTATTTTATTTCATAATTGAAACTTGATAAAAATTCAGCATATCGCAGTAGCCTGGCTGATGTAATTGAAGACATCTTGTTGTTTTGATGAAATATCCGTGTAAGCGGACGGTTATCTGTGATCAGTTGGAATTTCCTTCCGTAGAGGTACATGAAAAAAATGATTTATGGTAAATATTATCGCTAATGCTTCGCGATCTAGTTGACTGTAATTTTTTTCTGCTACCGTCAATGATCTTGATGCGTATGCAACTGGTCGTTCTATGCCGTTGGTTATGTGTGAGAGTACGCCTGCTATACCTGTAGGACTAGCATCACATGCGACTATAACTGGTAGTTCTGGATCGAAAGGCATCAATACTTGATCACTGGCAATAATGTTTTTTAATTTTATAAATGCAGCTTCACAATTTGAAGACCAAAAGAATTTTTTTTCTTTTTGAAGTAGTTGCCGTAATGGAAACGTAATTGAAGACATATCTGGAATAAATCTTGAATAATAGGTAATCATACCCAAAAATCTTCTGACATCATCTACTGTAGTTGGGCGAGGCATTTTGATAATTGCTTGAATTTTTGAAGGTGATTTCGAAATTTTATTATATTGTACGACATGTCCCAGATATTCCACCTGCGTTTGAAAAAATGTGCATTTATTTCTATTTAAATGTAGATCATGTTATTTTAGTCGTTTGAGACATTCTATTAGATTTTGTTTGCATTCAGCTTCTGTTGTTCCATGAACTATAATATCATCGAAATATGACATTGTTTTGTTTAAACCGGATAAGATTTGTTCAATAATACGATTGAATTCTGATGGGGCAGTTTTTATGCCGAAAGAAAGACGATTTACTCTGTAAGTTCCCTTATGAGTTGATATTGTTTGTATCTCACTGGATTCTTGATTAACTCGAAGATGTAGGTAGGCTTTATAGAGGTCCAGGTGACAGAAATATTTTGACCCTTTAAGGTTATTTAAAATTTCATCGATTCGGCGTATTGGATAATTTGCCGAAACCAGTTGAGGATTAACGCCTGGTTTATAATCGACACAAAGTCGAACACCATTGTCTGGTTTTGTAATAATTACTAGGGGAGATCCCCAGTCACTTCTTTCACATTTTGAAATAATACCAGCTTCTTCTAAATCAATGAGTTCTTTCTCAACTCTTTCTCGAAGGGCATATGGAACTTCTCATTCCTTGAAGAATACTGGTTTGGAACCTTGCCGAAGCTGTAGAGTTACTTCGAAATTGGGCACACACCCTACTTTTTCTGTAAAAACGTCCTCAAAATTATTAAAAATGTCTGAAATTGAATCGAGATTAATGGTTTGAACTATATTAATATTGTTAAATTTATAATTGTCCACTTCTTGGAGGTTAATTTCTAAATGACGAATCCATATGCGACCAAGAAGAGCATCATATTCACAAGGAACTACATACAACTCCTCGTTTGCGGTTAAGTTGTTGTATTTGACTTGTACATTAATTTTCCCATCAGGAATTATAATATTTTTTGTATATGATCGAAAAGCAATTTTTGAAGGTTCCAGTGGTGTTTTTATGCCAAGTTTATCATATTGATTTCTTGGTATTAGTGTATAACCAACACCAGTGTCGACTTCAAATTTTTGTTGACGTCCATTTATTTCCACTATGGCGTAGTATTTATCAGCATCAATATTTCTATTATGTTGATTTGAAAATATATCGACAATTTGATTAATACCATAAATTTTAGAAATTGATTCAGCATAATCATCATTTTTATGAATAGATTTATTATTTGAAGGTTTTAATAAACTTTTAATACATACTTGTTGCACGTGACCACTTCTTCCACACGACGTACATTTGAGGTTATGTGGGTTAGTACGACAGTCTCTTGTTTTGTGGTTGTCTCTACCGCATCGTATGCACAAATTTTCGATTCCTAGCTGACTGTAGTTTATTCTGGATTTTGAACGATAATGTGATCGTGAAGACCGGTTTCTGGAACGACTTCTTCGTTGATTTGAATTTCTGGCTTGAATTTTATTGATGGAATTATTGATGGGTTGCTTTGAATTTATTTCCCGGCAATCTATTTTTGATACTTCTAATGATATAGCATTTCGAACAATTTTTACGAATTCATCTTCGTCAGATTGAAGTAGTTTCTCTCGAATTGTATTATCGTTGATGCCACGTATAAACTGAGCTCGAAGAAAAACATTCGATATATCCGCATTGCAAGCACACTTTGACACAAATTCACATTCATTCGTATCACGTCGCAATAATGCTACGTAATCAGCTATTGTCTGATCTTCGCTTTGGTATGTTGACAAAAATCGGTGTTGACTGACTAGAATGTTCTTTTTGGGGCATAAATGCGTTTCTAGTATTTTCATTAACTCATCGTATTCGACATCGTTTATTGTTTTGGGCGCGATTAATGAAACTAGCAACTTGAAATGTGTTGATCCGATGGAGTTTATAAGCATTTGATGACAAAGTATTTTATTTGTAAGGACACCTTTCATTTTCAAGTAGTTTTCAAAACGCTGTCGGTAAAGTTTGAAATTTTCTTTAGTTGATTCATAATTTTCGAACGGTGGCAACATAACCTGTAATGGTTGTTGTTGCTGTTGTAGATTATTTGCATTTATTTGTTGAATTAACTCATGTTGTGTCTTGTTGAAATTCTCCAACAATTGTGCAAATTGAGCAGCATCCATCTTGTGAAAAAAAAGAAATTTTATTTTGATTAAATTGAATATATAAATATGTAAATTGAATATTTTATTTTCGTCGTCGCCACTTTTCTATCTGGATTTATTGTGTGCCGTGTTGAAGGGTTTAATTGAAAGCACGCGTATTTACATTTATAATTACTTTTATTGACATTAATAATAGAAGTACACTTTGTTGAACACAATATTGAAGTAATATAAAATCGAGGGAAAAGTCTGACAGTTATCTACTTTAGTGCTGCCATATATATAATGTATAATTCACAATGGGTTATAACACTAGTTCAGGTAAAATTGATTTATTCTCTTCAAAGGTTCGTTCATCCATAATGTATTTGTAGAAAATTGTCAAATCCGCAACATTTCGTCTGTGTTGTAAAGAATCAAGCTCATTAGTAAGAGTTGAGTTGCCAATCAGTTTAACAGCTCTGCGCTGAACAGAATCAAGGCACTTCAAACTACTATAATTAGCTCCACCCCATATGTCGTCACTTTTATGCCAGAGTCACGAATGTGCAAAATTATAGTTTTGAGATAATTAATTGCATTTTAAAGTTTGCAAACGCTACTAAAATTCAGTTTTTTGTTGTTTTTTATTATTCCATCAAATTTTTTATTCAATTTGCTGGAATAATAAAAACAACAAAAAACTGAATTTTAGTAGCGTTTGCAAACTTTAAAATGCAGTTGTCTCAAAACTACAATTTTGCACATTCGTGACTTTGGCATAATAGTGACGATGTGAGAACAGTACTCTATGCAGGGACGTATAAATGATTTATAAATTAAAAGAAGCTGTTCGCTATTAAAAAACTTACGACATCGTCCCAAAAAGCCCAATTTTTGAACAGCGTTCTTAGCTAGGTTAAAAATATGAGAATTCCATTTCAAATTATTTTCAACTTCTACTCCTAAAAGCCTAACAGATCCTTTCCCTACAAGATCTTTAGAGTCGAACTTTAATGCAAACGGATGAGGTGTGGATAATCTAGAAAAATACAGGCTTGTTATTTGCTCGTATTGAATTCAACACTATTAGCGAGCCCCCAATCCAAAATAGTTTTAAGGTCAAGGTTTAAAGAATCTATTAAATTTGATCTACAGTTGTTAAGCGCTAACTGCGAATATAATTTAGGGTTCTCATGGACACATGAAGAGTGCTATCATCAGCAAAACTATGGATAGGACTAATTGTTGAATCCAACAAATCATAAATATATATAAGAAAAAGAGTTGGTGACAAAGCAGAACCCTGAGGAACTCCTGCATTAGTTGAAAAGACATCCGATGAAATACCATCAACATTGACTCGAAATTTCCGCTCGGAAATAAAGCTTTGTATCCAAGATATAAGTTGCTCATCCAAACTATTACATCTTAATTTGCAAATAAGATTGTTGTGCCAAACTTTATCAACTGCTTTGGATATATCAAGAGCAATACCGAAAGTCTCACCATGATTTTCAAGCGATTTGTTCCATACATGAGTGATACAAAGGAAGATGAGTTCCATACAAAGGAAAGTAAATCTCCCGTCGCTTTTCCTTTTCGATACCCGTATTGTCTTTCATTAAGTAGTTTGGACGACTCTAAGAAGCAATAAAAGGAAAGGTACACTCTTTTCATGTAACATTGACAAATAATTTTTTTATTACTCGGAATATTTTTAGGAAACGCATCGTATCTTTCAAGCACGATTTGTGAAGAATTCATCTCTATAATGGCAAAACATGTTAAAAATCATTGTTTCGGAAATTATAGAATCTCGATATTATTCGTTTAGCGTCAATTCCACTCAGGATGTGAGCCATACAGACCAGTTGTCTTTTTGTGTTCGAAATGTTAAAAGTAATACCATTTGTTAACGATTTATTTCATTTATTGAAATCGAAGGTCATACATCGAAAGACGTATTATCTTTTTGACATCATAATGAAATTCGACAATGAAAACGAAAGAAACATTGATAATTGTAGAGGCCAGTCACATGACAACGCTTACAATATGGCAGGTATTTATGATGGCATACAAAGATTGATTCGTCAAACAAATCAAAAAGCAATTTTTGTCCCTTGCTTTGCGCATTCATTAAATTTATTCGGTAAAAATCGTGTTTCTGGCAATACTACTGCAACTAAGTTTTTTGATATGGTTGAAAAACTTTATGGATTTTTCGTATATTCCCCTTTTCGATGGAATCGATTACAAGAACAATTAACCTAAAATAGCAAAAACATGTTAAAAAGAGCAACTGGACCGAGATGGTCATCTAGGTACGAATCAGTTCACGCTTTACATTCTTGTCATTTAAAAGTGTTGCATATTTTAAAATCTTTCCTAAATGAGGAAATCTTCAGTTATGATAACAAAGCAGTGGTAACAGGTTTGATAAAAAAAACTATGTCAATTCGAAAATATTTTGATGCTTGTACTCTGGAAAAGTGTACTAACCAAGTTTAATTTTGTGAATCGAGATTACAAAAATCTAATTTAACTGTCTCGGTGACAAAAAACTGTTGAACGATTTACCCATTCTTTCTATTGAAAATGAAATTTTGAACGAAATTAAATTCGATGAAATTATAGACCAGTTTGTAACACTTAAGCACAAAAAAAATGTAATTTAAATGCCTGCAAATAAATAGATTTTAAACATGTCTGGTTTTATTGAATCCCCCCTGAATCGCGGGGCCCTGGTGCGAGTGCCTAAAAACCTGTATGATAATCCGCCACTGATATATATATACTAGGTCATTCAATAAGTCCGTAGGATGACACATAGATGGCGTTACTAGAATTTTTTCCATATGATTTTTATTTAGTACTAACCTTCAAACGATACGTGTATAAATTGACAGCAATCTGACTATTTATTCGTGAGTTATAGCATTTTGTGTGAAGCAACTTTTGTTTTTGAAAAAAAATGGAAAAAAGTGAATTTCGAATTTTAATAAAGCATTACTTTTTGATGAAAAAAAATACAGTGGAAACCAAACAATGGCTTGATAAACATTATCCAAACTCTGCTCCATCGAGACAAATGGTAGAGAAGTGGATGGCTGAATTTAAATGTGGTCGTACCAGCACAAAAGATGCAGAGCGCAGTGGACGCCCAAATGAGGCTGTTATTCCAGAAAACATAAAAAAAATCCACAAATTGGTTATGAACGATCGCAAATTGAAGGTGCACGAAATAGCTGACATTGTAAAGGTAGCAGATGGTAGTGTTTTTACCATTTTACATGAACATTTGGGTATGCGAAAGCTCTGTGCAAATTGGGTGCCGCGTGAGCTCACAGTCGACCAAAAACAACAACGAATCGATGCTTCGGAGGAGTCTTTGGCACTGTTAAACCGCAATAAAAGGGAATTCTATCGTAGATATGTGACAATGGATGAGACATGGCTTCACAATTACACACCAGAATCCAAGACAGTCAGCTGAGTGGACAGCAGTCGACGAACCGAATCCAAAGCGAGCAAAGACGCAACAGTCGGCCGGTAAGGTGATGGCGTCTGTATTTTGGGATACGAACGGAATAATATTCATCGACTATCTCCAAAAAGGAACCACCATCAACAGCGAGTATTACTGTGAACTTTTGGATCGATTGAAGGCTGAAATCGCAAAGAAACGGCCACATTTGCAAAAGAAAAAAGTGTTGTTTCGCCAAGATAATGCACCGTGTCACAGATCGATGAAAACGATGGCAAAATTGAATGAATTGGGCTTTGAATTGCTTACCCACCCACCATATTCTCCAGATTTAGCCCCCAGCGACTTTTTCCTGTTTTCAGATCTCAAGAGAATGCTTGCTGGAAAGAAATTTAAGTCCAATGATGAAGTAATCGCTGAAACTGAGGCCTATTTTGACGAGAAAGGGAAATTGTACTATAAAAGTGGTATAGAAAAGTTGGAAAATCGCTATACTCGTTGTATCGCCCTCGAAGGCAACTATGTTGAATAAAAAAATCGAGTTTTGTCAAAATGTTGTTTTTTTCTTACTTATCCTACGGACTTATTGAACGACCTGTTATATTATATATATATATAAATATATATATAATACATATATATATATATATATATATATATATATATATATATATATATATATATATATATATATATATATATATATATATGTATATATATATTATATATATATATATATATATATATATATATATATATATATATATATATATATATATATATATATATATATATATATATATATATATATATATATGTATATATATATATATATATATATATATATATATATATATATATATATATATATATATATATATATATATATATATATATATATATATATATATGTATATATATATATATATATATATATATATATACATATTTTTTTTCGTGAACGACAAACGTCTTTATTTTGTAGGCAGTTTAAGGCGTATACAAATTTGTTTTAAATGTTTTAGTTCGTTAGAATTTTTTCTATAGAATACGATAAAAATATTAAAAACATTTTTGGGGTAGTTTTCTCCCTTATTTTGAGGCTTTAAAGTTTAAAATCATTTTTTCGGATTGTATGACACGTTTTTTTTTAATTTTTTTTTTTTTAATTTAGTTTGAAATATGCACTTTCAAATTATTTTTATCGCGTGATGGAAGTAGTATCGATGTGTGCGCTAGAGGGCGCTGAAAGTTAAAAACCACCCCAAAAACCAGTTTTCACGACATACCTTGTGCTGTAAAATGAAAATTCAAACGATGTATTATAAGAGAGTCATGGTCAATAAATCCAAATTCAGGGTCAAATTATTAAAATTCAAATTGGCGGCACCAATATTTTTGAAATTGATGATTTTTGAAAATCGAAAAATGTATTCGTAATCTACGTAAAATTTTAAATCAATTTTGTAATAATTTTTGCAATATTTTTAGAATTTTGTTGGAAAAAAAATTGAATTTTTGATTTTATTTAGTTTTACAATATTTTTGGAATTTTGAAAGAAATATGAATTTGCGATTTTGAAATATTTTCTCGAAACGCTAAATATAGGGGTTTTTCATTGTATAAACTTTTAGTTCATTGTATAAACTTTTCACTAAATTATGTTAATTTATAATCTGTTATAATTTTCCGACAACGTATTGATCAATAGATCGGGTTAGTTTTGTAATAAATATCTAAACAGAGATAAAAAATACATGTACTTTAACAAAAAGTTATGTTTGATATACATCGCTGCCCAAAACTAAAACCCATGTCCACATAAAAGTTTTTTGCCGAAAACAATATCAAAATCCTTAACCCAGACCGAAGTCTTGAGATCTCAGAGCTTGAGATTTCAGCCCCTCCATATTTTTAGTTATCGCTTCTCGGCTGAAAGACTATAATAATAGTGATTAAGGTTGTATATGTTTATTTTATAGTCCAGTAACGTTATACATCACAGTATGCGTCCAATCCGGTCTGATTTTTTGCAGACTTGTGTATGATGTTGGCCTAATGAATAATCCAAGTTTGTGAACTCGAGCACCGAACGCAACTTTGTCAAAAATCGAAAAAACCGCGAAAAAATTGTTATTTTTTCAAATTTTGGCGATTATAACCCTAAAGGACTAGTTTTTTCTTTATACTTTCTTAGGACGGTTTTAAAGTAGACTAAATTTGCTACAATATTATACTAGAACTATCTCTGTAAACCCAATAGTTTCCGAGATTAAGCAGTTCAAAGTTTATCATTTTTTTTCGAAATTCGCAATTTTTTGCAATTCTGTCGTTCTGAATGAATTTTCGAGTAACTAAAATAATGTCTAAAATATTGCAAAATATTGCGAAGTTAAAAAAATGATAAACTTTGAAAGGCTCAATCTCGGAAATTATTGGGTCTACAGAGACAATTCTAGTATCATATTGTAGCAAATTTAGTCTACTTTTTTTCAAAAACTAGTCCTTTAGGGCCATAATCGCCAAAATTTGAAAAAATAACGATTTTTGAGGCTTAATCTCGGAAACTATTGGGTCTACATCATATTGTAGCAAATTTAGTCTACTTTAAAACCGTCCTAAGAAAGTATAAAGAAAAAACTAGTCCTTAAGGTTATAATCGCCAAAATTTGAAAAAATAACGAATTTTTCGATTTTTGACAAAGTTGCGTTCTGCGCTCGAGGTCACAAACTTGGATTATTCATTAGGCCAACATCATAAACAAGTCTGCAAAAAATCAGAACTACCGGATTTGACGCATACTGTGATGTATAAAGTTACTGGACTAATATTATTATACGACGCGACATGCCGATAGTTGTCATCTGATGTGACACAACTTCAGTAATTAGTGTGGGTGTGAGATTTTATCCTGCCTTTTCTTTTACTTATTGTTTTGGTTTTTATTCGTTCGCTCTACCTTCCAGGTATACAAACTTTTTGGACATAAACACAACTTTAAAGGGTTTTTTTGAGTTTAACTTTCAAACTTATTGAGATACGATGCATGCTGGCATATATTGTAATTCGGCAATTAAATCCCATTTTTACTCTGTGCAACAAATACCTTTTAAATTGTATATATTAAATGTTCTATCCTTACCTGATTGATTATTTATTCTCTTGTTTAATCTTTTTTTGCAACGAATGTAATTTAAAAATGATAACAAAATTCATAAGCGATTTGGACGAACCAAAACATGGTACAAGTTATCTTCACATATTTATTTTTAAACCAACAAAAACCTTTCAACTTTTCATTATATGAATAGATAAGTTTGATTTAAGTAACTGAGCAATAACTCACATTACATATATTATTATTTATTGAATTTTGTGTTTTGACCAATGGATGAAAAACAATATGTATAACAAAGCCAATATCTTTCGCTTTATTCTCTTCTACAGTAAATAAAATCAAAAAACAGTATATGATGGCGTAAGACAACCAAGATTTTCGATCTAACAACCCCCTTTTTTATATATAGATATTAAATGTTGATAAAATTTAGTTTTATAACAAATGATTATTTGTATTTTTTTTTAAATTGAACACTAAATATATTTGTTTTTAATGATTTTGTATATATATTTATATTATTATAATACGATTATGGTAATCAGGAAAACAAGAAATAACTTTACATTTTGGAATGTACAAATTGTATTTATTTAACGATTTTTTGTTTGTAAACTATATCAATCAAATCGACCCCTGTGACAAATCTTTACATGATTTTATTTTAAAGATTTAGTTTGTTATTCACACTCTTCTAATAATACAATTAATGTTAATTTTTTTTGTTTTTCTAAAGTTTTACATTCAAGGCTACAAAAAAATAGCTGTTTTTTTTAAAATGTAAAATTTTTTAATTATATTATTTGTCCAGATTTTTATTTAATTATATAATTTAATATTTACACAAAATTGAAAGGAATAAAATGTTGTTTTTGAACTCAAAAGAACTTAGTTACGGGGTCCACGAGTTTTATTAATTTAATCATCAAATTAATTAGGATAGTAGTAATAAAAATAATTTAAAAGAAAGCAAAAAAATTATTAACACAATTTTATGATATTTTTTTGTAGTTTTTGTTTTTTTTTTTTTAAATTTAACATTTTGTTTTTTTTTTCTATGAGCTAAAACTGTACATTTATAGTTCTTTTATTTAATTATTTATTTTTTTTTTATTTTGAATTAAGTTAATTCGTAAATCTTATCCTAAAAATATATAATCTAAAAAAAAATATTACAACAAAAATCACGGACTAAAAAATTATTTAAAAACAAAAATTTTAACAAATAATAGATAATTTAATTTATTATAATAATACAATTGATATAATATATTACTGATTTATGTATCACTTGGTTTTAATCGGTTGGAGGTCGATAGTGGGAATTTCGAATACATATACATGTAGTTTGATAAGATGTTAAGAAAACTCGCGTATAACAATAATTTTCCAACCATTCTCAACAAACAAAACTATATAAAACATTTTTTGTATCAAATTGTGCATTGAAATATATCAAAACTATTGTTGAAAGAAAATTTGTTTTCAAAAATTAAAAAGCTGTCCAGTTATTTCAAATCAATTTTTAATAACAAATAGAGTACTAATCAGCATCAAATCAATAATCTATCGGTATTTTTAGTTAAAAATTGATTTGAAAACATAAAAAAAAAAATCAATAATAAATATTAAAAAAATGCAATTTTGATTTCTTAACATAAATTTAAAAAGAAAAATGAAGACTGTGGATATAATGGAGTTATGAATAAAAATAAATGTTTTTGTTTTTATTTACTGTTATTAATAATATTATTAATTTATTTTTACTTTGGCTAAGTTAAAAATTATTTTTATTTTAAGGAATTTCGGACGAAGAAAATGATAACAAGAAAGGAAAAATTCTCTTTTATATTTAAACTCAACAAACAAAGTAATTTATATTCTCAATTAACTATTAAAAACTATAATAGTTTTTAATAAATTAATTAAAAAGGAGAGGATTTGTTTTTATTGATGATGATAAGTAAAATATGATTGATGTTAGAGAATTAAACGCGGATTTTCATCGCAAATATTTTGTTTTTATTCAAATCAATCGACAATATGTCGAGATATAATAAATAATGAAAAATAATAGTAACAAATAAATTATGACAGCGACGATATTAAAATATAACATTTTTCTTAATTTCTTGTTATAATTCTCTTCAATTTATTTTCTTTCTTATTATTTACCTCAAAAGAGTAACAAAAAACCCAAAAATATACAACATTTTCATTTTAACACATAATGACGTCTAACAGTATTTTTATTTTATTTTTAATGTCGTGATGTTGTTGATGTTGTTCTTATTATTATTTTGTTTTGTATTTGTTGTATTTATAATAATTAATTAATAATAATATAATAATATTTTGGTTGATTTTGTTGTTTATTTTGTGTATAAGTAAATAGCGACGATAAGACCATAAAGACCCAATACTTCAGCGAAGATAAGAATCAAAATCATACCAACGAATAAACGAGGTTGTTGTGCTGTTCCACGTACACCTGAGTCACCCACGATACCAATTGCAAAACCAGCTGCTAAGCCAGAAAATCCGACCGCTAAACCTGCACCTAAATGAATGAAACCTCTGCAAAAACAAAACAATAAAATTACTAATTGATTCCATTTGATTAGAATTTAATTTATACGTACTTGTAAAGTGAATATTTGTTTGCAGGGGTATCAAGAGACCCGGCAATAAGTACAGCTACGACAAGACCGTAAATGGCAACAATACCAGCCATGACAACGGGAATAATTGATTTCATAATCAATTCAGGCCTCATTACTGACATTGCAGCAATACCTGTGCCTGATTTTGCTGTTCCATATGCTGCACCGAGTGCTAAAATTGGAAGAAAAGAAATACACTATTAATAAATAATGTAACAACAATGTAAGTTTTGTTATGAGATTAAACTAAGTAAACGATAATAGTAGAAGATGACGAAAAAAAACGAAAGGATTGTTCCGACATTTCATGACTGAGAACCCTAACGTATGTTTAAGTTTTCCCTTAACCTATTTCATTCAGTCAATGGCGCAACATCAATTTTAGTCAACAAATATTACTTGATGAATATTTCTTAACTAAACTGACGAATAATATAACTTGATGAATAACTTAAACTTAACTAAACTATATAAACTTAACTAACTTGAATATTTCTTAACACACTATTGCTTGCTCGAAGAAACGAATCTTCATATAACTCTATTTCTGGACTTTAATTACCGAGGAAGACAGTGCGTCACAATAAATATGCCAGTAATGTCAATCCAGCTTTAGTTTGTTATAAAATTGAATCTTTTATTATATTATGCAATTTTTAGGGTTTTATGTGACACGTATTGTGATTCCAACTGCACAACACATTTTATTGAGAAAAAAAAACGACCTCTTGTCGGTTGACTGACGGACATCTTTTTTATTATCCTCACTTCGATTCAGTTAATAGAATATCGCCCGCTTCGTCACAAGAACTCCTACCTGCGTTTTTTGCGAAAATGAGTTTTTGATGTAGAAATATAGCTATAATGCAGGCGCACCTATACATAATAACTAAAATGTAAAACTGCATCTCATTGCCTACCTGCTTAAAAAATTTGACTCAAATTTTCCTAAGTACATTAAAAATTTTACCATCAAGATAACTAACAAAAATAGTTATTGATAATTTGTATAAGATTATCTATAAAGAATCCTCATTTAAATTTTATGAAAATTTTTAATCGTTATCACGTTAAAAATTTTGAATCGTTATCACGGTGCACAGTTTTTTTTGTCTCCTGGAAAACGTAGTTTTTGTAGATAGGAGGTCTTGTCACGAAGCGGGCGATATGCTCAAACTAGTCTGTTATATACCTATTATAAAAGTATATACCTCCCAGGAATGATCTAATTTCAAAATTGTATCGTCCTGTACTCTTTTCTTTATCGTCCTGACAATATTTTGAGTTTAAAAATGATAGGTTTAATTTGTTCATATTGTGTATGGTTCCACTTTTGTAGAACCATTCATTACCACCAAGCTAATGAATTTTTAATTTAACAAAGCCTTAATATTAGGTGGCACATACGGTGACCCAAGAAGAGGTTTAAATAGAAGTTTCGAATATTTAAAGCGATAGAAACTTCATTGCAGCATTTCTAAACATTTTCGACACACATATCCTGGGAAAAGAAGGATTCAGAGGTAAGATCTTAAAGGATGGCATCGTCCTAAAGACTACTTTAAAAAAAAAACTGTGGTAACTTATTTCCATTCAGCATTGAAAATATTTTGTATTGGCATTCTACATAAAACATACACCTTAACCAGGTACATATTCCCTTTGAGGTCAAAGCAGTCTATGAATTCCCTCGTTTGAGAACGTCGAATGAAATAAACGAAAAGTTGGTAAACGGGTATATTAAAATCTCGAAAGATATCATCACCTTATTAATCGAATCAAGAATGCCAGTTCCCTCTAAACAGTTGTTTAGCAAAATGTATGACTTTGGGTAGCCGAGTGTATGATATGATATAATCTAATATGTTGTGTAGAGTATTGCGATTCATTTGCAATTTTGATATAGAGAATTCTTATTTTTACGTATTGGTATTTAATAGCACTTGCTCTTTACCTGACTGAGCAGTTGTTGACCAATCATGTTAAAATCAAAAATATACGATCCACGTATCTAGAATACTGTTGAGTTTTGCTTTAAATTCAAATACAAAGTAAGCAGAGATATTGAATTAGCGTTACGCCCAACAACAGTTGCCTTATAGGAAGATAGCCGTAACAGTTCCGCAACTGAAATGTTCTACACACAATTTTTGTTTGTTTTTTAGCCGCATGATGATAGAAAAGCGAGAACTGTAAATAAGTCGAGAACTGTCATTTATATGAGGCATTACCAATTATGTACTGGTTTAAATTAATTGGAAATGTAGGCATGAATATTAAAATATTGCTTGTTTTTGTGCCGTATATGATCCATATAGGAACATAGGTTGTCAACAAGTGGCCTTCCCTCACCTTGTGTATTAATTTCATCAATTCACTCTATTTTATGGTCGAGTTTCACTTCAAGATGTAATTTAATCGATTAGTTTTATAAGATGGTCAATGGTTGTAACTGTTTTGCTTAAAAACACTATGACCTAGATAGGAGACATTCGGGTCCTCCGAGTTCGAAGTTTAGCGTGCTACCACTAGGTTACTCAACAGACAAAAATAAAATATTATTAATATATTTAAAAAGTAAGAAAACCAAATATAATTAAAATTGTTAAGAAATAGAAACAAAACAGAATGTACGAATAAACAAAATTTTGATCTACACAAACTATAAAAGTCCAGTTGTTAGAAAATTTTGAAGTAAGAACCCACAGTGAATGATAGAAAGCAAACACATTAAGTCGAAACATGATGTTTTCACATTATTAGATTATTTTATTTTGTATGCATATATACAAAGTTAATTTAAAATAATTAAAATATGCGTGCTTTAACATAAAGAGTATTTTTCGACTAATTTCTATCGATTTCCAAAGTTGATACATTCTGACCATCTTATGGCAGATAAACGACCTTGTGGTCAAGTGTGGTGGAGCGTCGTTTAAAAACTGATAAGTCCGGTGTCGATGTCCTATTTCTTTCAATAATCTAAGCAAAGTGATAGGAGTTATTAATCTGCATATGACCTCGACAATGGAGGGAGAATAATTAACAATAGAGAGAACTCTGGCATTAGAACGATTTGAAACGGAACCACATGCCAACCAGGCTATCCCATGAGAAAATACCTGGATTAATAAAGACAGCGTTGATGAATACAATGGCAAATTTTAGGGTTAGGAGAGAGAACGTTTCAGAGTAGTTAAATATTTATTTTGTCTTCAAGAAGACTTGAGAAGTAAAGCCAAAATCGCTGCAAGTAATGAAAAGTTAGTATAAATGAAACGAAATGTAATATCAACTAAAGATTTTAACATTTATGTGGCCAGGGCCTAGGAGAGCTGCATTTAAATCTCTAGATGCGGTTACAATGACGCCAAAAGTAATACTATTTAGTATTTACTGAGCTGCCACTCATCACTGAACAAGATCACCAAACACTTCTATATCCAAATTATATAGGTGCTGGATTAGTAACCTCAAAGGCAAGTTTAAAGTTATTTTGTACATAAATTTTAAATGATCAGACTTGGAAATCAATTATTTTTTTTTTATAAAATGTGTTGTGTAGTAGGAATTGCCAATAATCCAGCCGGTTGCATATTCCTTGATCCTGTGACGCACTGTCTTTCTAGAATATTAAAGCCCACACATAGTTATATGAAGGCTCGTTTATTCAAGGAAGCAATAGCGTCTCATCATCAAGGATTATTTCACAGCTAAAATTGAGGATGCTACCGTTGACTGAATACAGTTCATCCGCCACCACCCCTAAGATGTCACCTTGGCTTGTGATATCTCACTGCTATTGCCAGTGGTATGTGATATCTCACGTTAACTCGTATGTCAAATACCTTTTAAGACGTAGGTCCCAAGACAAATTGCTCTTTAAGGTGTTGATGATTGAACGTTTTTTTTAAACCTCTGCGGATTGAAACCACCTGAGACTATGGATTCTGGCAAACTATTCCATTTGTATGCAGTTCTGACAAAGAAGTCTTTCTACGATCTGCCTGTATGACAGCGCGGGATCTCGACCGTTTGACTGGTTGCGCTAGCCGATTGCCGAGTGGAACAGGGGTAAGAATAAATTTGAGGCATGGTGCTGCTGATTTCATCTGAGCACTGTTGATGACGATATTTGTAAAAAACAACGAGGTCAGCAACAGTGCGACGATGTTGTAGGGAATCAAGTTTTAATGTCATATACAATAGTTTGGATGAGGGTTTCGCAGTTGATGTTATTTACACTGATTTCTCAAAGGCTTTCGATAGAGTGGACCATAATATCCTTATAAAAAAACTAAAACACTTTGGAGTAAACGAGAAATTATTGATCTGGTTAAAGTCTTATCTCACTAATAGGAATCAATTTGTTGAAATAAATAACGCAAGTTCCTTTAAATTTATTCCAACCTCAGGTATTCCGCAGGGATCTATATTAGAACCCTTACTCTTTATTCTTTTTATTAACGATATTGTTGATGGGATTAAATACGAAATACTCTTATACGCCGATGATATCAAGCTATTTTTGTCAATAAATTCAATTGAGGATCTGGAAACACTACAACATGATTTAAATACACTATACAAATGGTGTGAAACTAATAATATGCCTTAAATACTGAGAAGTGCTTCACACTAAAAGTGAAACCTAGGGCTTTGAATTTTGAATTCAAGTATAAAATTAACAATATTTATCTAATTGTAATTGTTGATTCTCACAATCACCACATTCAAAATAATATTAATAGATCATTGAAAATGCTTGGCTTTGTAATGAGGCTGACGTCCAACTTTATAAATCCGAAATGTTACATTTCTATTTTTAATGGACTAGGCCGTAGCTTACTATAATATGCTTCGCCGGTTTGGAATCCAAGATACCACATAAACATAAACTCTATTGAAAGTTCAAAAAAAATTTACCCGTTTTCTAAATTTCAAACTTCATATTTTATATGAACCATATTGAACGCTTGATAATATAATATGAGTTCCTTTGAAAATAGAAAAATAAATCTACGCGAACTAACGCTTTATAAAATTCTAAATGACAAAATGAACTGTAATTTGGGTCTTCTAATCCAATATGGGAATTTTTCAAGATACGATATTCGAAATCTCGGCTTTTTCCACATCGATACTCATAGAAATAATTTCAGGTGCCACTCTCCGTTAACTAGGATTCAACATTCCCACAATTTGTATTTTAACCATTTAAATTTGTTTTCAGTGCCCCTCGCTAGTTACAAAAGATAATTGAATTTGTAAAACTAAGTTTTGCTTGCTAACTAATCATTAATCTTAATTGAATTTGATGTGCCGGGATAGTGAAACTGATAAATGTTGTTTTTGTTTGTTTATTACCTTAAAATTTTTCGGTTTGATGCCTTATTTTTTCCCTTATAAATAAAATGATATTATTGTATATTATATATTAATTATCTTTGTTAATATTATTAGTTATTGCTCTTTTTTTCTTTTCTATTTTTTCATACAACTAAAATTGTTTTTGAATTTCTTGAAACTCATTGAGTATTTAATTCTATATCTATTATGTTTTTGTAATATAAACCTGTATAATGCTAACAAGTAACTGGATTTTATCTGTTTGTTACTTATATTTGAATCTAAATAAATAAATAAAAGTCAGTCCAGTGCGAATAAAATTCGCTCGCTGAGGGTTCCGTGAAAGTAAAACAACAAACTGACAGAAATAATTTAAATAAAGTTGTGTTGTAGACTTTTTATATTGGTAGACCACTGGCACATAAAAATGATTTTTTACTTGTAAATGTCAATAGCAAAATCATTTAAAAAATGATTCAAATTATACACAAAATGTTACATCTCGTTAAATATTAACAATAGCAGTTTAGGGTAACTAAAGAGAGATTCAATTACACTAACTGTAAATGGTTTAAATTGGATAATATACATTACATTATGAATTCAAATAACAAGTCAATAAAAATTGACAATAATTCAAAAACTGCACCGTAAAATTCTAAAAAAAATTTACAATGTTTCTTAAATTAAGTGCCCCTCCACATGACACCCCACTCGTTGGGATCAAAAATGATTTTTTTTCACCCTTCCCCAATCTCACCCCCTCAAAATACAGAAAAATATTTATGTGACACTTCGCTATAATTTTTGTTCAGGGTCAAATTTCCTATCTCTGCGTGTTTTTTCAAATTTTTCTGTCAATCAAGGTCGAAACGCAGAGGGGGACCAACTTTTTGTTGCACTTTTTTGACAATAAATCAAAAACCGTACTCGGAAAAATTCTAAAAAAAATTAGAATGTTTCTTAAATTAATTATTTTTTTCACCCTTCCCCAATCTCATCCCCTCAAAATACAGAAAAACAATTATGTGATACTTCGCTATAATTTTCGTTCAGAGTTTATCAAACTCTCTCTGTGAATTTTTTTAAATTTTCTGTCAATTAAGCTCGAAACAAAAGAGGGGAGCATCTTTTTGTTGCACTTTTTTGACAATAATTAGAAAAGTGTGCACCGCAAAATTCTAAAAAAAATTGGAAAGTTTCTTAAATTAAGTACTCTTTCATTTGATATCCCATATGACTGGGTTTTAAATGGTGTTTTTCCCCTTCTCATTCCCACCCGTTGGTTTTGCAGTCCAAATTCAACATTTTGCAAATCAAATTCAACTTTTGCAAATCAAATTCAACTTTTGCAAATCAAAAACTTTTTTCAAATCAAATTCAAGATTTTGCAAATCAAAATCAATATTTTGCAAATCAAATTCAACTCTTTGCAAATCAAATTCAATTTTTTGCTATTCAATTTTATTTGCAAAAATTTGAATTTGATTTGCAAAAAGTTGGATTTGATTTGCAAAATATTGAATTTGATTTGCAAAATCTTAAATTTGAAATGTAAAAATTGAATTTGAATTGCAAAATGCTGTAAATAAGATTTTGCGTATTTTACACTTCCTTATACATATTTTTCGTTCAAAAGTTACCACTTTTTCTATATTTTCAAAGACTTTTAAAGTTTTTTTATTACATAGGTTCGGAACTAAGTAGACAAAGGAAACATGAAAAAAACGCTATTATTAAATTTTATTCAAAAAACTGTGGAATGAAAAATACTAAAATACATTTTTAAAGGATACTGAATTCAAGCCCTTTATATGATACCCAACTTGACTCGGTAAAAAAAAGTATTTTCTTAAAGACCCTACATAACAAGCCCCATAAAACAAACGGAAACAACTTTATTATTTTTTGTATCCGTCATCTTCAGGGGATAGGTTAGTTTTATACGCATGTTAAATTTCAGGTCCATAGGATTTATATTTTCTAAGATAATCGATTTTAATACAAAAACACATCGCAGTCTCACCAATAGTGTTCTTTAAAAAAAAAAGCGGAACCCTAAAATCACTAATTACTCGATCCTTGGAGGGCACTGTTGAAATGAAATTTTTGTGTAAGACATAGACATGGACACATATGCTTAAAAATTAATTTTGGAATGCTTTTCATAATGACTAATTACGAGGAATGGTTTAACTAATCAACAAAACGCCATTAAACAAAGAAGATCGTCCACAGAGTAATTTTTCAAGTTTTGAACCATTTTGGCCGATCGAGGTTGAGAGCAAAAAATTTAACTGTTCGATAGCTATATAGACAACAAAACATTATTATAATATGTAATACAAAAGGGGATTGTTTAGGTGAGCACAAAAACTTCTCAAGCTTATATCTTTAATAGAATATATACAAAACATTAAGGCGTATATGTTAATGTGTTTAGTTTGACTTTAATTTCACATAAGGTTTAGTTAAAGATTTGTTTTAATGTTACTGTTATTGGTTGTGAAAACATTTAAAAAACAGAAAAATTTTCAATCTTGAATCTTTAAATAATTTACAATGATAACACAGGCATTGCGAATTGCAAATTGCACACAGATTGAAGTATGAGGTGCGTTCGATTTGACTGAAACAACTGAAAAAACAACAACAATTCCATACAATTTTTCAGTTGTTTCAGTTACATCAGTCAAATCGAACACGGCTATGATAACAAAACTTTTGTTAAAATTTCAACAAAAATTTCAGATCATATACCCATTTACTTTACAACACATTCAAACAGCTCAATGGTATTGAAGAAAAACAAATAATCAAATCCACTCCTTACCGTGTATACTATTAATAAAATGCATGACGAAAAGGATACGCCGACAGAGAAAAAAATCAATATTACCTAATTTTCTTACTCATTACTTATTACTATATTCCTTTTCCGTTACTAAAATATTTATGTACAAGACAAAATAAAGTGAGACTAAATATATATTTATTTAGTATAAATTTAAATACATTTAAAATTAAAATAATTATTGAAATCAAAATAATCAACAAAAAATTTAGACATGCGCATCCACTGTGGTTTTCTTATCAAATAATTGTTATTCGCCAAATTGTATTTTACAAAAAAAAATAACGCAGTCATTGTACTATTTTTATAACGTAATATGGTAGAAAAACTTATAATTCATTACATGTAGTTGTAGTGGCACTACAGAGTACGATGATTGTGTAGAAATAAGAGTACTGTTGTCGTTTTTGTAGACAGATTAATTTTCGTATTTTGTTTAATTTATGATTAATAAACAATGAATTATTCATTTTATTATTTTATTCTTAGAATACTATATTTCAAGTAGTAATTAGACAAAGAATTTTATATATGATTGACTATCAAAATAAAACAATTAGGAGATATTATGTATGATAATAAGATGAAAACTACCCGAAAATGGTTTTACTTTGATTATAAATAGGAAGATTAAGAAATGCGCCAAGAGACAAAAAAAATCAGATATACTATAGAACGAAATGTAGGACATCGGCGATTGGTAACATTAATATGAACTCGTCGTCAAATTCCAAATGGATATATTTTATTGAAAATTGTTTAATTGATTCTAGGTCTCCTGAATGCTTTGCCATTTCCGACTTACAATTTCGCCAGGTGAGGTCAAATACGCTACGAAACAAAGGACGTGTTTTCTAACGCACCATTGTCTATGTCTTTAACAAAGTTTTAGTCAGGTACCTGACGCTTGTTTTTCTTGAATGCTAACCAACATAATGGAGACTGGAAGATTTTGATTGGTTAAACTGAAGCAACAACATTCTGTATGCGTTATTATGGTTTTCCATATTATTCACTGTTTGTGTGCTTTTGTCACTTTTGAATTAAAATGCAATATTTAAAAATATACTTTTTACTAAGGAAGTTTATATTATTATTAATAAAATAAAAAATTAAAAATAAGCAGTAGAAAGTATATTTTTAAATGTTGCATTTTAACAACATTCTATCTGTATTTTTATATCAACTCTATCTCAAAATCTCAAGGGAACATCGAAATATTTTGATATAGAGAGCATTTTGGATGGAGCAAAAGAGAGTAGAGAGAATTTTGGGTAGCGGAAATCCGAAATTCTACGTCCACGCCGTGCTACCTGGGTAACGCTAACAGAATTAGGTTGGTGTAGTTGAAAGGGGCAGAGTAAATACTGCTTATACTCAATGATTCTGCACCAGGGCGAGTCATTGGCGCCATAAAACCAATGCAACTCAAGCGTTTGTTCTTCATGTTAGGGGCGGCTTGGAGCAGGCGTCTGTCTTGGATCAAGCGGCTCGCTATATAAACGTGTAAAAAGGTTGTTTCTGGTGACCTTAAGATGCAGAACGAACCCATTCACAAATATTTGGGTTGGGCGAAGGGCTAACACCCCATTTCCGTAAAAAAAAATTATTGTTATGAATTCTGTACACAGGCCTCGGAATATCTCGGAATCATTATTGGAACGACCTCGGAAACTGTACCCGGACTACGATTTAAAAATGGGAACCTGGAACGTGCTAAGCCTCAGAAGTAAAGTAGATTTCCTAAAACTCACTCAACAAGTCGGGAGCTACACACTGGATATAGTGGCATTACAAGAACTAAGATGGCCAGGCAGTGGAATCCATGAAACAACGAAAGGATACACTCTGTATTATTGCGGTCATCAAAACGGAGGAGAATTTGGAGTTGGCTTCTTATACACCGTCGCGTGAATCAGCATGTTATCGACTTCTGCCCAATTAATATGCGGTTATGCACACTGAGAATCCGCACGCAAAAATTCATTGTAACGATCGTCAATGTTCATGCACCTACTGAAGATAAAGCAGATGATATTAAAGACCTTATCTTCCTAGAACTCGAAGAAGTCATCAATAACATCCCGAGGCACGATATAAAAATCGTGGTAGGTGACTTTAATGCTCAAATCGGTAGGATTGCAGAACTTAAAATACATATCGGCCCTAACAGCTTGCATCATACCAGCAACAATAACGGTTTTCGCGCAGCCGAGCTGGCTATGATGTATGATCTAGTAATTTCCAGCACTTTCTTCCCTCACAATTGAATTCACAAGGCAACGTGGAAAACGAATGACGGAAGAACGGAAAATCAAATCGATCACGTCATGATCTCTAAGAGACACTCTACAAGTATAACTGACGTTCGATCATACAGAGGTGCTGATATGGACACCGATCATATGCTTGTCATCTTTAAGTACAAGTGCAAATTATCATCTACATTTAACAGACAAGCAAAAAAGACCGTGCGCTGGAATGTCGAAGCATTTAAACATCCGAAAACGCTGAATAGATATCAGGAAATAATAACACAAAACATAGAAGAGCATGACATCCCTTCTGAGATGCCATTAAACATACAAGAAGAATGGCAAACGCTTCAATCAACCATTATAGCCGCAGCACAAACTACAATCGGAAAACGACCACCGAAATCACACAACGAATGGTTTGACGACGAGTGCCTCCAATCCGTTGAACATAAACAAAAACTGCGAGAAAAATGGTTAACAAGGAACACCCGAAGCTCCCAAGCTGATTATCTATGCGCCAGGAAAGCCTCAGCAAAACTTCTACGTAAACAGAAACGCAAACACATGAAGAGCTGCATCGAAAACATCAACCAACATGCGGCCAACGGAAATTCAAAAGAGTGCTTTGCCAATTCACGGAATCTGACAAAAGATTTCCACCCAAGATCTACAGCCATCAAAAATAAAAATAATGAACTTACAACAAGTGAACGTGATGTGCTGGCAGTATGGCGATCCCACTTTCAAGACTACTGAATAGGACGAATGAAGTTCATCCTATTCGAGCAATTGCTCCATCAACTGAGGAGATTTTTGTCCCTTACCCAGCAATAGAAGAAGTTGAAGCTGCCATTAAAAAACTGAAAATTGGCGGAGCAGTTCTGGTCTCACGTATATACGATCTGATTCTTGCAATCTGGGACCAAAAAGAACTATGTACCTGCTGAATGGAAAACAGCTCTCATTCTTCCGCTACATAAGAAAGGTGACCGTCTAAAGTGTGAAAATTATCGTGGCATCGCACTGTTGAATACTGCATACAAAATACTGGCTAATGTCGTACTTGCTCGATTCATCCCGTTCGCCGAATCTGTCATCGGTGACTATTGGTGTGGTTTTCGTCCCAACCGCTCAGTCACAGATCAATGTTTTACATTAAGGATGATTCTGGAAAAATGTTGGGAGTACAACATCGGCATTCACCAGCTCTACGTTGATTTCAGGCAAGCATATGATAGTATCATCCGCGACAACCTCTGTTCCGCACTCATATGTCAGAGAAACTTGTTTCTCTGTGCAAACTCACATCGAGATCAAATTGTAGAATAGTAATCGAAGGGTCAGTTTCTGATCCTTTCGATATAACATCAGGTGTTCGACTAGGAGATGCACTCGCGCCCGTACTATTTAACTTGGCGCTGGAGTACGCGATAAGAAAAAGCCGAATTGAGACACAAAACTGCATATATAACAAATCTAGTCAAGTTCTTGGCTACGCCGATGATATTGTGCTTCTCGGACGCAGAACAAGCGATATTAAGGATAGTCCCTCTCAGCTTGAAAGAAATGCTAAACGGCTTGGATTATGCATCAACACCGGCAAAACTAAAGTGTTAACAACATCTAAGAACATACCTCCTGGAAATCTGGATATTGGCTACTATGAAATGAAGTGGAACGCGTGGAAAACTTCAAATACCTCGGGTCTGTAATAACATCGTCAAATGACATGCAGGCAGATATCAAAGCCCGTGTCCCTGCCGCATACAGAGTTTTCTACGCATACTCAAAACTTTTGCGATCAAAACATCTTTCGCGGTCGTGTAAACCCACACTTTACAAAGCACTAATCCGACCTGTGCTTACATTTGGAAGTGAAAGCTGGACACTGACTTCCTCCGATTGTAGAATTTTATCAACATTCGAGAGGAAAGTCATACGAACAGTTTATGGTCTATGTAAAGTTGCTGAAAATCAGTATAGAATCCGAATGAATCATGAAATCAGACAGCTTCTTGGAGGCTGCGATGTAATTGGATTCATTAAATCCAACCGGATTAGATGGTTTGGTCATGTAGAAAGGGCTGGAATAGAATTCTAAAATAGAATTGGATAGAATTATAAAAAAAAGCGTCCCAACAACAACCAGCTGGTGTTCGTCGAAGAGGAAGACCTAGACAACGCTGGCGTGATGACATCATCCAAGACCTTCGTGATATAGGATGTCGAAACTGGGGTCAACTGGTCATGGAACGAGATGATTGGAAGCTTATTGCACAGACGGCAAAATCCCTCCATAGGATGTGAACGCGAGAGAGAGAGAGAGAGAGAGAGAGAGAGAGAGAGAGAGAGAGAGAGAAAGAGAGAGAGAGAGAAAGAGAGAGAGAGAGAGAGAGAGAGAGAGAGAGAGAGAGAGAGACAGAGAGAGAGAGAGCATTTTGCGATAGATTTTTGTAATTAATTTCAAAAATATTGTGACATATATTTACTAGTGGTTTTAAAATATTTACGCTTTAGGCCAAAGGGTTCAACTTACTAATTGTGGTAATTTATTGTTAACACTTAAAATCACAACCAGTGAAATTGGATCGGTTTTTGTTTTTATGTACAAATTACTATTTTAAAGTAATTTTTTCATAATGTATGAGAATACGACTTTCGCTAGGATTCGTTACCCTTACGACGAAATGTTTATGTTCGTTTTTTTTGAATACGAAACATAATTTTGATAAATGGTTTTGGAAAAACCGAAATATATACATCAAAATAATTCGTTTGCGATAGGTTTAAACCTGTGGAAAAGTCTATGATACTAAGTCAAGATACTATAACGATGATATGTCAACTAGGCATAAATTTATATAGTATCAAGTAGGTTTTCGTCCTATTTGTACCAAGTAGGTAGAAATGTTGTTTTATAATAAAACAGACTACATCGGTTAGATATTCAGAGCCATTATTTCATTCTTCAGTTGTTACTATTTTAGGAGATATAAACTATCAAATCTAGTCTCTCTAAAAATGGTTTTCAATGTACAATATGAAAACCTAATGTAAAAACCGTTGATTAAAGTTTATGAATAATTCAATTTTTATTAATAAAAGGTTGTAGTACATTTTCACTTGTTAATACGGTGTTATATATTATATTAAGAGCTTTTTGTTTTTCTTCTGGTGATGGTAGTGTTAAATTAGAAGGCATTAAGCCAGGGGTGCCCAGAAATCATGGAAGAGATGGCCAAAAATTTACAAGAAAAAGAATGACTGGCCGCACGAAAAAAAAATAGATAAACAGTATAAATTATGTTAAGATTTTTTATTCAAATTAAGTCGCGAACATTAAATTCTTGTGTAGTATTACTAATTCTTAGTTCGTTTTTCAAATTAATGTCAGTTAGTCTATTTCTAGTGATGTAAAAGTGTTTAATACAATGGTATAATACGCGGTATTATACGTAAAATACCGTATTGTCCAAAACGTTGTAAAATACGTGGTATTTTACTAAAAAATTATTTTTTATTCTGATGGAGCGCGAAGTAGCAAGTAGCCATTTGACTAAAATTGGTGCGTGGATTATTAAAAGAATTTATAGCTGTGAAAATATGTCTACGATTACATCTATAAGATATAAATGACGCCGAGGAAATTAATTTTTTGTACGCCTTGCTACTGTTGCGATTCTAAGTAATTTTTAAATTCATTTGTACTAAGATTGTTCTAATATCAACAGAACACAAACATCAACAATCGATTATAGTTGCTGAGAAACAACCGTTACAGTGAATTTTTTAATGGAGCACATCAAAATTTTGAAACATGGATTTGTCACTCAATTTAATAACTTTGAGTAGTCCCAGATAACATGTAGAACGTGTAGAAAATAATACCAAAAGTAATTATCTCGATTATGTTAAACATGATTAAGACCTCTAACAGTTTATTCATGGGAAATGGTAGGGATCCAATCTCAATACAGCAGCATGTAGGTAATGAAGGTGAAATAAATTGAAACTAAGCATCAAGGTAGTTTTGATCAGACCATCCACATGAATTAGAGTCAGATGCATATATAGGTCTTCTTAGCATTTATTTAAGGAATATATATAGATAAAAATAACGATAAGATATTCAAATTCAGATATTTAGAAAAAATGAATTAGATGTAATTCAAAATGATGATGGAAGTCATTTTTTGTTGTTATACCATTCACATCCTATAACGGATATTACAATTTTGTACAGAATATACGGTATTTTATTTTGTATAATACAATGTATAATACGCTGTATTATACAAAAAAAATAAAATACGGTATTTTAACATCTCTATCTATTTCTATAGGAATTTGTTAGGAATATTTAAGTTTGAATTTAGTACGTACCAAAATATTGTACTTTTTTAAACGGAACTTATTATTATTGTGGTATTTGCTATTTTTATAATATTTTTACTGGCCGCACCAACTCATAAAACTGGCCGCATGCGGCCAGATGGCCGCAGTTTGGGCACCGCTGCATTAAGCGAATCAGATAAATCTATTTGTTCATCTAAATTTTTCAATGATATCTGAAACATAAGCTAATATTTCATCATCTTCTAACATAACCTCGTTGTACAAATTACTTTCAACATCGACATACTCATCAAAAGTTGCATCAAAATCAAGATGCCCATATAAGCGATTCCATACAACGTTAAAATTATCTTGATTTTCAGACACATTTATTGGCTTATTTATCAAATAAGCCAATGGAATATCATCTTCTTCAGTCCATTCCTCCGTAATATTAACATGATGGAAACGATGTTTTATAATTGATGGCTTAACATTTGCCCAAGCCTGAACGAAGAGCTTAATAGAATCTAATAAAACTATATTTTTTGCAATACAATTATTCTAATTTTGGGACAACTAATCTCTCGTGGTAATATTTTGGTTGAACATGAGATGTCATATTTGGTACGAAAAATACTAGCGTTATTGCTTTTAACTTTTTAGCTTTTGAGTGAGCAGGAGTTATCCAGAAAAAATAAAACTTTTCGATTTTGAAGTTCAAATTGCGTGTCCAATTTCATTATGTCCGGCTCAAAAATGGCTCGGCCATCCAAGCTCTTCTATTTGATTTAAAATTTACGGGTAGACTTTATATATTCCTAAACGAACGTGGTGATTTGGATTTACCTATGACCAATAAGTTCAACTTTTCAGTACCTGTGCTGTTCGCACCAACCAATACTGTAATTCTCTCCTTGCTAAATTTTCCACCATAACATTTTTCATTTCTAAAAGTGTTTTAATTGGCAAACATTTAACAAACAATCCAGTTTCGTCTATGTTAAAAATATCTTCGCCCTTGAAATCTTTTAAAACGTGAGGAAGAAGTTTATTCCATTCATTGACTGCTTCCATGTTCACCGGCACTTTCACCTGACATAATTTTTAAAACAATATTGTGCTTTCGCCTGAGTTTTGTCAACCAACCATAACTTGCACAAAAGCCTGTAACATTCAGTTTTTCAGCACACATTTTCGCATTTTTTTTAATTATTGCTCCAGTCAATGGAATGTTAGATGTTCCCACCTGTTTAATAAAAAGCATAACTGCCTTTTCATTATTACAGTAGAATCCATGTTTCGACGATCTTGATTTCCCTATGATTTTTTCTCTCCGTTTTAAAATCGCAGTCAGGGTACTAGGTGGTAGTTTTAATTCACGGGTAATGAATTCAAGGGCTATTTTCCTTTCTCCAGCATCAAATTGTGATAGTATATCCAATTTTTCATTGATTGTTAATAGTTTTAATTTTCCTTTTTCCATTTTGAAATAGAGGAAGTATTGTTCTTGTCTTTTATTTGCAACGGTATTTTGACATTTGCTCTAAAATCAATCCTTTTGCTGAACAACTGTTTGGAGAATATCAGTGTGGTTTCCGGCGGGGCCGAGGTACTACCGATGCACTTTTTTCGATAAAGATGATTTTGGAAAAGTGCCGAGAGTTCAACATACCTGTGCACCAATTGATTTCAGGCAGGCCTACGACTCTCTCGAACGAGAGACTCTATGGTCTGCTCTGATGTCAATGGGAATGCCTGGTAAACTGATATCACTATGCAAAATAACACTAGAGAACTCTCCATGCTGTGCACAAGTAGAGAACGAAATGTGAAAGTTTTTTAAAGTCGACTCCGCTTTAAGACAAGGTGATGCTATCTCTCCTATACTTTTTAATTTAGCCTTTTAATAAAAAAAGTCAAAAGAAACTACCGACTAATAACAATATCTTGTCAATAAACTCAGTACAGATGATTGCTTACGCTGATGATGTTGTCATCCGCTGTTATGAGTGAGACTTTCAAGTCGCTTGAGAGTGGTGCTAGAAAAATTGGTCTGCAAATTGTCTACAATACAACCAAACATATGAATGTTTCAAGAGAGGTTGAGAAGAAAGATTTGATGTGCGGCGATGAACGAATTGAGGGAGTTGAATCTTTTAAATATTTGGGATCAATGCTTGACTCAAACAACAGCATACTTACAGATATAAAAGCTCGAATCGCTGCAGGCAATCGAACTTTCTACTCAATTAAACCTCTCCCTGGATCACCGTATGTATCAACTAGCACCAAGCGCAAGTTATACAAGACATTGATTAGACCGATTGTGATGTATGGGTCACAAACGTGGACCCTTGAATCGCATTTATCTGTATTTGAGCGTAAGATCCTACGCTACATTTTCGGTCCACTTAAGACAGACGATGGAGAGTATAGAACCCGGTATAACTTTGAGATCAGAGACCTTCTTGAGGGTCCTGATATAATAGGTGGTATCCGTTCTAATAGGATTGCTTGGTTTGGGCATGTTCTACGAGCCGATTCACAGTCTGGAATTATTAGAAAAATGTACGTTAGTACCCCAGGGAGTAAGCGACCGCGAGGTAGACCACGACTCCAACGCCTGGAAACGCTCCTACATGGAGCATAAACGCTTAAAAAAAAAAATTTTGACATAAAGAAACATTTGACTTTTAAGATAGAGAATTTGGAAATAAAGAAATAAATTTTAATGCAAACTTGATCGGAGGTTTATTTTGTTTGATATAGAGAGCATTTCGAACTAGAGGAGATAGAGATTTAACTGCAGTAGCTGGAATAAACGGAATCAATAAGTTTACCTGCACTCGCTTATAGTGGAATTTTAAAAATAATTGTACCTGGCAATTGCTTGTTTTATGCAATCTGTAATATGATCATTGTTACAAAGCCAAAACTAATATTTGCGGACATAAATCCATTTTGCCTATGATTATTTCTATTTTCCATAGAATTCTGTAAGGGATTTTAGACATCAAATTTGATAGCATTTTTTGAAGACATTAACAACGAAATGTTTCACCAAATTCACTAAAACCGCCGGACTTTTTATTTTAAATTCATTGAATTAGATTTTTTGTGTTACATACGTTTTTATCAATATATTGGCTCATATACAATCGTATCGCACCGATGTTGAATGACCAGATCCCAGTCGAACAAGCTGGTTTTCGTCCCAATGGCAGTTGCACTGACCAACTGCTTGCTTTAACATCCTATATCGAAACTCGGTATCAAAAACAACTAAAAACAAGCGCAGTATTCATCGACCTTACTGCAGCATATGACACGGTCTGGCGAATTGGGATTATATATAAGCTGTTCAATGCAATACCTTGTAGCACCATCTCGCGTTTAATTAACAACATGCTGAGTGTATTCAAAGTTCATCTAAATAATTCCTGTAGTAGGTCTAAAATGCTTAACAATGGTTTGCCACAGGGTTCCGTGCTGGCGCCATTACTTTTTAATCTGTACATTCATGACATTCCTGACACAACTTCAAAGAAATTTGGTTACGCTGATGATTGGACCCTGGTCACTCAAAACAAAGACATGGGTGTCTTGGAGGATTTGCTCTCAACTGACCTGGAGATAATGAATGACTATTTTCGAACGTGGAGCTTATTTCCCAATCTAAGTAAAACCGAGAGTTCTTGTTTCCACTTAAACAACAAACTGGCAAAACACGAATTATCAGTGTTATTTAACGGCACTGTCATTAAATACAATCAACAACCATATTACCTGGGCATTACTCTCGATAGAACTCTTTCTTTTAAACTCCACCTAGAAAATACGTCAAAAAAACTTGAAACGAGAAACAATATATTGCACAAACTGGCAGGCTCGACATGGGATGCTACTCCAGCTACCCTCCGCACAACTGCTCTAAGTCTGGTTTACTCATTGGCTGAGTATGGCACACCAGTCTGGTTGAATAGCACACATACTCAAAAGGTTGACTGCCAGCTGCATGCCACGATGCGTACTATAAGTAGTACTATCAGATCCACCCCTTTACCTTGGCTCCCTGTGTTAAGCAATATCGCTCCACCTGCACTCAGACGCTCGCATGCTCTCATGCGTGATCATAAAAAGGTAACCATCAACATCACGTTACGCTTGCACGAATATTACGGTGACCACACTCGTTGTCGATTGAAGTCAAGAAAGCCTCCACATAAAACTGCCAGCAACCTGCTGGCATCTAATTTTAATATCTTGGATGCCTGGGACACCTCCTGACATCATTACAACACAACCGGCCTTTCTATTACTAACCCGACTTCTACCCAGCCTGGTTTCGATCTGCCACGTCATACCTGGACTACACTAAACCGAATCATGGACGTTGTTCTGATTCTTTCTACAAGTGGGGCATTTCAGAGTCCCTTGAGTGTGACTGCGGTGCTCCACAACAAACCATAAAACACATTGCAACTGTGTGTCCAATTCGACGGTACAATGGCAACATCTCAGACATCCATTTGGCACCTTCCGTGTAGTAACATGGATAGACTCGCTCGATGTAAACATCTAATGATCAAATGTACTGCCCAATGTTCAAATATTTTACTTTTTTACTAAAAAACGCGCAATCAAATCGATTGTAAGTTCATTTAATGTGTATCCATGTTTTGTTTTAGGTAGATTTCATAGAAGAGTCTACCTATTTTTAGTTTAATTTTTAATGTGTCACAAAAAAAACCATACGCTAAATAAATAAATAAATCAATATATTTAAATAGAAATTTAAAGAGAAACCGTTTAATCCCCGGTCAGAGTGGCCGAATCTGGTCTTTGGTTAAGATCTGGCTAGGTAGGTGGTTATTCGCCAAGCTCTGCTATGGACTCCGACTGCAAAAATCAATCTCCGGCATTTACTAATAATTTGCTTAAGCCAAGACAGACAAACTTATTAACCTATAATACCGTAATCGATTTTTGTTTCTGCTCCAAATCTTAAAACATGTAAAGTTTCATGGATCAAACGATAGAACTAATATTTTTTTTCTTCAAATTGTAGATGAAAGAACGACGGCGAAAATTTGGATCTGCTCCCCTATCGCTGCATGGTCCTCAATTGGCAAAGATTGATCAAGAGCCTCACTTATGTGTGATTAGATATTAGGAGTAAATTATCTTTCGTTGGACGCTATGTAGCCGGATGTATGAGTTGTTAATATAATAGTTACATCTTGAATAAACTCCGAGGCGTGAATTTGTTGATCTGTAAGACCTAGCTTATATTTTTAGCCAGACTACGATTGAGCAGATTTGAAAAATAATTAAGTTTGACTCCTAACAGAATTTCAATATTATATTACGTATGCACCTAAAGGTTATTCGGGTGGTCTTAATTTTAGATTGCTTCTATAAATCATGTGCGTTTTCATGATTGATTATTTCATTCACAAATTGATTTCCAAAGTCAGGACATCATTTTTATTCTTACTATGGTAGAGATAAAGCAAATATGCGAATTAAAATCGAACAATTTACAAATGTTTAGGAATTTCTTATGAATTTAGGTGGTTCGTGAAATTAATTCGTGCTACCAATATAGGATATCAATTAGTTTTGAATGTTTGATTCTTTGGTTTAAGGAACAGCTGGCGTTGAGTAAATTGGGCAATTTCACTGGAATCGGCAGTCAAATTTGTTTTATCCAAAATTAGTTAATTCCAACAAACCCGTTTAGTTTTTATTTGTATTGATCGATTTTCTCAACTACCAGATATTGAAATTTCTAATTTTAAAAAGTAAAATAAGACAAGAAAAAATCGCTCATAAAATTAATGAAAACAAATTACAAAATTTAAACCGCATAATGTATAACAAGGCGATCATTCAAGCGTGTTAAAATGTTGATTCGTTCCAAAGTCTGGCAATTCAAAAGATCTCAAAAATCATTTGTCCGAACGATGAGTTTTGATTGATATCTTCCACATAACATTCCAACCCACAATCTTATCTATAAAAGTTATTTTGTTGTAAAAATGATCAAAACAATCACATGAAAAAATTTGCAACTCGTGACAAATAATTGTTAATTATCAATTGCATAAACCACTAAGAACCAACTTTTTTATTTTGCAATTGACAACCTGCTTTTAAAGATAAATAAAATTTCTTCATCATCATCATCATTATATCAATTTACTACAAAAGTTACTCCCCAATATCAAAACACCCATGATTTTTGATCACATGACTCGTAAAATTGTACTAAAATAAAATAAGAATTAAAAATTACAACAATAAACGTAAAATAAAATAAGAAATGGCGACGCGAAATTTCTTGAACAAAATCATGCAAAATAATCACAAATTGAATTGAAATTTCCAGCAATAAAATAATAAATATTAAAAGACAATTACAACTCATCTACATGTTAATAAAATAGTAGTAGATCTGAAACCAATTAAAAAATTTGAAATTGACACATAGCTTGTGACGTACGTCATATGATATGACAGATAACTATTTTGTCATTTGTGGATGAATGGAAAATATGATAAAAAAAATACAATTTATAACACAATAAGTGGTTATACTTTAATCAAATTATGACATATGATAAATATAACAATATAAAACCAAATTATGGTATCAATCATAAATATACATCACAAGGGACGCATGTGACCTGAATTAAAATTAATAATCACATTGGAAAACCAAAAACTTAATAAATACAAAAACTATGTACATTATAATGTTACAATTGAATATATGCCAAACTTTAAGTTTGGCAAACGCCCTATCAGAAAATAATAGGTTACAAGAATCTTTTTGAATTAGCATACATTGCAACTCAATCTAGTACTGTTATCGATCGATTACTTGCAATATAATTTGCTGTTATTTTTCAAGATAACAAATTACTGATGTTTACGATATTATGAATTCTCATTGAATTCTACAAGCAAATCACAAATCTTGTTTAACCTGACGTCATATAAGAAATTAATTTCCAAATCTCCGTGATATTAAAAAAAACTTGTTCGGTCACAAGATCTAGTACATTATCCTTGGACCATAAATTAATCAATAGAATATGAAAAAATTAAAGGCTTTGCCACATTTTATTGACACTTTGGTAGTTCTTTTAAATACTTACTGGTGAAGATGATAGCAGATGCTGCTCCCATAACTCCAAAGAATGGTCCATAGATTGGATATTCGTCAGTAGTTGACATTTTTATTTATTATATATTTTTTCTACGTTTGAAAATAATAAAATTAGTTTTAATATACTTTGGAGTATTTAGAGGCTATCCAGATGTATATAATAATAATAAATTATTATAAATATGTCTTTTTAACTTATTTTAATTTTTCTAAACTCTGAAAAAACAGGACTGACTTCACACACTCACTTCACTAAACTAATGTTTCACTGTCAAATATGGCCTATTCGATATTGGAATATCTTTGACTAGGTCATATGACAAGCGGCTATGTTACGAATTTATCAAAGGATTATTCTCATTGGCTTTCTTTTAATGTAAATTTTAATTTCAACCAATCACAAAAATTGTTTCATTTCGTTCGTGTTACGTCGGCAAATGACTTTCCGAAGTATCCCCTTCTTCCAATACAAAAGTCAAATATATTTATTATTAATTTTTAAGTACAAATCTGTATTGAGTTACCAACAGGAATAAAATATAAATTAAAAAATTACATTTATCGTATATAATTACAAAATTTTCTTGTATTAAATACTTATAAAGATGAATAATAGACTTAAAAATCTGGACTAAGCGTTCATGTGACATCCGGCGTGAAGCTAGCAGAATTCCCATATTCAGTACATGCTGAATATATAAACATTTTAAATTTGTATGAAATCTTGTTAAAATACAATTGTTTAATTATTTAAAACAAAGAAACGAAAACTAATATTAATTTTGCATACATTTTGATCATTCATGACCCATGTGGTCTAATCTAAGAATAACATTTCTATGATTAGGGGCGATAATTTTACTCTACACATTGCATTTGCCGTCGAGTAATCAAGGTACAGATACATTTTGATCATTCATCATGACCCATATTGTCTAATCTAAGAATAACATTTCTATGATTAGTGGCGGTAATTTTTACATTTGCGGTCGAGTAATCAAGGTACAGATCTGGGTATCGATATCAAAATAAGAGCAATAAATTTAAAGCTAATCCTGGCAATTACATAACTTAGAAGTAGTAACAAATAATCTAAACCGTTACGTTTCTTAATGTTTGGTTTGATACTAAAAGTTACGTAAATTTTCATATTAGTTTATTTACAGTAGTTAATACAGTAAGAAAATGTAACACTATAATTAAATCTAGTTTATGTACATTTGGTATGACGTTTTTTCGAAATTATTGCTAACTGCTATATCATAAAATCGTATTTTTCTGAATTAAATTGAGTTTGAAACTAAAAGAAAAACAAAACTGGAAAAAAAATAAAAGAATACAAGCAAAAAATTAAACAAATTGATGTGATTAAAACAGCTGACCATTAAAAACCATGTGAGAGATAAAATACGATATCAAACGAACTGTGTGATCACATTGGTATCACTCATTTTGACATGTGACGTAAAATTGAAGAATAAATACCATTTTGACCATGGATCTCCAATTGATTTTTTTACAGTTGAACTGAAGACTATCTCAAATGAGATTATACAAATTTAGTCAGTTACTCTGACTGGATTTTCGTTAACGAAAAAATGGATGTTTGATAATTACCATAGGGAAAACATCCTCAAAAGACAAAAAACGAAAACGCGTATCCTTTGTTATCAAAAAAATATATTTGTTTTAATGTAAAATCCATATAGAATGGTTCTATCGTTTTCTTTTTAAAATTTTCAATTGTTGATAGGAATAACGATTCAAAACAATTGTTCAGTTCCAGCAATCATAAACAATCGACGGCTACAGTTCATTTACGTGTAACTACATTTTATAAAAATTGAACGGAACCTCACAAAACGATTTGTTGCGATTCTAAACAAACTTTTAAAAAAAAAATTACTATCAATAAATAAAAACAAAATAGTTTTTTTGAGTTATTGATAAAAATTTTTTATTTTCAAGATTGTTTAGAATCCCAATAAATCATTTTCTGAGCTTCTGTTTAATTTTTATAAAATGTAGTTACACGTAAATGAACTGTAGCCATCGATATGCATATAGGAATTCTGTCGTAAAAGCATCGAAACCAAAAACTGAAAAGTTTTTTTGGTCCAGTGTTCTCCGCAAAAGCGCAAGATAGGAGATAAAAAAATTAAAAATTTTAAAATGCATTATTTTAATTTTAAAAATTATGTATGAAATTTTGAATTTTCTGGCAATTTGATAGTTTTGGTTTGTTCGATGAACATAAACGAAGCATATCATATATAACAAAATATTCAAATTTGGTAGAAAAACTCTCGAAAATTGTCGAAACTTTTCATACAACTTTTTATGGAAATTTTCTACAATTTGTATATTCTTCTAGCTACATGAAAATAATGTTAGATATAAAGTTATCAATACTTCGTAAGCAAGCTAAAATTCAAGATTTTATTAAGAGTTTAAGCGCAATGGATCTAACCATTATGTAGTTTAGAATTCTAAGACACTAGAAATGAATGTATGCATTGAATAGAATGAAAAATTGCGTTGCAAAGTGAAAGATCCGTAACAAAAGTTTTATCTCAATTCCAGTCGGTTCGGGAATCGAACCGACGTCACTCTGATAAAAGTTTATATGGTTAACCATTTAACCAACTCGACCAGCGACGAGATAAAATTTTGTTTTTGTACGATCTAACAAAATTTTATCTCGTCGCTGGTCGAGTTGGTTAAATGGTTAACCATATAAACTTTGATCAGAGGGACGCCGGTTCGATTCCCGAGCCGACCGGAATTGAGATAAAACTTTTGTTTACGGATTTCACTTTTCAAAGCAATTTCTTCATTCTATTCAATGAACATTCATTTCTAGTGTCTTAGAATTCTAAGCTGAAATTGTCTAATTTTAGTAAAATATTAATTTTCATTGATAATTTTGTAAATTATTATAGTTGCGTTATGTATTCTATGTAAATTTTTCAAATATTTTATTGTATTCCTCATCTGTACAATACTATCGTGGAAACCAAATACAGTCACCTTGTACCGCATATTAATTTTTCATTATGGTTCCATAATCACTATCTATACATATGAGGATGTTGCAGAATAAAATACTCCTTTCCTATGAATACACACGTAACAAAGTCAGAAAATTTAATAAAATTTCGAAATTACAACCCACAATTGTCAAATAAGACAAGCGGGTCTAATAAAAATATGAAACTTTAAAACATCGAAACTAAAATATTACTAGTGTTCACGTCGGTGTCGCAAATATAGGATTTACACCAGAGTTACTGATAAGGACCTTCGAATTGAAAAAATAAAAAAATTCAAATGATGCCCTTAGTAATTTCAGTTTAATTTCTCGGGAATATTCCAACGAAAATTAAAACAATATTTTTCAATTGGACGATTGTTACAGATCAGTTAGCCTGGAATGCATGGTTTGCGATGGCCGATGTTTCATAACGGTTTAAACATAAAAGAAATTGCTCTGTTCCAACTTTTTTTTATTTATTTATATTAAGGCTGTATTCCAAACGAAGACTTATTTGTGGAATCATAACTAATATTGCGACAAATAAATCGGCGTTTGCAATGCAGTTTAAATAAAGAATAGAAATAAACTAAAAACTGTTAAATTCTTTTAAAACTCTCCAGCCATACATTAAAATCAGTTAAGATTGTCTTATTGATATTCTTTTTATTTGTTACCACAGAGTTGTTCTCCTCCCACAAAGTTTTCAATTGCCTCCATTCTTTCGAATTTAAACCAGAATAGGATATTAATTCTTGAACAGGCACTGGGCTTTTATTCAGTTCCAAAAAAGATAAGTAAACGGACATCGATGAATATTTTGGATCAAGGGTTTCCATTTTGTCTTCATCGTTTAAGAATGTCCGAATTCTTCTTAAATATTGTGATGAAGTCTCGATAATATCTTCAGTCAAATTTAGTATCACCGATAATATATGAATATCAATAAAAAATATTTCATTTGTTTTAATTAAATCTTCGTAAGCTTTTCGTAGTAACTTATTTCTGTAAGTATCATATGTTTCGGGCATTTCAAAACCGCTAGTTGAACTTTTAGTATTCGATTGTATTTTATTGTCCTGCTCTTGATTTAAATTAATTTCATCTGGAGTTTTATGATGGACATTAAGTAGTTTAGCCTTTGCCATAGTGTTATTCCATGATTGCTCTAACTTCTCCCATTGATGTGATTTTAAATGACTTAATACAATTAATTTAATTTTTAAAATTTTAACTTTTTCTTTTTTGCATGCTTGATAAACAGCCATTGCTGCATATTGTGGATGGGTTAAATCTAATTCTTGAAGATTGTTTATTTGATTGACACAAGATTTATATTCATTGTATAATTTTTCCGCACATTTTTGTACTTGTGAAACTCCTAATTGAATACATATTTTTGGAATATCAAATGTTTGTGATATATCAAGGATTTTTTCAAATGTTCTTTTATTTCTTGTGTATTCCGAAAGCCCAAGACCTGATAATTTAATCACAAGTTTCTGAAAACAAAAATGTTTTCTTTATAGGAAACAAGAGAAAACTTTTTACTTACATTTTCCAATTGAAGCCCCAATAATCCTGATGCCAAATCAATACATATAATAATTTTTGCATAATCACCAATTTTTGCTACAGATCCAAAAGATTTACTATCTAATCTTCTTACCAGCTCGTTGGATTTACTAAATAATTAAAAGTTTAATAAATAATTAAAAAAAAGTTATCACTCTTGAGCAAAACATACTCCATTAATTTCTTATCGTCACTTAAACCTAGTTTTTTTATAAATTGGTTTACAATTGTATTTTCATTCGACATTTTTGTTGTGATGTTATTCGTTTAAAGTTGTGATGTATTGATATTATTATTAAAAATTTATGATGGGCAAAAAAAGTAGATCAATCGATCATATTTAGCGGGAAGACACAAAACAAGGTTTTGATACAATGGTGTATTCATCAAACAGCTGTTTAAAATTTTTATAGCTGTTGTTTTGTTTCGAATAGCTGTTGTACTTTTATTGATTAAACTATTTTGACATTCCGAAGGTAAATAAAGTTTCATCAGAATGTCTTCAATACGGTTATTTTGTGCTACAAAGTTAGGAAAAAATATTGTTTCCGTAAAAAGAATATCATCACAATCCCATACTTACAGAAGGCATTTATTAAAACTAAATGAACATGTTAAAAGTAAGTAAATTTGTTTTATGTAACAAGGGTAAAATTATAGGTTATGGCAAGTCTGATGCAATTTTTGTTTTTATTAAATTCAAGCTTGTTCAAATTACCGGCTTTATAGTACAGTAAGAGCAGAAGAAAGTCTACACACAATCATAAGAGATTCTGAAAAACCACAAGGAGAAACTAAAAAACATGAATTTCAAGCAGAAACTCGCATGCTTCTTGACATTGTTGCCAGATCTTTGTATTCGGAAAAGGAAGTTTTTCTTCGGGAACTAATCTCAAATGCAAGTGATGCGTTAGAAAAATTCCGATATACAATACATACGGCAGGAGAGAATGAAAAAAATTACCAAGAATCAGATCGTGCATTAGAAATTCATATTGGAACTGATAAACAATCAAGAATTCTAACAATTCAGGATACGGGTATTGGACTGACAAAAGATGAATTGATTGCTAATTTAGGAACAATAGCCCGATCGGGTTCGAAACAATTTTTAGAGCAGATCAAAGAAAAAGGGACATCATCTGAAAATTCTTCAAATATAATTGGACAATTTGGAGTTGGTTTTTATTCCGCTTTTATGGTTGCGGATAAGGTCGAAGTTTTTACACGATCATCGATAGCGGGCTCTCCAGGTATCAGGTGGTCTTCAGATGGATCGGGAACATATGAAATTCAAGAAGCCGAAGGTGTTGCTGTTGGGACTAAAATTGTTTTGCATTTAAAACTTGATTCACGAGAATATGCGGATGAAGAACGTGTCAAAAGTTGATTAATTTAAATTTTTGATTTAGGTCGTTTTTAATCGAGTATCATTTTTAGGTGTCATCCAAAAGTATAGTAATTTTGTTGGCAGTCCAATTTACTTGAACGGTCGTCGCGCTAATCAAATTCAACCGGTATGGTTGATGGAACCAAAAGAAGTTTCTAAAGATCAACATAACGAATTTTATAGATTTGTTGGAAATACTTTCGACACACCCAGGTTTATTTTGCATTATAAGGTAGGCAACTTTTACATTGTGTAAAAATAATGATGATGAAAAGGAAAACAATTTAAAAGAAGAAATAAGAAACCGTTGGTGTCCATTTTTTAAAAGTGAATAGCTTGTGGGATCTGGTAACATTTTAACAAGAATATATGATATAATTGTGATTAGAATGTATCACCAGCATTAGTAGGAGTAAACATACAGTACAGTACAGTTGCCTTAAATGAAATAATTTATTGTGAACATTATTATTTCATGTTTAATATCTCGAAAACTACGTGAGGTCATGTATGAACAGTTTCTTAGCTAATAAGCACACTATTGTTGCACAGTTGGAAGAACAAAAAAGATTTTTTTTTAAAATAAAAATGTTGTGTAATAGGGTTTAGAACATGTGTCACAACTAGGGCCGGGAAAAATTATCGATAATTATCGATATATCGAATATCGATATCGGATTATAATATATCGATATTTTCGATATATCGATATTATCGATATATCGATACATCGGTATATCGGTTTTATCGATATTTTCGATAACTTTTTAAATATCGCCCGGCCCTCCTCATAAGGGCCGGGAAAAAATATCGATATATCGATAATTATCGATATATCGATAATTATCGATATCGGATTATAATATATCGATACATCGATATATCGGTTTTATCGATATTTTTTTGACATCGATATTTTCGATAACTTTTTAAATATCGCCCGGCCCCAGTCACAACAACACAAATACCTTTTAAGACTTAGGTCTAGACCTAGCTCCCACAACAACTGGCGTTCTAAGGTGTTGAACTCTCTCTCTCTGGCGTTTACATCCCATGGAGGGATTTTGCCGTCTGTGCAATCAGCTTCCAATCGTCTCGTTCCATGACCAGTTGACCCCAGTTTCGACATCCTATATCACGAAGGTCTTGGATGATGTCATCACGCCAGCGTTGTCTAGGTCTTCCTCTTCGACGAACGCCAGCTGGTTGTTGTTGGGACGCTTTTTTAGTCATTCTATCTAATGGTGCCCTTTCTACATGACCAAACCATCTAATCCTTTAGATTTAATGAATCCGATTACATCGCAGCCTCCAAGAAGCTGTCTGATTTCATGATTCATTCGGATTCTATACTGATTTTCAGCAACTTTACATGGACCATAAATTGTTCGTATGACTTTCCTCTCGAATGTTGATAAAATTCTACAATCGGAGGAAGTCAGTGTCCAGCTTTCGCTTCCAAAGGTAAGCACAGGTCGAATTAATGCTTTGTAAAGTGTGAGTTTACACGACTGCGAAAGATGTTTAGATCGCAAAAGTTTTGAGTATGCGTAGAAAACTCTGTATGCGGCTGAGACACGAGCTTTAATATCTGCCTGCATGTCATTTGACGATGTTATTACAGACCCGAGGTATTTGAAGTTTTCTACACGTTCCACTTCATAGTCGCCAGTATTCAGATTGCCGGGAGGTATATTCCTGGATGTTGTTAAAAGTTTAGTCTTGCCGGTGTTAATGCATAATCCAAGTCGTTTAGCATTTCTTTCAAGCTGAGAGAGACTATCCTTGATATCGCTTGTTCTACGTCCGAGAAGCACAATATCATCTGCATAGCCAAGAATTTGACTAGATTTGTTAAATATACAGTTTTGTGTCTCAATGCGGCTTTTTCTTATCGCGTACTCAAGCGCCAAATTAAATAGTACGGGTGCGAGTGCATCACCTTGTCGAACACCTGATGTTATATCAAAAGAGTCAGAAACTGACCCTTCGATTACTATTCTACAGTTTGATCCCGATATTGTGAGTTTGCACAGAGAAACAAGTTTCTCTGGAATACCAAGGCATATGAGTGCAGACCAGAGATTGTCGCGGATGATGCTATCATATGCTTGCTTGAAATCAACGTAGAGCTGGTGAATGCTGATGTTGTACTCCCAACATTTTTCCAGAATCATCCTTAAGGTAAAACATTGATCTGTGGTTGAACGGTTGGGACGAAAACCACACTGATAGTCACCGATGATAGATTCTGCAAACGGGATGAGCCGAGCGAGTACGACATTAGCTAGTATTTTATATGCAGTGTTCAACAGTGCGATTCCACGATAATTTGCACACTTTAGGCGGTCACCTTTTTTATGTAGCGGAACAATGAGAGCTGTTTTCCATTCAGCAGGTAGTTCTTCTTGGTCCCAGATTGCAAGAATCAGATCATATATACGTGAGACCAGAGCTGCTCCTCCATTCTTAAGTAGTTCTGCAGGGATTCCATCGATACCTGGTGATTTGCCATTTTTTAATTTTTTGATGGCAGCTTCCACTTCTTCTATTATTGGGTAAGGGACAAAAATCTCCTCACTTGACGGAGCAATTGCTCGAATAGGATGAACTTCGTTCGTCCTATTCAGTAGGTCTTGAAAGTGGGATCGCCATACTTCCAGCACATCACGTTCACTTGTTGTAAGCTCGTTGTTTCCATTTTTGATGGCTGTAGATCTTGGGTGGAAATCTTTGGTCAGATTCCGCGCATTGGCAAAACACTCTTTCGAATTTCCATTAGCCGCATGTTGGTTGATGTTTTCGATACAGCTCTTCATGTGTTCGCGTTTCTTTTTCCGTAGGAGTTTTGCTGAGGCTTTTCTGGCGCATAGATAATCAGTTTGGGAGCTTCGGGTGTTTCTTGTTAACCATTTTTCTCGCAGTTTTTGTTTGTGCTCAATGCTTTCGCGGCACTCGTCATCAAACCATTCGTTACGTGATTTCGGTGGTCGTTTTCCGATTGTAGTTTGTGCTGCGGATATGATGGTTGATTGAAGCGTTTGCCATTCTTCTTGTATGTTTAATGGCATCTCAGATGGGATGTCATGCTCTTCTATGTTTTGCGTTACAATTTCCTGATATCTATTCAGTGTTTCCAGGTGTTTAAATGCTTCGACATTCCAGCGCACGGTCTTTTTTGCTTGCCTATTAAATGTAGATGATAATTTGCACTTATACTTAAAGATGACAAGCATATGATCGGTGTCCATATCAGCACCTCTGTATGATCGAACGTCAGTTACACTTGTAGAGTGTCTCTTAGAAATCATGACGTGATCGATTTGATTTTCAGTTCTTCCATCATTTGATTTCCACGTTGCTTTGTGGATTCTCTTATGAGGAAAGAAAGTGCTAGAAATTACTAGATCATACATCATAGCCAGTTCAGCTGTGCGAAAGCCGTTATTGTTACTAGCATGATGCAAGCTGTTAGGGCCGACATGTGTTTTAAGTTCTGCACTTCTACCAATTTGCGCATTGAAGTCACCTACCACGATTTTTATATCGTGCCGCGGGATGTTATTGATGACTTCTTCGAGTTCTAGAAAGAACAGGTCTTTAATGTCATCTGCTTTGTCTTCAGTAGGTGCATGAACATTGATGATCGTTACATTAAATTTTTGCGTGCGGATTCTCATTGTGCATATCCGCATATTAATTGGGCGAAAGTCGATAACATGTTGATTCACGCGACGATGTGTGAGAAAGCCAACTCCAAATTCTCCTCCGTTTTCATGACCGCAATAGTAGAGAGTGTATCCCTTGGCTGTTTCGTGGATTCCACTCCCTGGCCATCTTAGTTCTTGTAACGCCACTATATCCAGTGTATAGCTATTGATTTGGTTTGTAAGTTTCAGTAGATCTCCTGGTCTTCTAAGGCTTAGCACGTTCCAGGTTCCCATTTTTAAATCGTAGTCCGGGTACAGTTTCCGAGGTCGTTCTAATAATGAATCCGAGATAATCCGAGGCCTGTGTACAGAATTCATGACAAATAGTTTTTTACGGAAATGGGGTGTTAGCCCTTCGCCCAACCCAAATTTTCGTGAATGGGTTCGTTCTGCATCTTGAGGTCACCAGAAACAACCTTTTTCATGTTTATATAGCGAGCCGCTTGATACAAGACAGACGCCCGCTACAAACCGCCCCTAACATGGAGAACAGACGCTTGCTACACGTTTATATAGCGAGCCGCTTGATCCAAGACAGACGCCCGCTCCAAGCCGCCCCTAGCATGGAGAACAGACGCTTGAGTTGCATTGGTTTTGTGGCGCCAATGACTCGCCATGGTGCAGAATCATTGAGTATAAGCAGTATTTACTCTGCCCCTCTCAACTACACCAACCTAATTCTGTTAGCATTACCCAGGTAGCACGGCGTGGACGTAGAATTTCGGATTTCACTACCCTAAGGTGTTGAACGCTTTTTTTTTTTAAACATCTGCGGGTTGAAGCCACCTGAGACTAAGGGTTCTGACAAACTATTCCATTTGTATGCAGTTCTGACAAAGAAGTCTTTCTGCGATCTGCCAGTATGACCGCGGGATCTCGACCGTTTCACTGGTTGCGGTAGCCGATTGCCGAGTGGAACGGGGGTAAAATAAGTTTGAGGCATGATGCCGCTGATTTCATCTGAGCACTGTTGATGACGATATTTGTAAAACACAACGAGGTCAGCAACAGTGCGACGATGTTGTAGAGCATCAAGTTTTGATGTCAAAGCTCGATCACCCACAGTTCGTATAGCCCGCTTTTGAACAGAGTCCAAGAGGGCCAAGATGGAAACAGAAGCAGCACCCCAAACTTGACAGCGGTACTCCAATACAGGGACGAATATAGATGTTTTTCTTGTGTCCATTATTTCTAAAATTGTCTAAAAATAACAACATAAAAATTTGAATGCAGAAATAATAATAAATTGATGCTAAAATATTCAATGAACTTTTTCCGTAAATTAGATTACATCAGAGGAGTACTTAATTATTTTTTCTACGGCATTTTTGATAAAAAATAATTGGTAGTAATTAGTATTAAAGGATTGCATTGCAAATACGGCTCAATAGCATTCGAAATTCTTTTATTTTGATAACTCCTCTCACTTTTATTTCTTTTTAAAAATGGTGGTTTAAAGAACTGTCATATGATGCGTGACTTAAGTTTACGGGAATTTTCTTTCTGTGAATATTAGATAATATATGGTATAGCTCCACAGTTGATTTCGTTTGACGTTTTGAATAAAATATGTTAAACAGTCTGTGGATGGGTGAAAACGTCACGGTTCATTCTACACTTTACAGCTATAGGGGGATTTTGCACATATGTTAGTTAGTATATGACCTCGGCCAACACGAAAAGTTTGATGAGATTTTGTACGATAAATTTACAGGTGGTGGGGTGTCTGAAAACATGTTTGTTTGATGTAATGTTTTTATCTCTGTAATATAACAGCTTTAGAGTATATATAAATACGAGGGCGGATTGATAATGAAGCTACCTAAGTAGGAAAACATTTTTTTTTTCAAAAACCATTTATTTCTCAACATAGTCTCCTTTTACTTCGACACACTTAAGCCGTGCATTCACATAAAACAGAAACAGAAACCAAATTTCATACAAATTTGACAGCAACAGAAACAGAAACCTAATTTAGAAACAGAAACTGAACAGAAACAGAACTGAAAAATTAAATTAAAATTTAATTGTTTCTGGTCCAGAAACTGTCACGTGACCATATTATTTTAAATTAATGTAACGGGATTGTACATTATTTTAAGAAATAAATATTTAGTCAAAAATAATTTACGTTGAATTTAGCTCGATTTTTTTTGATGCGATAACGAAAAAAATAAATTTCTTCTTCACTATACATTACAAAATTGTGTTATTTTTTTATTTATATGAATGAAAAATAAAATACACAGTTTATTGAATTACAATATTTTTTTTATATTAATATAATTTTTTCAATTTTAATTGGGTTAAATATCTATGGATTGGGTTAAATATATATATTTTAATTTTGGCATATATAATATAATATGACAGCTGCCATCTTAAAATTCGGTTTCTGTTTTATTATTCACCACCGTCAACCAAATTAGAAACAGAAACTGAAAATTTTCAGTTTCTGTTTCAGTTTTATGTGAATGCACGGTTTTAGTAAGACGATATTCAAAATTTTTTTATACCATCTGAATAATACGATTTCGGCAACCCCTCAAAATACGCGTTAGTTTCGGTAGTCACTTCTTCGTTTGAGCTGAATCTTTTTCCTGCGAGCCGTTTTTTTCAAGTTTAGAAACAGGAAAAGGTCACTAGGAGCTAAATCTGGACTATTCTGGAAACTGGACTGGAAAAGGTCACTAGGTCACTAGGATTTCTCACTCCATACCAATTGCTCCATGTTTATAAGTCCTATATTCGTCCCTTTATGGAGTACTGCTGTCAAGTTTGGGGTGCTGCCTCTGTTTCCATCTTGGCCCTCTTGGACTCTGTTCAAAAGCGAGCTATACGAATTGTAGGTGATCGAACTTTGACATCAAAACTTGATTCCCTACAACATCGTCGCACTGTTGTTGACCTCGTTGATTTTTACAAATATCGTCATCAGCAGTGCTCAGATGAAATCAGCGTCATCATGCCTCAAACTTATTCTTACCCCCGTTCCACTCGGCAATCGGCTACTGCAACCGGTGAAACGGTAAAGATCCCGCGCTGTCATACTGGCAGATCGCAGAGAGACTTCTTTGTCCGAACTACGTACAAATGGAATAGTTTGCCGGAACACTTAGTCTCAGGTGGCTTCAACCCGCAGATGTTTAAAAAAAAGCGTTCAACACCTTAGAACGCCAGTTGTTGTGGGATTCAGGTCTAGACCTAGGTCTTAAAAGGTATTTATGTGTTGTTGTGACACATATTCTAAACCCTATTACACAACACATTTTATTTTAAAAAAAAATAAGGTGGATGATCAACCAATCCGAAGTGTATTTCACGTAATTTTAGCATCGTATCTAATGCTGTGTGAACCGGTGCGTTGTCTTGAAGAGCACTTTTTTCTTTAAATGTCGTTTTTCCTTGATTGCATCATGCAATTGATCCAATAATGCACGATAATACTTTCCTGTGATTGTGGATCCTTTTTAAGATAATCGATGAGCAATATTCCGAGTGCATCCCAAAATACAGTGGTCATAACCTTGCCAGCCGATTTCACTGCCTTTGCCTTCTTCGAAGCACTTCCACCAGCTTCCACCCATTGTTTCGATTGATTTTTTGTTTCAGATGTGTAGTGGTGGACCCACGTTTCATTAACAGTTATTAATCGACGCCAAAAATCAACAGGATTACGCTTTATCATGTTCAAACACTGCTGTGAAGTGGTCTCTCGAACTCGTTTTTGTTCGACACTCAGCAAACGCGGCACCTATCTTGCCGATAGCTTTTAATGTGCAAATGTTCGTGCAAAATGCTGAACACACGTTCATATGAGATGTTTACCATTTCAAAAACCTCACGCAACTCCACTCGATCATTCATAACGATATCCAGGATTTTCTTGATATTTTCACCAGTAACCACCTACCTCTTTTGGTCTTACTGTTGATGGTATTGTTGCAGTGCTTGTTCGGTTTAAATTCAGCAATCCAATACTTTACCATGTAATCTGACGGAGCAGACTCACCGTAATGTTTATCGAGTTTTTCTTTTGTCTCTTTCGCCGTTTTCCCTTTCAAATAATAGTGTTTAATCACTGCACGAAGTTCGTTTTTTCCATTTTTCAAGAAACACAAAAGTTGTTTACTTCAAACGACTACAACAAATAAAATTCGATGAATTTGGGTGAAATTTCAACAGCTGCCTTATGACAGATCGCAATTTCGAGAAAAAGAAGCTTTTGTGTTTGTGCTGCCATTAGCGCTAGGTAGCTTCATTATCAATCCGCCCTCGTATAGAGAGAACATTACTTTTAAATTTTATGAAGAGAGACGTCACAAATGGTGATCACTGATTAGTCATATTCAATTTCTCTGTTCATAAATGAAAAACAATTAAATAATTTAAATTGAAAAAAAGTTAAATGTTTTTTTCATAGTTGTGTTAATTTTTATAAAGAATGAAAATAACTACGAGAGTAAATTAAATTTATTGTGTTATTTCCAGTGATTATTTAACTCAAATATTTTATAAAGGACAAGCAATATTTTCTAACGACACGAACAAATATTTAAGTTATGTAAATATTTTCAAAGTTTATTATGAAAACTTGCTGTCAAACTTTTTTCATTATGGACAAATTTATTTTTAATTGATAAAATATCCAAAATTATATGGTTGGTTATAATCAAAGCCAAAACGTCATTTTAACGTAAAAAAAACTCGCAATAATTGCACAATTTTGAATCAAATGAAAAATTTACCCACGTCTATGGGTAGACATAACTGTTTCTCTCATAGACAAAGAGAGAAAAACAAACAAAAAAAAATGTGTGCAATTCACACGTGGTAGAAGTGAAACCTTCAAAAATTTTGTCTTCAAAATAATGAGACGAATTAAAATTTCGGGAAGAGGATAATTGCAGGTTTTAGTCATGATCATAGTGATACAAAGTTTGATAATTATTTTACATTTTATTCGTATATATTACATAGATTTATTCAGACTCAGAGCTTACATTTTCGATAAATGATACAAGAGGCTTATGGTAACTAAAGTATGAAATAAATACTTTGGTCTTAATATGGTCAATATATCTTTGGAATACAGTGTTTCAGTCGCACTGTATCAACAACAAGATCAAAAACAGTAATTGAGTAATTGTTTTTCCTGTTCCTGTATTTTAATCATCAAAAACAATTTCACTTTTTTTTCAACATAATAACTAAATAATACAATACAACTAAAATAATAAGTAAAAAAAGGAAAAATTAAAATATTCGCTGTCTCTTTTTACTGTCTCGTTTCATCGACTTTCATAATCATAATCATAACGATGCTAAAGACGTTTTCACTTCAAAAACGATTTGACATAAGACGAGTCAAGCTAAATAATAGTTGTGGTGATCGATTGATAACATCTAAGTCCAGTAAGCGATTGGAAACTGGATCGATATAACTTTTTCAAAACTAAACGAAAAAGAAATTATTAGTTATTATGGTTTCAAACTCTGGTAACCGATTTTATTATTACATTTTGTGTTTTTCTAATTTAGTTCATCTTTTCTACCCCACATTTGTACCATATTAAAATCAAACGAGTCACACTAATACCATATTAGTTCATAGTATATTTTCAGAATTGGTGTTCAAATCTCATATTCTTTATATCTATTTCAGACTGATGTTCCTTTAAGTATTCGAGCCCTATTGTACTTCCCTGAAGGCAAACCAGGTTTATTTGAACTTTCTCGTGACAAGGATAGTGGAATTGCACTTTATACACGTAAAATATTAATCCAATCAAAAACCGAAAATTTACTTCCAAAATGGTTAAGGTTTATCAAAGGAGTCGTTGATTCTGAAGATATACCATTGAATTTGAGCAGAGAATTACTACAAAACAGCGCTCTTATCAGTAAACTACGTAATGTCCTAACAAATCGTGTTCTTCGATTCTTAAACGATAAATCTCTTAAGGAACCAGAAGAATATGAAAAGTTTTACAAAGATTATGGATTATTTCTGAAAGAAGGAATTGTAACAAGTGATGATTACAATAACAAAGAAGAGATTGGAAAACTGTTAAGATTTGATTCTAGTCAGTCGATAGATGGAAAACGAGTAACACTTCCAGAATATTGTAATCGTTTACAAGAAGGGCAGAAGGATATTTACTATCTTGCAGCACCAAGCCGTGCTCTGGCCGAAAATTCCCCATACTACGAGGGATTGAAGAAGAAAAATTTCGAAGTATTATTCTGTTATGAACCATACGATGAAATTGTGTTAATGCAATTAGGATCTTTTTTGGGACACAATTTGATTTCGGTTGAAAAAGAAATGAGATTGGATAAGTCATCTGATGATTTAACAAACTTAGATACAGGCAGCTTATTACGCACAGAAATTGATGATTTAACATCGTTTATTAAAGCGAAACTCTCCGGAAAGGTAGCGAATGTTAAGGTAAAACAAATTCAAAAATTTTTTAAAACAGTTTTATTGAATTAATTACATATATTTAAATTTTCAGGTAACAACACGATTGGATCAACATCCATGCGTCATAACGGTTGAAGAAATGGCCGCCGCTCGACATTTTATACGCACACAAAGTCATCAATTAAACGATGAAAATCGATTTGCATTATTACAACCACAATTAGAAATTAATCCAAAACATGAAATTATCAAAAAATTACATAAACTTTCGAAATCGAATGACGAACTAGCTAATTTGATAATACAACAATTATTTGCGAATGCAATGGTTGGTGCTGGTTTGGCTGAAGATCCCCGAACATTATTAGTTGGAATGAATGATTTGCTGGCGAAAGTTTTAGAGAAATATTAGACAGTTTGTATAATTTAAATTTTTAAAATAAATTGAAAGTAAAAATTGGAAAATCTTTTTTTTTGGGTTTTTTTAGAGTGCGTATAGTAAATAGTCTCCTAATCAATAAAAATCGAAATTCAATTAGTCTTCATTATTTATTTTTTTTTTCTTAATTTAAAAATTATTAACACAACTTACACTATCTTTATCTTTTGTAATATAATTATTTAATTTTTTTTTTAAAAATAGAATAATAATTATGTGTTGTTGCGTAATTATATAAACAAAACTAATCATTTAATTAATGCACAAGGATTTTTTTCTTTGAATATTTATTTTTTAAAATATATATTATTTTAACTACAAATTGCCCAATTGAAATTTTTAAATTTTTTTAAAACTCTATTCATTGATTTACCATTACTTTAATTCTAATAACTATAAAAATTAACAAATGAAAAAAAAATAAAATAAATTGAGAAAATAGTTGTTTTTTCTGTGTTTTCTTAAATACTTAAAGATAAATAGTTAAAAAAAAAATAAAATTATTTTTTAATTCGTTATTTGATTTATGGTTGTGGTAACATATAAAGTTTTAATGTTTTTTTCTTGTATTATGTAATTGAAGAGAAAGGTGTAGGTGTAATTTTTTTTGGTGTGCTTGTGGATTTGATTTGTAATGGATGAAGTTAGCTTAGTAGTCTAACAAGGAAATTGAATATAATATTTTATATTTTCGATATTCTTAAATAAAATGAATTATACTAACCAAATAAATTCAAGAGTTAATTCCATTTTCAAAACAATATCCAACTTACATCCTGGACTTATTGGTGTTGTTTAATTTGAAATTCCATGATAAAAATCACCTAGCATAAATAAATCAATTAGTTTAATTATTTTTTTTTCTTCAATATCAATATTATAATTTCATAATAAAATGTTTAATGATTTTAATTTTGTTTTTAAACTAAATTGATTTATTTGATATTGTTTATGGAGCTTATAAAAGTGCATCTTTTCAAACATCGTCACAGGGCCACAACGAAAACTTTTTTGCAACGAAAAAATACAAACAAGGACACAATATCGCAGAACAAAAAGACTATTTGAGAAATAGAATTTACAAGAATTTATTAATTTAATAAAGAAACATCAAATTTTCTTAAGCCAATAAATTTTGAAATAAACACGGCGCTGTAAGTGAAGATCCTTACAAAATAAACTGAATGAAGTCATACTTATGAATTTAATTTATTCAAACAATTTATAGTTCTGTTCATCGAGCATCCACAGGTATCCACCAAACGTCTTTGGAGTAGCACCTTTCGTCGAAATTTTTGTGATGGTCCTTGGTCGGAACCGGGTTCCGAGTACTTCTGGTGCGTAGACCCGTCCATCTTGAGAAGCCTAGCCTTGCGGTAAAGCTGCCGCGCAGCATCAGAACCATCCTAGCGCAGTTAAGATCCGGTTGGTCACGCATCTTAAATAACTACATGAGTAGAATTGACCATGAAATTGTTGACAAGTGTCCCATATGTGAGGACACGCCACATGATGCTAACCACCTTTTCAATTGTCCAGAGAAACCAATCGACCTGACGAAGGAAGATCTGTGGTACCGCCCAAGGGCAGTGGCAGAGTTCCTGAATCTGGACTTGGAGCCGGAAGAATAGCACCACCACGCGTCGCTACAACAACAACAACCAAACGTCTTTTTATGTGTAAGTTTCGATTCTTTTAAGCGGTTTTCGTAATTTATGGAACGTGTCCCTATATATACAATATAGGTCGCATCTTTTTATGCTTTTTTGTGGGTCGTTTCTACCGCATTAAAAGAGAATTCAGTGTATATACAAGTTGATATAAATGAAAAATAATAAATGCACGTGATATTTGTTCAAGAATTTGTATGCTAGAATGGCGAAATTTTGTGTGTTAAAATAATAAAAATAAAGTCCAAAATTAATTAATTTTCTTAAATTTTCAGAAAAATAAATGTAAGGGTCAGTTAAAAATAGCTTCAAATTATGATGCTCGCTCCGTATAGTATTGAAACTTGGTTCTGAAACCACAATTTTACACTGAAAAATTGATCACAGAGAAAGACAAAATTTGCAAACTTCGAATCAGCTTGTGTGTTGGTAGATCCATCACTTGTTCATATTCAATCGGCGTCATTGCCAGTAAAAAATACAATAAAAATATTTCATCAAGAATTTAAATAAACGGCAAAAAGACCAAAGAAGTAAAAACAAATATTTTTTACAAAATTTGTTTTGTAATAGGTAGGGCCGGGAAAAAATATCGATATATCGAAAATATCGATAATTATCGATATATCGAAAATATCGATAATTATCGATATATCGAAAATATCGATACATCGATAGTAGAAGAAAAACGTTCTAGACGAGTTGTGAAAACTTGACCATTTTTGATTTTTCTGAACTTGGGATATAAAAAGTATGGACAAAATAAAAAATACAACTTATTTTAAAAATTGTTTAAAGTGCATAGTTTGAGCATAGGGGGCACCCCAATATGCATGAAAGATGAAAATTAGGGTCGAAGATCAATTGGAATTTAATTAATTTTTTTCCTGAAAATAGTTCTATTCTTACTTTAAAATATATCAAATTTACAAGGGGGCGTTAATTTTTGTTCTTGAGATATTTAATTTTAAAGATTTTTAGTATGACTAAAATTCTAATTTTTCATCATTTTTTCAAACAACTTCCATTAACAAAAAATTTTAAAATCAATTAAATTTTAACTTTTTTTTTTAAATATAATTCTATCCTTACTTTAAAATATATCAAATTTACAAAGAAGCGTTAATTCCTGTTCTTGAGATATTTAATTTTAAAAATTTTTAGTCCGTCTAAAATTCTAATTGTACATTATTTTTTCGATCAAAAAATTTTAACCACTGAACTTCAAAAAAACGATGAAAAATTCGAATTTTAGTTGGACCAAAAATCTTTCAAATTAAATATCTCAAGAACACGAATTAACGCCTCTTTGTAAATTTGATATATTTGATATATATTTTAAAGTAAGGATAGAACTATATTTTAAAAAAAAAGTTAAAATTTAATTGATTTTAAAATCAATTAAATTTTAACTTTTTTTTTTTTTTAAATTTTAAAATTTTTTGTTAATGGAAGTTGTTTGAAAAAATGAGGAAAAATTAGAATTTTAGTCGTACTAAAAATCTTTAAAATTAAATATCTCAAGAACAAAAATTAACGCCTCATTGTAAATTTGATATATTTTAAAGTAAGAATAGAACTATTTTCAGGAATTAATTAAATTCGACCCTAGCGCCATCTTTAAAAAAGGTTTTTTTAATATTTTTATCTAAAAATTAATTACAAAAACAATTAATTTTTTTAACCAACTAATCATCTATCAAACAAAAAAAAATTGATGAAATCGGTACAGCCGTTCTTGAGCAATTTAATTTCAAAGTTACATCGGATTGGTAGAATTTTCATTTTTCATGCATATTGGGGTGCCCCGCCCCCTATGCTCAAACTATGCACTTTAAAAAAATTGCAAAATAAGTAGTATTTTTTATTTTGTCCAAACTACTTAGTACTTACATGCCAAGTTTTAGAAAAATCAAAAATGGTCAAGTTCAAATCTCGACTTTTTCACCTGCGTAGATCACGTTTTTCATCAATATCGATAATATCGATATATCGATGATATCAATATATCGTTAATATCGATATATCGATGTTATCGATAGTTTCGATACATTGATATATTATTTATTTATTTAGAAGTGACAAGTGACTGAATTGATTAATAAATTGATATATGGATATATCGGTTTTATAAATATTTTGTATATATATAATGTATTGTATATATAATATATGATATACATATATACAGACTCGAAATATCGATAATATAGATATATCGATAATATCGATATATCGATAATATCTATATATCGATAATATCGATATATTGATATTATCGATATATAGATAAATCGATATTATCGATACATCGGTTTTATCGATATTTTTTTGATGTCGATATTATCGATAATTTTTTAAATACCGCCCAGCCCTAGTAATAGGAGTAGGTATCACAACAAAACATATAAACTTCTCTATATACATATATAAATTTTTGTTTAAAGAATGGATAACTAAAAAAAACAAATAGTGGCGACGCTGATGCATGACTGACTTAACCACACTCTAAACAAAATGTTCTAGATATATAGTGAGCTTTATCCATCAAATTAGCTCCGTAGTGCTATTGCCTCCGGGTCTACGTGCTCCTTCCTTGCGCGTGCGGTAATGATCCAAGTGTGGAGCGGTTCACGCAAAATGATTAGCAAATGGGCTGTATCAAGGTGTCGTTTCAATCCGTTACGATGATCATCTTGCCTGGGGATCCATTCAAATAGCTCAGTTGCGAACAGATTCACCTGGGTACCGGGCGACACTTTGCCTTGCCAAGTTAACAGGGCTTTGACTTGGTCAACCTACTTTTCCCATGAAACACGTGGGAATAAAAATGAAAGAAGGTAGAACCAATTCAATGCACAAATAAGTATTACTTCACAATTTTAAATGGTAAATAAATACCCCTTTACCCCAAATTTTGTTTTGGACCTCTAACTAAATAGCCAATAAAAAGTTTGGTGTACGTCTGTGTGTGGGTAACATTCCTGCATAGGATCTTGATGAGTTTTTTTTTCAGCTATTTATCCCTACTGTAGCCTACAATTACTGATCGATTTTCATAAACCGTTGGTAAAAGCTTTCAAGTAACACGAGAAAGGTTTTATCAGCTTTTGGAGTACATTGGATAAAGGGTTAGGGAGTCCACTATACAACAGGTGTTTTTCCCACCATGTTTTTTGTTTGTTGGGAGCATACAACAATCGTTCATGAATGAATTTTGATAAAACTTTGGAAAAAGATGCAAATATGTATGGCAAGGAGCTGACTAGTTTTTGAGCGATATTGGACAAAGTGGTGGGGGGTCTAACACCTGTACCTGATAATCGAATTGGATGAAACTTGGTACATAAGCATTTAGTACGGTTTACAACAATTCTGCATCCCAATTTCCGGTTTTTCACTTTTCCGATAAAAATTTTGTTTGCAATTTTTTTCAGTGTCTTTATCCACACTAAAGCCTACAATAATGAAGTGATTATGATGAAACTTATGAAAAAGGTTCCAATTAGCCTGAGAAGATAATTATCATCTTTTGGAACACATTGATCAAAGTTGCGGGGGTCTACCATACAACTACTGACTTTTCACACTTGGTTTTTAAAGTTAGTTGCGTGCGAGCATACAGACTTCATTCATTAATCAATTTTAATGAGACTTTGGAAAAAGATGGAGACCTAAATGACAAAGAACTGATTAGTTTTTGGACAATATTGGGATAAGTGGTGGGGGGCCTCCCAAGCACCTTTTTATTGTGTCACAATTTTTTAAATGTTTGTTGGGAGCATACAACATTCGTTGATGAAAATTTTTGATGACACTTTGGAAAAAGATGCAAATATGTTTGGCAAGGAGGAACTGATTAGTTTTTTTAGCGATAGTGAACAAACAAAGTAATGTGGTTCCCCGAGCACCTGTTTTTTGAAATCTCAATAGCACCTGTACCTGATAATCGAATTAGATGAAACTTGGTACATAAGCATTTAATACGGTTCACAACAGTTCTGCATCCCAACTTCCGGTTTGTCACTGCCGTTAAACTTTTTTTAGTTTTTCTCGTACTACAGCATTTATGTTTGACGGGATACTACAGCTTTCTATAATATTGATATAATTAAAACTACGCGAAATCTATAACATTGGTTAGCCATTAATTGAAGTTTTTTATGGATATTAGCTTACTATATATCCAGAACATTTTGTTTCCAGAGCTGTGGTGAAGTTAGCCTATGCATCAGCATCGCAATGTTTTTTTACGTTTTCTTTCAAATTTTGTTTTCCCTTGTTTCTGTTTTTCATCACATCATGAAATATCAGCCTATGTCATATTTTGTTATGATAGGATTTATTGTTTAGACTTTTTACATATTTTACTTAAAAATATTCAAATTATGTCAAAAAAGCATTGCCTTTTTGACAAAATATTAAAATTTCAAATTCAAAATATTTGTGGACTGAACGCCAACCGTGACGCCGTGCAACATCATCTCGAGCATGCCAACCCGCATATTCTCTTTCTTACAGAAACAGAAGTTTCTGAAAACTATCCCTATGACGTAACACTAAATCCCAAATATAGACTTGAATCAGCTTTTAAACTTTATCAAGATGTATGTGGATAAATTCATGAGGGAGTTCCTAATAAACGCTTTCCATATTATGAGCTACATGATGATGGTTACAACACACTAATATTAAAGGTTTGTCTACAATGGAAGCCAGGCAGAAATATTTGCCGCATCACAGATCTTGACGCAAATTGTAAAAAGCCCAACTGTCACTCCTCGTAATGGCGGTGATAAAAGTTTTCTCCTAGATCTCTATCTCATCTATGCCAAATATTACGAGTGTCAATGTCGGTAAGGGTAGTATAGGAAATTCTGACCACTATCTAACCACATCAGTTATCAAACCTGATTTACTAAAACTAGAGATCCCAAATCACGAAAACTGAAGGTCTCTGCAGTTTTTTTTTCAATGTTTCCCTTTTGATCGTCATTGTTTTTTTACTGACGATGTGAATGTTTCTGTCCAAAACTTTACCGAAACCATTCAATTCGGCATCGATAAGTTCGTTCCCTTCTCAATAATTTAATCCCAACAAAAATATTTGCTTTCTAAGGCAGCCAAATTGGCCCTTAAAAACAAACGTAGGTTATTTGATATTTGAATCCATAACAAAAATCCCTTAAAGCGTTCCCAATATCTAAAGGCCGATAAAATATCAAACCAGATAATCGAAAATGAAAAAGCAGAGATTGACAGAGCGAAAGCAGCAAAACATTGAACTATGTCCATTTCTGACAAAAGTATTTACAGTGCCATTGATTCTTTAAAATCTGCTACCAAATCTTCTATTCCTCCTATTATTGACGGTGATTTGATCGTCACTCGCCCCGCAAGAAAAGCCACATTGCTCGCGGAACGCTTTGCTTTGAACTCGACTGTTTTAGAAACTTCTAAAGAAATACCTCAAATCCAGTCTTCAGGAGTTAATATGAAAGATCTTCATTTTAAACTCAAAATTGTCGAAAAACTCTTGAGGGGATTAAATATACACAAATCCTGGACAACATTCCTCCTATTATTCTAAATTTCAAAAAAAATTGCACCTACTCTTTCCAAAATTTTCTACAAATCCTATGAATCTGGTATGTTCCCTACGTGGTGGAAGTTGGCCAATATCCAGTCCGTCCCCAAAAAAGTAACAAAATGTGATATTATAGACCCATAGCCTTAGTCCCAGTCCCATCTAAAATATACGAGCATTATATTAATACACACATATCAAAATTTTTGGAAGACAACCATTTAATATCTGACAGCCAATACGGTTTTAGAAACAAAAGATCAATAACGAAAAAATTATACTATGTGGCTCATCTTTGGAACAGCATACTTGAAAAAGGTGGTGAAACGTAATCGCATTAGACATCTCAAAAGCATTTTTTCGAATCTCGCATGCCAACCTGATCAACAAGCTCGTTGCGTACGGATTTCCCACACAGTCGTAAGGGTGATCAAAATTTTCTCACCGACCGATACATTTCGTTATCCATCGATGGCTTTTCTTCTGATTCTAAATTAACTAACGCTGGTGTACCCTAAGCAGGGTTGCATAAAAATCTGATTTTTTTTAAAAATATCAAAAAAATCGGATTTATTTAGTTTAAATCGCTATTTTTTGATTTAAATCGGATTTTTTTGATTTTTAAAAAACTTTAGTTTAATTTTTGAAGAAATTGTATATTTCTTATGGTACGTTAACTACTTTATATAAATCATTAGCTTTGGTTATATTTTTTGAAATGCAAGGCTAGATAAAAGTAAAGGAACAGTTTTTATTTACTAGATTTTTATACTAAAATACTGATTGTTGTTCTAGCGACATGGAAAGCGTTATTTGCCAAACTAAGATACTTTGTCACTGCTTTAGAGTGATGTCAGAGATATCCAATTCTGCAGATTCGAAAAGTTTCTCCGACATGTAGATAACTGGTAAACACTAAACGGCAAGTCATATGGAACAACTCCTTATAACTTGTGTCAGGAAAGTGTTAAGGATTTAAAAAACTATCAAGATCTTAATAGTAACGATATTTTTTAGTGGAAACGTTTTTTTTTCGTAAGCGGGTTGTACTGATTTGCATTTAATACTCTATTTGATATGTAATTATTTATTATTTCTAGATTCATTTCTAGAATCTGTTCATATGCATTTTATGTGGGTTTGTCAATATTTCTAGTTGTGGTTTAATCTGTGGCTTTGTTGTTGAAGTTTTCCGGCGATAGGCTAACATCTTAATTATTCTCAGTCGCAAGCACGATGCAATTGTCTTAGCGTGACATGATACAGATGCCGTTGGTCAGGTGAAGATCGCTCAGATATAGGTTTAAAAAATCGTGAGCGTATCTCGTTCATCATCTTGTTAGAACGCTTGTTGTTGTGGGATCTTGTTTCCTTAGGTTTTTAAGTGTAGTCACAACTACATGTTGAAATTCCTACCACAAAACATTTTATCAAAAAAAATCAAATTTTTATTTTGAATTTGCTTAGAATTTTAGAAATTTCTTCAATTGATTTAAATCAATGATTTTTTTAAAAAAATCAAGTTGATTTAAATCTGATTTAAATCACTGATTTAAATCAAATGATTTAAATCAATGCAACCCTGACCCTAAGGCTCAGTTTTATCCCCTACTCTATTTTTAATTTATTTCAATGAACTGTTAAAAATCACCAGTAAACCAATAGATAGTTTTGCAGACGACAGCATATTGCACAAGTCATTCGTTCCACTATTTTCAAAGGATAAAATGCACCAATAAATACCGCCCGGATAGACGCTGCCATAAGTGTAAACGAGGACCTAGAAAAAGTCGCCGATTGAGGTGACAAAAATTTGGTCAATTTTAATCCCACAAAAACACAGCTATTGATTGTTTCCAGATCAAAGATCGAGTTCCTTAATGATATTTCAGTTAGCATGTGTGACGAACAAATAGACGACGCTTCTCAAGATGGACGGGTCTACGCCCCAGAAGTACTCGGAACCCAGTTTCGACCAACGACCATCACAAAAATTTCGACAAAAGGTGCTACTTCGTAGCATGCTACGTGTTCCATTTTTTGGATAAGTTGTCACTGGCCTCACTACTTCAAATCCTCCTCCTCATGGCTGGTATTGAAAGATATCCTGGACCAACTAATATATGGTATTGTGCAAAACATTTTAAGGGCAAACACTACATCCGTCCAGCGTAACAGCTATAAAAATGGTGTCATATCAAGAACTGCTCAGGCCTTGTAACACATAAACAATGGACAAAAACTATATAGCGCCATCTTGCCAAGCATCAACTCAACATACAAACACGAGCTCGCACCAGAACACAATGCGAATGATGCAACTAAATTGTAACGGTCTCATAAACAAAATCGATGATATCATCAACTATATGTACAAAAACAATATTCTAGTCTCGTTTTACAAGAAACCAAATTAAATGTTAGATCTAAGATTAGTGATAGTATCTGTAATTATAGAATTATAAGATTGGATAGAGGGCAGGAAAAAGGTGGCGGCCTTGCCTTTATCATTCATAAAACCATTATCTACCATACAACCACATTACCAGCCGTACCGTGAACTGATAAACACCTAGAACAACTAGAACAACAAAATCCGGAAATACGGAGATAAATCTAGTCAATATTTATATTCCACCAGTAAGCAGCTGTGATACAGGTTATGAACCGTCCATAGGACATTTATTTTATACCAAAGTCTAATTCTCGGCGATATGAATGCACACCACGATCTATGGCACTCACACTTTAACACTGATTCAAGAGGCGAAAACATTGCTGATAAAATTGACGGCTCCAACTTTGAAGTTCTCAATGAACAACAACCAACAAGAGTAACAAACAATTCATACTCTTCTCCAGATGTCTCACTTGTCAGCATGTCACTAATGCCAATTGCTGATTGGAGAATTGAAATTGCATTGGTACCAGACCATGTGCCGATCATAATCACCTTAAGCCGTTCCTTAAATGAAATGAAATCCGAGAAGAAGACATATATTACTTTTAAGAAAGCTGACTGGGATAATTTTTCCAATTTTACTGAAATGGAATTCAGTAAGCAATTTTTACAAATTGACGCTCTCTCCGGGGAAAGAAAATTCAGAGAAATTTTTTAACAAAGCTAGATCGAGCTTCATTCCAGCCGGCAGAATACAAAAGATTAAGTCAAACTGCCCACAGGAAGCTTGTGTACTTTCCTCCCAAAGAGATGACATCCGTAAGGCAGATCCAACCGATCCTAGAATTCCGGGCCTGAACAAGCAGATTAATAAGTTAGAAATGGAACAAAAACGTAACGAATGGAAAGATTTAGTGAGTAAGTCAAACTTTGGCACAAATAAAAGTCTGTGAAAGGTGATTAAGGGCTTACATCCGCGTCAAACGGGTCACAACTGCATGATCTCCTTTTCGAGGTGATCACAACCGAAAACCATAGGAAATGCGCAACAAAATTCAAAACGCAGTTTACAGAAAAGCAAAGTAAACATGAAAAAGAAACTAGGTCAGTATTAAGACATCTGCGCAAACTTAATACTGAAAATTTCGAGGATATCATATTTCCCGAAGAAGAGGTCGAAAACGCAATAAAGATAACCACACTATCTAAAGCTATTGGACCAGACGGCATCTCAGCCACCATGCTCAAACACATTGGACCCAAAGGGTTGAAGTTTCTCACTACTATACTCAACATATCTCTAAATACGCTCCAGATACCAAATATCTGGAAAACGGCAAGAATAAGTCCCATTTTGAAACCTGGCAAGCCTGAAGAAAAGGAAGAATCCTATAGATCAATCTCTACCTCTCTACCTCTCGGTTGCAAAATTGATTGAAGCACTTTTGCTACCTCGGTTAATTGGATCTTGCAAATTGGCTTCACATTAACATGGCTTTAAGAAAGCACATAATACAACCACCGCTCTTCATAGAATTCAAAACCAAATCAGCGATGGCCTAAACAAAAAAAACCTGTGCCAGAACAATTTTAGTTGCACTTGACTTATCAAAAGCTGTCGACAATGTCACACGCTGCACTACTGAATGATTACGCATGGAGGGATCAGTTTTTATTAATTTGTTAATTTTTTTTCTATTTTTTGATCCACGGGTGTGACAACCCCGCGTACTCCAGTCCCTGCTATTGGCATATGAGTTAACGTGAGATATCACATACCACTGGCAATAGCAGTGAGATATCACTAACCAAGGTGATATCTTAGGGGTGCTGGCGGATGAACTGTATTCAGTCAACGGTAGCACTCTCAATCTTAGCTAATGAATATTCCTTGATGCTGGAACGCTGTAGCTTGCTCGAAGAAACGAGCCTCCATATAACTATATATCTGAGCTTTAATCATTGAAAAATATACTGCGTGCCATAATCAAGGATTATGCCATTAGCTGGACTATTGGCAAACCAATTTTAGTTTTGTTCCTGCAAATTTTTAAAACAAATTTGCTTTTTACCTCTTATTTTATTTTTATTTTCCCTATCCTATCACGAAATATTGGCCTATGTCATATTTTATATGTGATAGGATTTATGGTTTAGTTATCCATTATTTAACAAAAAAATATAAAAAAAAAAAACAAAAAAAAACAGATTTGCGTCCATTAACATCCTTAGAACGCATGTTGTTGTGGGACCTTGGTCTTAAAAGGTTTTTATGTGTTGTTGTGACACATATTGTAATGCCTACTACACATCACATTTTATTTAAAAAAAAAAAAAAATATATTCAAACTAATCGCTAGGTCCTAAACACCTACCTAAGGGTCATTCCATGTCAATTCAACACAAAAAAGGACCATTTTTATCTTCACCAAGGTTGGCATGATATGTATCAATGATATATATCCGATATATATCATTGATATATATCACGATATTTATTCCCTGATATATATCATGATATTTATTAAAAAAAATAAATATTTAATCATTCCTACCTTAAAGTTGGAAAAACTGCTAACAGTGTTAACTAACAGTCGCAGCACTGCTTGAAAAACGCATGCCAAATCGAGGTAACCTGGTTTAGCCAAGACCATAAAGCTGACATAGATTGACAAAACTAATCTTATGACATAAACATTGTAATGAATGCTAAACATATGCTTTGTTATCTAAAGACAATAGCAGTCGCGACAATAGCAGTCGCTTGAGACAGAGCTCAAAGAGATAAAACGACTATTGCCGTTGTAGTTGAAATTTGGCATAAACTGGCAGTCGATCTTAAACTAGAATAACCTTTAGAAGTTAAGAAACTTTATCGGAGGAGAGACATGGCTTTAAATGCACCTCATCACCTAGCTAATTTATGCTTGAATATCGATTTTTAGGTAAACCGTTCAATAACCACCAAAGAGATGAAGTACATATATATTTCCTTATTTAAATGATTACTTATTTCAGTCTTCATTCCATTTGTAATGGCGCTTTTAACTAAATCTACACCGTTTCCAAAATATGTATTTCATTCTTAGTTTAGAAATACACCACCAATGGTTTGGTGGAATGGAATGACTACCCAAGCAGGGTTTTCCAGAATTTAAAATACGACCAAGCATTAGTCCACTAATAGTTAACAGTACTTGATTTTTGTTACTGTGATGTGACAGTACTAGAACCATTCATCGGCCGATCTATGGTTAACAGAAAATAGTCAGTATTTAGTTACCTTTGAATAGCCAAACACTAGCCCGTGAATGGTAAACAATACATGTCTATTGTTATTCTGCCATTTCTGGAACCATGAAACACCCGATCTACGGTTCATAGAAAATAACCAGTTCAGTTTACTTTAAATGGCTAAGTAATGGCACGTTAATGGTTAACATCAATCGGCTATTGTTATTGGACCAGTACTGGACCATAAATTGGCCGATCTTTGTCATTTGGTAGAAATACACTAGAGTGGTATCCATTTTAGAAATATACAGTTTGAAAATTTTCACCTATAGTTTAATTATCGCAGCTCTGCTGAAAGGCTGTTAATATGTAATGTAAAAATTTTTTTTCTTTGAACACTTTTACTTTATTTTAATTATTTTGTGTTTAATTTATTTAAATTTACATATGATAATATTTTAAGTTATTTATGGCCCTGTCATGGTTGCCAGTACTCGGTCATTGCTGTAATACTGGTTATCATTATTGGTCTGTTACTGGGCCAGTTGTACAACCTTGTATGGGCCATTCCTATTTTTCTCTCTGACAAATAAATGGCAGCCATTTATTGTACGAAGTTATCAACAAGTAAAATTATGGTAATGACCGAGTCATAGTTGCCAGTACTATGAGTCATGGTTGCCAGTACCCGGCCATTGTTGGACAGTACTGGTTCGGCAGTAATTGACCATTACTGGACCAGTTGTATAACCTTGTATGGGCCATTGCATGGCAATTGACAGTCATTTATTGTTCGAAGTTATCATTCAGTTACATGATGTTTATGGTCCAGTTTTGGTTGCCAGAACTCTACCATTGCTGTTAGCCAGCAATGGACCATTACTGGACCAGTTGTACAACCTTGTATAGGTATTGATTATGCGACTTGGTCAAATAAACAAGACAAACCAAAGCAAGAAAGCGTATTCGTCATTTGGACTTATGTAATCGAAGATATAGACGAATAGTTTGATAAATTGCCTATAAAGTATAAACTAAATTGGAGTTGTCATATTTGGATTTAGCTAATTGGCAAAGAGGTAAGAAACGAGTGAGTGATGCGCTGCACTGCATACAACTGTGTAAAGGGCCATATATTGAATAATATTTAAGATAAACAACTTATTCAAAAATAAATATCAGAACATGATATATATCGGATATGTATCTGATATATATCGGATATTTTGATATTTATATAAATATCATGATATTTGCCAACCTTGATCTTCACCATCTCAGATTTTCTTGAAATTTGGCACAGGTGTACTATTGGTATAGACTTGGAAAAATATAAAATTTTACTGAAATGTACTTTTTGGAAAAATTAAAATTTAAATTTTAAATTAAGTTTTAAGAATTTTTTTTTTATCTTAACCATAAAGTGTTTCATATCATATTAAAGGGCATTAAAAACGCTGTAAAATGTCACCAATCCCAGGTCTCTAGTACAATTAGGAAAGGTTCTACAGCAATTTAAAAAAATGACGTTCCCGGTTTTTGGGCCTATTTGTGAGAACTTTACAGCTCTGTAAATCAAAAACGAGTTGACATATCTCTTTAAAATTTTATATTTTTCCAAGTCTATACCAATAGTACACCTGTGCCAAATTTCAAGAAAATCCGAGATGGTGATGTTCAGACCCTGTGTTGATTTGATGTGGAATGACCCCTAAGAAACTTGAATGAACGGCTTGAAACCAGAAAATTGAAACTGTCCACTGAAAACTCCACTTCCACACTTTTCACCACATGGACAAAGGAGGTAAATACAACACTTAACATCTGCATTGACAACATACTAATTCCTACGGTCAAAAATCTAAAACTGCTGGGGATAACATTTGATCCACTACTTAAATTCAACGCTCATGCTCAACAAGTGAACACAAAACTAAAAAGTCAGACAAGTGCGAATAAAATTCGCTCGTCAAGGGTTCCGTGAATGTAAAAGAACACAATATCAAAAATTATTAACAAAAAGTTGTGTTGTAATGTCCTTATATTTCCAGACCATAGACGCATAACAAAATAAATGTTAAATTGTAAATGTCAATAGTAAATTACAATCAAATCTACATTGATCAAAAATGGCAAAAAAATGTTAATTCAGGTTAAATCTTATCCATAAATGTTTTTGATAACTTAATTGTATATTATAATATTTTGGTAACTTAACTTAACATTCAATGACACCAGCTTGTAAATGGATTAAATTTGAATCAAGTGTTGAAATTAGGGGGGTGGAGAGGCTACATACTAAAAATATTTTTTTTCCAATAACACAAAAACTATACATTACAAAATTCTAAAAAAAATTGTAATGTTTCTTAAATTATGTACTCCTTCATATGACATCCCACTCATTTGGGTCAAAAATGTTTTTTTTACTCTCCCCACACCTATCCCCTAAACACACAGAAATATAATTATTTGAGTCTTCGCTATGATTTTAATTCAAAATTTACCAATCTTCTTGTCTCTGTGAATTTTTTCAAATTTTTCTGTCAATCATCGTCGAAACGTAGGGGGCGGAACGATCTGAGTTTTGCACTTTCTTGTCCAAAACTTAAAAACTGTGCATCGCAAAATTGTAAAAAAAATTGATGTTTTCTAAATTAGGTGCTCTTTCAAATGACACCCCACTTGACCACATTTTAAATAGTGTTTTTACCCCTTCTCATTTACACCCCCTTAATAAATCTAATTATGTGTATATGATACTTTTATCTCAAATTTCAAATTCATAGCATTTATAGTTTACGAGATAATCGATATAATGTGAAAAACTCGTTTTACTCTCACCAGTGCTCCGTATAAAAAACGGAACCCTAAAAACAGGAATAATGCACTGAAAGTTCTAGCGGGTAGTTCATGGGGTAAAGATAAAAACACAATAATAACAGCATATAAAGCAATAGGAAGGCCTTTCATAAATTACGCTGCTCCCATATGGACACCCCAAGTCGCTGACACCCACTGGAATAAGTTACAAATAACATAGAACGCAGCTTTGCGTAGAGCAACCGGATGTGATTTGATGACCCACCGAGATAACCTACACGAGGAATGTAACATATTGCCGGTCCGTAAACATAACGAAATGCACCAAACAATATCTATGGGCCTGTCATAAAGAGCAATATCCCTGCAATGACACCTTATTTATGACCACACCACCCAGAGACATAAGGACTGCAAAATGCTTCCTACAAGTTGTTACAATCAAGTCAAGATGTTACCGATACATCGACGAGCCTACGTTAAAGACGGGCTTAAAAAATATACATACCAAAGTTGTTAAAGACACAATAAAGAACTACGCCTCGAATCGAGTTCTTAATAGCAAGCCACCACAAATCGCTACCGAAGAAGTAAAACTACCACGCAGCACCAAAACCATCCTAGCGCAGCTAAGATCCGGTCGGTCACGCATCTTAAATAACTACATGAGTAGAATTGACAAGGAAATTGTTGACAAGTGCCTCGCATGTGAGGTCACGCATTTTCAATTGTTCAGAGAAACCAACCGACCTGACGAAGGAAGATCTGTGGTACCGTTCAAGAGCAGTAACGGAGTTCCTGAATTTGAGCTTGGAGCCGTAAGAATAGCACCACATTTCGTCGCTACAACAACAAAGGGCTTCAAACTGGCACGAGTCGCCGTTACAAATACGAAAAATTGGAATAATTCAGAGAAACGAAGGGGTGAAAAACTCAAAGGGATATGGGATAGTTACACTACTTGTTTTAAATATCGATTAGCATTTTCTTTAAATGTCTGAGGAGCAAACTCATCAGGAAATATGGAGGTGGGCATTGAGTTTCACAATTTGGCAACAGTATTAACATATTCGTTCTGGAAGAACACAGTTCTACAACGAGGTATTTGGACAGCAAATGGATGGGACGACTCTGAAGCTCTGGTTCGTCGATTGTACTGCGCACACGATGGAAGGATAGTTTGAATTTCCTTAAAGAATTCACTAAAGTTATATTTATAGTAGATTGACAATCCAGCCACATTTCTTCGGTGCTGAAGTGAATCCAGCTGATCAGTTAGATCGGTATTATCAATCAACCGTATTGCTTTCCTCTATACAGAGTCTATACATTTTATTGTTGATGACAAGCACCTTCCCAGACATGACGGCAGTATTCCATACATGGGCGAATAAAGGACTTATAAATCAATAGAATTTGATTGGGATTGAAATACTTTTTACATCGGCTCAAGAATCCTAATTTTTGCATTGCAGATTTAGCGAGGGTGAACACGTGTTTATTTCATTTCAGGTTATTTTCAATATCCACTCCAAGAAGTCTAACTGATTCAACCTCATGATTTATCTTAATAGGGAAGTTATTATGTCGTTCTATTCGTGAAAAACGGCATAGTTTGCTTTTGTTTGGGTTGAATGCAACAAGATTACGATCACCCCATTCCATTATACGAGCCAGGTCCTCGTTAATAGAATCAATCAACAGCTCTCTATCAGTGGTGACTGCAGAATGAGATCGAAATTTAGGAGATGCATGCAATGTGGTCGTCAGCAAAACTATGAATTGGGTGCACTGTAGAAATCATTAAATCATTAATGGATAGTAAAAATAAAGTTGGTGAGAGTCCAGAGCCTTGAGGAACACTAGCATTGATTGTGAAAGTATTGGATGTAATGCCATCTAAATTAACAAGCTGTGAGAAAAATTTGAATCCATGAGACAGTAAGATGAGATGATCTATGCCACAAGATTTTAGTTTAAGTGGAATGTGACTATTGTTGTAGAACAACAGCTGTGTTGAATACTTATAGTGTATTCTTTTCGACTGTACTGAACAAGTTCCAACACCGAATTGTCGGAATTTGTGTTCTTTTGGGTTGCACCAGCACAGTTATGATTTCGATCATATTCTTTTGGAAACAGAATTGTTATTTTGCCCACACCGAGTACAAAAAAATAGCATCGTAGAAATTGGTGGTGTAGAAGTTGTACTGAATGTTTTTTTGTGATTTTTGTTTGTTTATCGCATTTGGGATGTTTTTTGTATAACAGGTATATATATATTATGAAAATATTATTTTGTGAATGAAAATCAACCAATCACAATCAATGTGGGTTAATATTTGTAATGAAAAAATAGAACAGAATCCAAGTGTTCTTTTTAACTTGTAATTGTACTGATTTTTTTTTGTTTTGTGCGGTGACGATTTCAAAATTCTGAATTTTTTGTCCATACTCGGTACAGTCCAAAAGAATACACTATTAATAAAAGCTGGTGTTTTTGCTTACTAATCAGTGATCAAACCCAGGAGATTGCGAATTGCGTTTATAGAATTGAGAGAAAGGCGAATTCGAGGTAAGTTGGAAAAACTCAATACAAAGTTCAATACAATGGAATACTAGAACGAGAAACCTAATAACTTTAAGAAACTAATTAAAACAAATCGTATAGAAAATTATATACGAAACGCGATATAATATGAAGCGAATATATTAGATAATAGTGCGTTTTTAAATAATATTTTTAGAATATCGAAAATATAAAATTAGAAAAATAAATTTTTCTTCTAATAAACAGTATCTTTTATATAGAGCGAGTTTTAAACCCTAAAAATAATTAGAAAAAATATATAGATGGATACCAGCACAACCATTGTACGTTAATTTTTTTTTTAAATACATACATATTACTTTTTTTTACTATATACAAAGTCTTTCTTTCTACCGAAGCAAGTCTGTGCAGCCAAACTCAAATTAAAACCCAACAATATTCTTCAAAAATTTAAAATGAATTCAATAAAAAAAAAATAGAAGCTGCAGTCGTTACTGAATCTCTTTTCGAATTTGCTAGGTTAATAATACTATTTAAAACTTACAAAAATTAATATATTAAATAAAATTGTATGTCAACCTTCTCTTTTTATCGGTGCAGGAGTTTCAGCAAGTCCTTTCACTTTTAGTCTATCCGCTGTTTTTAAAAATGCGGGTAATTGTTCTTGTGATACATTTACTTCTCCAGCATACATAAATTCTAAAATTGCTTGCAAATGATTATATGAAACGTCTTTTAATATTATTATCGGATGCTTCGACGGGTTTTCCTAAATAGTTAAAATATTTATATACAGCATTTATATAAATAAAATGGTATTAAATTCAACTAACCTCAAGCAGAGATTTGAAGTATGGACTGCAGGCAGATAGAACCATTTTATGTGCTTTACAGGTTTGTCCTTCACACGCTAGTGTTACCTTGAATTTAAAATAAATTCATATATTTTGTTTTCACCAGACAGATTTTTGTTCGGAAAAGTGAAAATATTTATTTACAACTTGAATTAATTGTTGGATATTTTATTATACTAGAACTTACATCTGTAAAACTTTTTTCATCCCTTAAATGTCGAAATGATGTTACCATATTCGTTTGAAAATCGTTCCATTTCAAAAAAAATTGCTGATCAGCCATTTTTACAATAAATATGTTTTTTACTTCAATTCAATTATTAATTAATTATCCTTAAAATATATCTAAAAAAAGAACAAACAAAAATGTATATATTTACACATATATCAAAACAAACAAGCAACAACAATAATAATAAAAAAAACAGAAGCCCCGTTACTAAAGTAAGAAGAAAAATAAGATTGGATATTAGACTATTGTGCAATTTTTAATTTGATAAAGAAAAATTAATTTTGTTAATAAAAGAATAATATACGTTCTAAAACTGAATTAATTTAATTTATTGCGTTCACATTTGAAAAAAATTTTTATCAATTTTTGTCAAACAAAAAAATACAACCACCATAACCTCTATGAATAAGTTGATATGAATATAATTAAAAAAACGGATTGGTTTTCTAATATTTTCGTATGACAAAATTTAATAAAGATCTTTAAATTTTAAAATCTAAAGGGATTATGGTATTTTGGTATAAATTTAAATTAAAATAACTTTACCTTTTTATGAGTTTAAATGATCTTTTCTTCTTTTACTTCTCCACCATCAATGTTAAATTTCTTTAAAACTATAATAAACTTTAAAAACAATTTATAACTTATTTTTCACTTTAATAGTTAAATAAGAATAACATTTAATAATATTAAAAACAATAAAACTAAAAATTTATTCTTTTTTTTATTTATATTAAAATGAAATGCAAATGGACAAATTGTAAAACGAAAGAATTGGTATTTGGTGGTGAAATGAATGGAAATTATGGTTTGAGTTGTGACTATTTTATTTGTTTTTTGTATGTTTTTAATTGGAATTTATTGGAATACATTCATAAATTTGTGACGTCATTGACACAGTAGTACCAACTTCTTATTTTACACTATTAATTTGGTTGTTTTCCATTTTAATAAAGGTGATCTCTATAAGAGCTTTTTTCTAAATTCCAAATCGCAATATTGCTGTATGTTTTTGACAGATTACATACATCAATGATAATTAGAAATTGGTAATTATATTGTAACGACCCTTCGTTGGTTCTTTTAGATTATTGAACAAACATGACAGTAAAAGACAGATCTTTAGTTAACAAAATCCCAAACTTTATTTATCAACCAAATTACAGCAGCTTCCGTTTTTCCTTACAATAAATTCCAGGGTCTCCAATTTATGTACAATAAACTTCACCGCTTTTCCACAATTTGAATCAATAATATTCGGAATCGTAAAATCTGTATTTACTATTCCCAAAGTTCAGATTCTTTCACTATTAGTACCCAGGCTCAAGTACCTCCGATTATTCCTTATACTTTCGAATATTTGTAAAACACTTTTAATTGCAAAATTAAAACTGATTCTCTGATATTTTGTTCGCCTCTTTTATATTCAAAAACAAATAAGCAGAATATTCTGGTACTCACTGTAGTTGTTTCTAGAAAAAAATAGGCCACTCCTCCTTTTAATTTCATTAATGTAAACAAATTTAATTTACATTAATTTATACAACTTGTATTAGTTAACTTTTACTTCATCTTTGAATGTAGAAAACATTTAGGCGGAACGTATTGGTTTTTTATGATTAAATGAAATTAACCCATTCTGGACGAAGTTTATTACACTGCCCTCCATTTAGTTTTGTTCGTCCCGAACAATATCAGATATCGCATTGGTGCTGTTACCTTGGCACGGTGCCAACCCTTGCAGATGCATCACTTTCATCTTGGTACGGGGTCCCTTTTGTATGCGGTAGATGACATCATTAATTCGTTTGATTATTTTATATGGGCCTTCCCAATCTGGCTGCAGCTTGGGTGATCTTCCCTTAGTTCTTCTGGGGTTGTATAGCCATACCAATTCTCCTTCTTGAAAACCGCCACTATTTGCATTTATGTCATACCTGGTTTTCATTTTGTCACTGGCAATCTTAATGTGGTCTCGAACCTGCTGATGGATTTTATTCATCTTCTCCCTTAGTTGTCCCACATAATCTGTTTTCGTGGATACCAGACCTCCAGGGATGCCAAACTCGATGTCACTAGGAAGATGTAGTTCTCTTCCGAACATGATATTTGCTGGCGTTTCACTTGTCGTATCGTGCACTGCGCTACGATAGGCCATCAAGAATAACGGAAGATCCTTGTCCCAATTTCTTTGGTTGGCTTCTACTACCTTTGACAAATGTTCTTCCATGGTTCGGTTGAATCGTTCTACCATGCCATCTGACTGCGGGTTCATAGGTGTAGTTCGTGTTTTTCTAATGCCGAGTGTTCTGCACAGCTCTTCCATCAGTTGAGATTCGAAATTCCTTCCCTGGTCGGTATGCAACTCGAGCGGTGTTCCATATCTGCAAACCCATTCATTGACTAATGTTTCCGCGACCGTAACTGCTTCCTGGTTCGGTATTGCATAGGCTTCCGGCCATTTTGTAAAGTAATCAATGACCACCATGATGTATTTGTTACCTTTTGTCGTTTCCGGAAATGGCCCCGCGATGTCTATAGCAATTCTCTCCATTGGGGCACCCACATTGTACTGTTGCATCTCTCCTCGAGTTCTAGTTTTTGGTCCTTTGCTCGCTGCACAAGTATCGCATCGCCGACACCATTGCTCCACGTCTGTTCGATACCTAACCCAATAAAACCTCTCCCTTACTTTGGCTAGGGTTTTATTGACTCCCAGGTGTCCTCCAGAAATACTTCCATGCAGCTTTCCCAGTACCTCTTTCACTCGACTTGATGGCAACACCAGCTGTTCTAACACTTTCTTTCCATCAGCGGACTCCCATTTTCTTTTAAGTATCCCGTTGTCCATAAATAGTGAGTCCCATTGCGCCCAGTAGCATTTCACCTCCGTACTTAAAGGTGCTACCTCTTTCCACTCCGGTCGCCTTCCTTCGGTTTTCCATTTCAATATTGGAGCCATAGCTGGATCTTCTAGCTGCTGTCTTTTCATTGCCTCGGTACACCAATCTTCAGGAGCTTGGAACTTGATTTGTTTGACTTTCGTTGCCTCCTTTCTCTCAGTTCTGCTAGATGACTTGCACTCCTCAACACTGGATCTTCTTGAAAGATCTTCAGCGTTACAATGTATCCTTCCCTTACGGTGTACAACGCGGAAATCTCTTTCCACTTGCTTGTTTGAGAGGTTCATCATCTGGACTGGAACTACTCCTTCTTTTGCTGCTTTGAGTGTTTTGCATTCCCTTTGTATCCTTTTCTTACGGTGTCCAACGCGGAAATCTCCTGCCATTTTGACATCCACTTGCTTGTTTGAAAGATTCATCATCTGGACTGGAACTACTCCTTCTTTTGCTGCTTTTAGTGTTTTGCATTCCTGTCTAATGTGCCCTAAATGTCCACAATTCCAGCATCTCACTCTGCTAGATCTTCTTCGTTGATTTCGTTCAGGTTTATCTTCCAAACTTTTGACACGCATGATCACTTCATCAAGCGCTGCTTTCAGTGGTTCCTCAGCAACTTCCATCTTACGTACTCTATCTAAGGCAAGCGCTCTTTTTCCAGCTTCCATTTGCAGGGCCAATGCTAAGACTTCCGCAGGTAATTTCTTCCCGCTTAGATACAGCTGATTTCTCATTTGTATATCTCGAAGAGCATTGATAAATGTATCAGCTGCCAGCTCATCTCGATGTTCAGCGTTATAGTTCGGGTATGACAGATTAACCAGTCTGACAATGTCAGCCTCTAATTCTTGCAAAGTTTCACTGACCCCTTGTTTTCGTGTTTTGAGCTGCATGCGATGGAGAGCTTGCATATGACTTTCCCCATATCTTACTTCCAAGGCCTCCATTAGCTTGTTGTAATCACGCTCTGTCGCTGATAGTGTCTGCAAAATTTCAGCAGCAGGTCCCTTCAATGCCAATATAAGCGCGTTTGCTTTTTGCTGGTGCTCAACCCCAGTTGTTGCTATCTCAAATTGCATCTTAAATATCTGGTACGATGTAGATCCATCAAATGCGGGTGTTTTCACTCTAGCTGGAGCTGAAGTAGTTGATGGATTGATCATGCTACCTGACTTCAATTGTCCTATTTCTTGGCGGAATTCACTCGAAAGATTGCGTAATTTCTCTTCGTGTTCTTCGGTAACTTTCCGCAGCTCCCTTTCAATGTTGTTGATTTTGACCTCTGCACTGGATATGCGTGACTCGATTACTTCACGTAGTTGTTGTTGATCTAATTTTTGTTGGGCCATCAGATCAGCAAGTTGTCGTTGTTGATCTACTTTTTGTTCTGCTGCCAGTTTCTCTTGTCGGGCCATCAGATTGTTTCCTTGTTTGACGATCATATCAGCAAATTGTTGTTGTTGCTCTACTTTTTGTTCTGCTGCCAGTTTTTCTTGTCGGGCCATCATATCAGCAAGTTGTTGTTGTTGCTCTACTTTTTGTTGTTGTTGCTGTGCCATCATTTCTTTCATCAACACCATCATCGGATCAATTGTTGGGGCATTCTGAACTGGAGCTTCCTCCGGCTCTATTTCTATGACCTCTGTGTTTTCACCTGCTTCTTCTAACACTTTACGCAGCCGGAATGCAAGTTCTGCCTTCGTTCCATGGATTGGAGCATTCCTTTTCTTCAACTCATCCTTCAGCTGGGTCTGGCTGAGATCACTAATATTTACTGTCTTGACCATTGTTCCAATAATCCCACTTCTGACACCACTGTAACGACCCTTCGTTGGTTCTTTTAGATTATTGAACAAACATGACAGTAAAAGACAGATCTTTAGTTAACAAAATCCCAAACTTTATTTATCAACCAAATTACAGCAGCTTCCGTTTTTCCTTACAATAAATTCCAGGGTCTCTAATTTATGTACAATAAACTTCACCGCTTTTCCACAATTTGAATCAATAATATTCGGAATCGTAAAATCTGTATTTACTATTCCCAAAGTTCAGATTCTTTCACTATTAGTACCCAGGCTCAAGTACCTCCGATTATTCCTTATACTTTCGAATATTTGTAAAACACTTTTAATTGCAAAATTAAAACTGATTCTCTGATATTTTGTTCGCCTCTTTTATATTCAAAAACAAATAAGCAGAATATTCTGGTACTCACTGTAGTTGTTTCTAGAAAAAAATAGGCCACTCCTCCTTTTAATTTCATTAATGTAAACAAATTTAATTTACATTAATTTATACAACTTGTATTAGTTAACTTTTACTTCATCTTTGAATGTAGAAAACATTTAGGCGGAACGTATTGGTTTTTTATGATTAAATGAAATTAACCCATTCTGGACGAAGTTTATTACAATATGTATTAAAATTTACTGCAAAAACAAAAATAATGCAACTAACGTAAAAACAACTAAAAGACAACCCAAAACAATCTTGATTTGCAAGATATACCCAGTAAAAGTGTTATACCAGATTTACTAGTAACTTACTATTAACGCGTTATAGTAACAAGACGAAGACAAACCCAAGACCGCTCGAACAAAATGTCCCACCTCGTCTTGTGTAACAAGTCTTGGGTTTGTCTGGTAAGACGTGTCTTTAAGTTATCTGGTCAGACATGTCTTTAGTTTGTCTTGGCTAACCTAAACCACAAAGCACCTTGTTATATAAATATGATTTTTGTAAATAAAATACATTTTTATAATTTTAAGTTTTTATTGACTATAAATAAATTAATAAATATAAATATATATTATTTCTTAAAGAACTAATTAAAACAATAATACAGCAATTAATAATATTAAACAATTCAATATTTTATCAAATAATATAATCTGCAAAACTAAAATGGCATTAAATTAAACTAAAAGAATTACATATATAATTTTCTTAATTGAAAACATATCAACATTTAATTGATTTGAATACTTACTTTTATAGAATAATACTTACAACTATTGTATATTTTCCTTATTAATTTTTAAAATAAATTTGGCTTATCCAATATCAAACATAAACTTTAACATGATTTAAATGAAATGGCCGACATATATTATAAGGTCGTAAAAAACATTGGTTCAAACCATATATTCTTGAAATTAGTTTTGATCTTTTTCATATTATGCGATGGCGCTATAAGAGATATATGTCTATCTCGCTTCCTCTAATGCACTCTTATGAATGATAACAAACTAAGGACCTGTTACTATAGTAACAAAAAATCTAGTGGGTAACGTCAACTATTTAAACTTAATGAAATACAAATTAGCTGACCACAACTGTCAAGTTTCTTTTTGGAAAAGGATCTTTTTTTGTAACGGTTAATTTTTCATTTTTGTTTGTGAAACCATCAACCGAAAACAGTCCACTGTGAAGTTGTGTGAACTAAAATTTATTGCGATAAAAAAATTTGGAAAAACTGTAGTTTTTATTTATCAATTAACAAAATGAATCAATTAGTAAAATGATCAATTAACATTAATTATTAAATTAAAACATGTAACAAAAATCGACACCCAATTTTAATTTTCAGTTCGAATTAAAATCAAGATTGTTGAAAAAAATATCAAACCAGCAGCTATGGATAATTTAGGCTTAACCAATTCAGAGATAACAAAGAAATTATTTAACAATCCATGTTTTTCCGATGTTAGTTTCGATGCACAAGGTGTAACACTATATGCACATAGCCTAGAACTAGCTAAAAGAAGCTCAATATTTCTGGAAAAATTCAAAGGAACCTGTGGTGAACGGAAACTTATAAGGATTGAAAAAATTAAATATGAAATTTTTTATGAATTTCTTGCATTTATTTATTGTGATTCGTGTGAAATAAATGCGGATAATGTATTCGGGTTGTTAGGATTAGCGATAAAGTACAAACATACGAACACGCTCTATAATAATCTTCCTGCTCCTCTTAAAAAGTTCAACATCTCCCCTCCACGTTTAAAACTAAAGTCCTTGACTTCCTCAACAAACTGTAACCTCGGCTACTTCATTTCTCCAGCATTCCCTTTCACTTGCTATCCCAATTCTCCATCTCCATCTTACTTGACCTCTTTCCTTCGTTTACGAGTCGTATCCCCCACTTCACCCTACATCTCTTCCTCTACCCCCTCCAGATCCTCAACCTCCTAATTTTGTCTATTATTATTATTATTAAAATTTTCTTTTGAAATTGAAATCTAATAGTACATTTACTATTATTATTATTATTATTATCATTTTCTTTTGAAATTGAAATCTAATAGTACATTTACTGTTTACTGAACTGAACATTTTTCTTTTTTTCTCTATGTAAGTCTGAAATGTTTTGTAAATCTCAAATTTTCTTTTAAAATTGAAATACTATATATGTATATATATTTTGTTGCTTATATTTATAATTTTATTTATATTTTAAATTTAAATTTTTTATATTTTTATTTTTACATATATCAATTTGTTATTACTTTTTAAGAATATAACTGTAATTTTTCTGGGCAAAAATTGGGTCTAGGCCTGTTTGCCATCGCACTATCAACTATGAATAAATAAATAAATAAATAAATTGGAGAATTTAGTATGGGATTTTTATCAAACTAATCTAAAGCCATCATTGATTATACGTTTTCTTAATTTTTGTGTCGAAGAAAACTATAATGAGTTGTTATATTTTAGTAAATATGTCATAATGATGCATTTTGCTGAAATTATAAGCACAAAGGAATTTTTATTTACAAGCCAAAATGCTTTGAAGTGCATTTTAGAATATGATTTTATTGGCAAGGATTGTAATGAAAAAACCTTATTTGATGGGGTTGTAAAATGATTATGTAGCAGAACTGTAACCAATGCAGATCTAAAAAAAGTAACAGATGATATTTTAAAACACATTCGATTCCCTTGTATACCAGAAAATGAATTTCGAAGTTCTATTCAACCAGCATGTGATTTCCCTATCTCGAAAGGGATTGACGAAATAATTGCAAAGAGTGTGAAAAAGGAAAGAATTATTTTAAACAGTGAAAATGCGGCTTATTCATTTAGATTGGGCTTGGTGGTAAATTTTGAAGTTACGAAGCCTGAAACGCTTAAAGGAGTATTTGTAGAATTTGATAATTCCAGTTCAATTAATATAACAATAACATTATCGCTTTTTAATGGCAACAATTATATAATATTGAATGAAATATCGCGTGGTTATTTAAAGACCGGAACAAAATATATCATTAATCTACACAAACCATCTCAATTACAGCCATCGCAAAAATACAAATTAGAAATTAAATGTTCAGCAGATTCTTGTAAACTATTTTATATTCCAATAAAGCATTGGATCCAACCAGATGTTTCTATTTGCTATATAAGTAAACATTGGTTAAGAGCATTCATTTTTGAATAACTAAATGTATTTCCATGAATTTGAATACATTTTGTGAATTAATTATTCTTGTTTTTGTCATGTTTCGGGCCAAATATTTTAAATAGATTATATGTATATAGTAAACCACAAAAATAAAACGAAACAAAGTCGAGCATAAATGTGGGCTTCTCAAGATGGACGGGTCTAAGCCTCCGTAATCATAGCCTTACTGATTCACGCAAAGGATTAAGAGAATAGAGCTTTTTCCCGAAAATATTTTAACAGCTCAAACCAGCTGATTTAATTTGTGCATGTAAAATAATCAAAATTGATTGATTTTCCTTGCAAATTTGGTTATTTTGATTGCAATTAAAAGTGTCTTAAAAGTGAATTTTTGAAAACAATAATTAATTAAATTGTTAATTGTGTTGTGCTCTTAAGTTTTTAATTCATTAGGGATACTGAAATAATTAAAATCACATTAAAATATGGAAATTAAATCAACCTTCACTTCTTCTTCATTTTAGGTAGATTTCGTATAAAAATCTAATAGTGTATTCTTTTGGACTGTACCGAGTAGAGACAAAAAATCCAGAATTTTGAAATCGTCTCCGCACAAAACAAAAAAAATCAGTCCAATTACAAGTTTCAAAAAAGTCCAAGCGGCACGCATATCCGCTAGAAATAGGTAGATTTCGAGATCAGACAGTTTTGTGTGCCAGTAGAATCTGATCGATGTATCAGATTAGTTTAAACAAAACAAACTAATTACAAACAGATACCGAACAAATTAAAAAAAAATTAGCTATACATATAAGCAAAACTATATATGTTAAAGACGGCAATCAGATTCACTGCGGGCACCAAGACTCGTATTAATAAGAATATCCTGAACTTCTGAGCTCACGGCATAAAACACTTGGAAACAGGACAATAACGACTGACGACACCAAAGTGTAATGTGAATTCAGTAGTAATACTGACAATAGATGAAAAACGTGATCTACGCAGGTGAAAAAGTCGAAATTTGAACTTGACCATTTTTGATTTTCCTGAAACTTGACATGTAAGTAGTATGGACAAAATGAAAAATACAACTTATTTTAAAATTTTTTTAAAGTGCTTAGTTTGAGCATAGGGGGGGGGGGGCACCCCAACATGCATGAAAAATGAAAATCCAATCCGATGTAACTTTGAAATTAAATTGCTCAAGAACGGCTGTACCGATTTCATCAACTTTTTTTTGTTTGATAGATGATTAGTTAGTCGTTTGAAAAAAAATTCATTTACTGTTTTTATAATTAATTTTTAAATAAAAATATTAAAAAAACTTTTTTAAAGACGGCGCTAGGGTTGAAGATCAATTGGAATTAAATTAATTTTTTTTCTGAATATAGTTCTAAAATATATTGTATTAACTCAGAGGCATTAATTTTTGTTCTTGAGATATTTAATTTTAAAGATTTTTAGTACGACTGAAATTCGAATTTTTCTTCATTTTTTCAAACAACTTCCATTAACAAAAAATTTTAAAATCAATTAAATTTTAACTTTTTTTTTTAAATATAGCTCTAATCTTACTTTAAAATATATCAAATTTACAAAGAGGCGTTAATTCGAGTTCTTGAGATATTTAATTTTAAAGATTTTTAGTCCGATTAAAATTCTAATTGTTCATTATTTTCTCGAACTTCAGTGGTTAAAATTTTTTGATGATATAAATTACGTTTACGTTGAAATGAGTCGTCCTCTTCCCCTTATAATTTTTGACATGATTTTGCAAACTTTTGTTAATATTGTGTGCGACTGCCGTGTTTATTTGACTATCGATGTTCTCGATGTTACGGTTTTATTACACAAAATCTACTTCTAATTTTTCTCCCAAACATAATGCATGCTGGAGATTCGCCAGCTGAACAGTGTGTTGCCAAAAGATAATCGAAAACATAGCGATTTACAATTACATCGAGTGTTTCTCCTGTCTTCGATTTATTGTTTTTGACATTAAACACAGCTGTGTACAGCCCCTTCTTAAAACTTTCTACTGCATTTTCTGCAGCACCATTTGATGCTGGATGTCCTGGAGGTATTATTAATATGGACCGAATTCCGTTCATCTCGCAGAATTTTCAAAAATGATTCGAACTAAACTGTGTTCCGCAATCTGTAACAATTGTGTCGGGGATTCCAAAACATGCCAGAACTTCGCTGAGTTTTGAAACCGTGTATTCTGCTGTTATTCCTTTAGTGATAAAAACTTCTACCCACTTTGAAAAAGAATCAGTTATAATGAAAAAATAATCATTACCAATCGGTCCCGCGAAATCCAAATGAATACGACTCCATATCTTATTTGAATTTTCGCAAGAAATCAGTTTAGATTTGACTGGGTCGGGTCTAACTGATAAGCAAGCAGTGCAATTTTTAATTGAGTCTTCCAAATCTGCGTCTATACCAGGCCATCACATATACGAACGTGCGATTGATTTGCTTTTCACTATTCCTAAAGGTGAGGAGTGCAAATTCTCTAGCATTTTTGACCGTAGGTTTTCTGGTATGACTACTCTATATCCCCACATTATTATGCCGGATTGAATGCCCAACTCATGTTTTCGTCTCAAAACAGGAATATAGTTATCACTTTTTAAATTTGAAAAATTGCCAGTTTTAATAGCAGTAAAAACTTTCGATAAAATTTTATCGTTCATTGTTTCTAATGCAACCATGTTGAAATCAACTTTAAATCCTATATCTGATATAAAATTTATATAAGTATGCTCTAAATCGTCGCATTCGTTATTTTTTTTTCGGCAATCGTGATAATGAATCGGCTTCATTGTTCACGCCCTTTACGTATACCAACTGGTATTTAAAAGCAGCTAAGATTACTGCCCATCTCTGAATTCGGCCAGCGGCCATATGAAGAAAACCACATTTTTCGCTAGATAATCCTAACAGAGGTTTGTGATCTGTTCTGATCAAAAATTCGTATCCTATCAAATAATTAAAAAATTTCAATGCGGAAAAAATTACTGTGAGTACTTCTTTTTCTATGACGCTGTAGTTTTGTTCCGCTTTCGTAAGTGTTCTGCTACAAAAATCTACAGGTTTTTCTTCGCCGTTTGGTAATTTGTGTGATAAAATTTCAGAAATTCCATGATTTGATGCGTCGGTGGGTAAAATTATTGGATAATCGGGAATAAAATGAGCTAACACTACCTTTTCAATTATATCCTTTTTGATTTGCTGAAAAGCGCGCTCACAATCCTTGTTCCATTCAAAATCCACTCCTTTTTGCAACAATCGATAAATTGGATTCATCTTGGAAGCTAAATTATACAAAAATTATGCGTAGTAGTTCACTAAACCACAAAATGCTCCAGTTTCTGTAACGTTTGAAGGTGTCGGCACATTAACTATTGAACTAATTCTTTCATTCGTTTTTGAAAGACCTTCTTTGGTTACTACGTGTCCCAGATAATTTATCCTATCTTGGAAAAACTGACACTTTTCTTTCTTAAGTTTAAGACCTGCATCCGATAATCTTTTGAACACTTGCTCCAAATTTTTTAGATGTTCATCAGTGTTTCGTCCGGTGATCACAATATCGTCTAACAAATTGACAACTCCAGGAATGCCTAACAATAACTTCTTCATTTCGCTCTGAAAAATTCCAGTAGATGGTTTAATCCTAAATGGTAATCAATTGACCAAAAAAACTCCCTTATGTGTACTCCAAGTTACTAACTTGCGTGATTCCTCATCCAAATCGAGCTGGTTATATGCAGCTTCTAAATCTAGTTTGGTAAATTTTTCTCCACCCTGTAAATTATGGAACACATCTTCTACTCTGGGTAAAGGATGTTTATTATCTACCAAATGATTATTTATACAAACCTTGTAGTCTGCACATAAACGAATACCGCCGTTTATTTTTGGAACTGGAACTAAAGGCGTACCCCATGCATTGGTTTCAATAGGTGTGATTATGTCCTGTTCCTAAAAGTATTTCAATTCCCGTTCCACTGAATCGTTAAACGCATAATCTAACTGACGTGGTTTAAAAAATTTTGTTTTGGCATCGCCTTGAATTTCCAAGTGTATTTGATGGTATTTGAACTTTCCAATTTTACCGTCAAATAATTCTTTATGTTTTTCTAATAAATTTCCTAACGCACCTTTTTCATTTATCACATTTACCTGACTCACAATTAAATTAAATTTTTCCATAAAATGACGTCCTGCAATTGGTATATTGTTTGCTGACGTCACCACAGATATGTCAAATGGAAAACTTTTACCATTAAAACTAACAATTGGTGAACTTGATCCTAAAACTTCAATTGGAGGTCCTGAAAATGCATTTAGTTTTACAAAAGAATCTTTTAACTTAAAATTTTGTAAATTTTATTTATAAAAATTATTTGTAATTAACGTGCAACCTGAGCCACTATCTAATAAAAATTTGAACTTTTTATTGTTTATTTCTACCTCAAAAAAAATACTATTACTATTATTAATACATGAATTAATTTTAAAAATATTGACATTAGAAATAGAATGTATAATAATATCATTATTAACTGTATCCTCATTATTTATACTTGAATTTACTAATAAAACTTCTTTCTTTTTTTTACATATAGATGCCAAATGACCAACCTGGTTACATCTGTGACATGTTGATTTTGAAAATCTACACTCCTTACTTACGTGTGATTTGTACCCGCATTGTATGCATCTGACAGATTTTGTAAATTGTTTTGTGTTGTTTTCGTTTGAAATTTGTTTTTTAGTTGACTGATGAACATTAAAACTTTTGAATGGTTTTTTCTTATGTTTGACAAAATTAACTTCATTAAATTCTTTTAACCGACTCTCCGTTTGATTTTCGTACTTGATGGCGATATTTTGTGCTTTATCTAACGTTCTAACGCATCTTCTTCCGACAAACGTTCAAAAATTTTAACTGTTTGACCGGTAACAAATTTGTTTAATAAAAAACTGTTTAATTCTGTGCCGACAAACTCACAGTTTGATGCTAAACGTTTTAAACGCACTAAGTATTCTACCACGGTTTCCCCATCATTTTTTTTTTGTTTCCATAAAAGTTTTTTCATTCGACGAATGGAATCCGGATTTGTGTATAATAGTTTTTTAGCAATTAACACAAATCTTCGTATGATTTTGAAGAAGGTTTTTCTGGTGCTACCATATCATGTAACACTGTAAATGCGCGTGGTTCAATAGAATTTAATAGCGTCAGTGTTTTTTTTTCAGCATCCTTTGTGTCGCTATATGCAAAAACATTTTCCATACGATCTCGATATAACAGCCACTTTTCTGTGTCTGGTGAAAATACCGTCATTACGAACAATGTTGCCATATATATTTATTTGTATTAGGGTTAGGGTTTCTCATTTCCCGTAGAAATTCAAATCCCGGGAAGCCGGGAAATCTCGGGAAACGCTAAAAAGCTAAATTTTTCTAATTGGGTGGTAGAGAAATGTGTAAAATTAAAACAGCACAAAAAATGCGCTATTGATTTTTAAGTTTCCATTATTTTTAATTAGAAAAACTTCAAAAATTAAATATAAAAGAATACATAAAAACAAAACAAAAATAAATTCATAATGGGCTCAATTCAATACAAATCTTTTACCCTGTTATTCTTTTATCTTTTATTTTTTTAATATGAATTTTTTAATCTTTCAAAATAAAAGATCAAATAACAGAAATTGCTATTCGAACGCCAAAATTTTATTTTATAAATCTTTTAAGTGTAAAAGATTTTGACATTTTATAAAAGACATGAAAGTGGTCATTTTACAATAAAAGAAAATGTTGTGGTCTTGTAAAATTACTATTTTAATTATAAAAAAGTCCAAGCGGCACGTATATCCGCTAGAAATAGGTAGATTTCGAGATCAGACAGTTTTGTGTGCCAGTAGAATCTTATGTATCAGATTAGTTTAAACAAAACAAACTAATTTCAAACAGATATCGAACAAATTTTAAAAAGAAAATTAGCTACCTACAAGCAAAATTATACCTATCCAATTTTGCAACAAACAAATATCAAATCTACCACAAAACATGTGTGTGACAATTTATGACACAAACCTACTCTATATCATATGTCGTGCAATTACTGCAAAATATCAAAATAGTTTATTTCTAAGAAAAAAAAATAATTTTTTCTATTCAAAATCTTTTATTTTTTTGACTGTTATAAGGTTGACATTGACTGTTATAAGGTTTTTGGAAATTGTAGTTGGGGATTGCTGCAAACCTTTTTGTTGAAGCCAACAAGTCAAAAACCTTTAACTGCAGAGGTTTATATATATAAGAAATGGATTAAAATGTTTTCACAGATTCTAAATTTATGAAGATTTTAAAAATATTAGTATCCAAACGGCCGTTATAACGGATTAAAAAAACCACTTTTTTTTCTAGTATAAAGCCTATAGTTCCTTAACCATGTGTCAGATTTTTTTGATTTACGAACTTGTCCAAGATATTAATAAAACACACATTTTTCAGAAAGGTTTTTTGGTCTGGCTCCACAAATGCGACCGTGAGAGCGCCGGTTGATTCAAACGCATTTTGTGTTTTACAAGCTTTTTTGTTGGAGCCGCTCACTCAGAAAGCTCCAACCGCAGAGGTCTTTTTTTTGAAAGAAACTGATTAAAAAGGTTTCAAAGATTCTAAATTTATGAAGTTTTTAAAAATACTAGAATCCAAACGGCCGTTATAACGGATCTAAAAAACAGAGTTTTTTTATAGTATAAAGCTTCTAGTTTCTTAACCATGTGTTGGATTGGGCTGATTTACGAACTTGTCCAAGATATTAATAAAACGCACATGTTTAGAAAAGGTTTTTTGATCTGGCCTTATAAATGCGACCGTGAGAGTGCCGGTTGTTTAAAAAAAAAATTTTTTTTTGCAAGATTTTTTGTTGGAGCCGCTCACTCAGGAACCTCTAACTGCAGAGGTCTTTTTTTAAAACAAATTGATAAAAAAGATTCCAAAAATTATAAATTTGTTAAATTTTTTGAAATATTAGTATCCAAACGGCCGTTTTAACGGTTTTAAAAAATAAATTTTTTTCAGAAAAAAGCCTCTAGTTTCTTAACCACGTGTCGAATTTTGCTGATTCACGAACTTGTCCAAGATATTATTGAAACACACAAGTACAGAAAATTTTTTTGATCTACCTCAACAAATGCGACCGTGAGAGTGCCGGTCGTTTTCGTTATATCTCATATCGTTTATATATATATATATATATATATATATATATATATATATATATATATATATATATATATATATATATATATATATATATATATATATATATATATATATATATATATATATATATATATATATATATATATATATATATATAAATATAAATTTTTTTTTTTTTGTTTTTTTGTCTCCGCTTATCATATATAGTCGTTTGGCACAAAAATTTTTCCGAAATTCCGAGATGAAGCCCATTGCAATAGGTAGATTTTTATATGAAATCTACCTAAAAGTACTATATGTTAACAAAAACAAATAAAACACAAAGTCTAATCAAATATAAATTCTATTTTAATTAAATTTTATTTAAAAGTGAATTGTTTTGTGAGTGAAGCATAAAATTTAGAACTAGTATTTTTTATTTAATAAAAACTATTTTATTTCATTTAAATTATATTATGTTACGTTTCATTCGATAAATTTATTTAATTTAATATTTAAACATTTGATGGCTTAAAATTTTGCTAACCGCAAACACATCTTTATTCACATAACATATCATTACTTGTATTACTTTCAAACGAGACAGTTGTCTCTAAGGAATCATAATAAAAGTTAAAAGAAAAGAAAAAAAAATCTAAAGATCTATTCTGTCTTTAGCCGTGTTCGATTTGACTGAAGCAACTGAAAAATTGAATGCAATTGTTGTTGTTTTTTCAGTTGATTCAGTCAAATCGAACGCACCTTTTATATATAAAGACAGAATTGATTTTAAAAAAAGCCCAAGCGGCACGTATATCCGCTAGAAATAGGTAGATTTCGAGATCAGACAGTTTTGTGTGCCAGTAGAATCTGATGTATCAGATTAGTTTAAACAAAACAAACTAATTTCAAACAGATATCGAACAAATTGTAAAAAGATAATTAGCTACCTACAAGCAAAATTATATCTATCCAATTTTGCAACAAACAAATATCAAATCACACAGAACATGTGTGTGACAATTTATGACACAAATCTACTCTATATCATATGTCGTGCAATTACTGCAAAATATCAAAATAGTTTATTTCTAAGAAAAAAAAATTAATTTCTTCTATTCAAATCTTTTATTTTTTTGACTGTTATAAGGTTGACATTGACTGTTATAAGGTTTTTGGAAATTGTAGTTGGGGATTGTTGCAAACTTTTTTGTTGAAGCCAACAAGTCAAAAACCTTTAACTGCAGAGGTTTATATTTATAAGAAACGGATTAAAATGTTTCCACAGATTCTAAATTTATGAAGATTTTAAAAATATTAGTATTCAAACGGCCGTTATAACGGATTAAAAAAACTACTTTTTTTTCTAGTATAAAGCCTATAGTTCCTTAACCATGTGTCAGATTTTTCTGATTTACGAACTTGTCCAAGATATTAACAAAACACACATTTTTCAGAAAGGTTTTTTGATCTGGCTCCACAACTGCAACCGTGAGAGCGCCGGTTGATTCAAACGCATTTTGTGTTTTACAAGCTTTGTTGTTGGAGGCGCTCACTCAGAAACCTCCAACCGCAGAGGTCTTTTTTTGAAAGAAACTGATTAAAAAGGTTTCAAAAATTCTAAATTTATGAAGTTTTTAAAAATATTAGAATCCAAACGGCCGTTATAACGGATCTAAAAAATAGAGTTTTTTCTAGTATAAAGCTTCTAGTTTCTTAACCATGTGTTGGATTGGGCTGATTTACGAACTTGTCCAAGATATTAATAAAACGCACATTTTTAAAAAAGGTTTTTTGATCTGGCCTTATAAATGCGACCGTGAGAGTGCCGGTTGTTTTTAAAAAAAAAATTTTTTTGCAAACTTTTTTGTTGGAGCCGCTCACTCAGGAACCTCTAACTGCAGAGGTCTATTTTTAAAACAAATTGATAAAAAAGGTTCCAAAGATTCTAAATTTGTTAAATTTTTTGAAATATTAGTATCCAAACGGCCGTTATAACGGTTTTAAAAAATCAATTTTTTTCAGAAAAAAGCCTCTAGTTTCTTAACCACGTGTTGGATTTTGCTGATTCACGAACTTGTCCAAGATATTATTAAAACACACAAGTACAGAAAATTTTTTTGATCTAGCTCAACAAATGCGACCGTGAGAGTGCCGGTCGTTTTCGTTATATCTCATATCGTTTATATATATATATATATATATATATATATATATATATATATATATATATATATATATATATATATATATATATATATATATATATATATATATATATATATATATATATATATATATATATATATATATATATATATATAAATTTTTTTTTTTTGTTTTTTTGTCTCCGCTTATCATATATAGTCGTTTGGCACAAAAATTTTTCCGAAATTCCGAGATGAAGCCCATTGCAATAGGTAGATTTTTATATGAAATCTACCTAAAAAGGAAGTGAACGTAATAAAACAAAAGTGAATAAATCTATTTATTTTATTATATATATTTTTAACAAAGTAGCACTTTTGCTCTCTTTTTAATATAAATTAAGGGTATTAGTGACAATAAAAACAAAGTGTACAGAAACCCCACCCACTTATTAAAGAATATAAAGAAACATCGTTAAGGTAAATTCTGTATCTCTAGTATTATTTTTATTTATATTTTGTAAATGGGTTTTTCCCAATTACCAACATTTTTTCTATATATAAATTTATATTTTTAGTTTTTATTACTTATCGGTAATTTTTTTACATAACTAGGAGATTAAGTTTTTCTTTGCTTTGTTTTCTGTTTTGTTTTGTTATCATTTTTAGAGAAACACTCTTTAGTTATAAAAATATTGTTATATTATTTAAGTTTATAGCCTTGACAGGAATCTTAGACATAGATTCAAGATTTCCAGTTGTCTTGGCATTAAACTCTAATAATGCTCAATTATTTTTCTCCCCTTAATTGTTTTCTCCCTTTGATTGTTTTTTTCCATTTTTTTCATCCCCTTTTGGTCATGGCAAAACTGTCGATCAGATTTACAAATATTAGAGGTTTAGCGGCTAATCTTAACTCGGTGCATGAGTATTTGCAACATATTTCACCTGATATTCTTTTCCTCACAGAAACGATTATCAGTGGAAAGGCGGCCAAATTAGACGTAAACAAATATCTATGTCCAAATTACGAGTTAGAACACTCATTTTATGATAAGCATGGTGTTTGTGCTTATATACGAAACTCCACACCATATGTGAGGATTAAAGCATTTGAATTGAGTTCAAAGCATCACAATATGGTTTCTTTGAAGATTTGTTGTCCTAATTAAACTCTTTTTGTATTTGGATTATATCGCTCACCAAACTCCCCTGAGAACTCACATTTTTTTCAAGACTTATCTGATAAGATAGATAGGTTAAATGACTACACAACTGCTAAATTCGTTGTACTTGGTGACTTTAATGTGCACAACAAGGAGTGGCTTAAGCACACTTCGAAAACGGATGAAATCTTCGAAATCTTCTTGATTTATTTTTAATAAACGATCCGGCTATAGTGCAATTCAAAATCACAGAGCCTCTAGGAAGATCTGATCACAATTTGATCTCAACTACACTAAATATTGAAACGCTTAAGCCATTTAAAGCCAATCCTAGACGTGTTTGGAACTACAAAAATGCGGATTGGTAAGGCATCAAAAGTCATTATAAATGGTATCCATGGAAACAAACTTTCTTAGTTGAACAAGATTCAAATAAGGCTGTTGTGATTTTTTCTGATGTAATACTGGCAGGAATGCATAAATTTATACCAAATAGTCTAATTGCCCCGAGAGTAGATCCTTGGTTAAAAAAAAAATGCAAAGAGTCAATTAAACAAAAAACAATTGCGTTTCGCAATTACATTAAAACAAGCAATACAAAAACCTTGCGAGAATATAAAGCTGCCAGGAACATATGTCGGTTATTGATAAACAAAAAAAAAATCGTTATAGTTCAAAAAAAGCAGCGAAATTTGCCGAGCATCCTACGGGCTCTCGACAGTTTTTTAAAGCCGTTAAAGCAGTGCAAAATAATTTCACTCAATTGTCACTACCACCTTTAATTCATAATGATGTACCCATAATAAACCCAAAAGAAAAAGCTGATCTTCTTGGAAAACTCTTTTCTGAAAACTCAACTTTAACTGAGCCTAATTTCTCGCCAAAACCAATTCCTCAGGTACCGTACAAAATGAAGCGTATCATCTTTCGCAAGAATGTCATACGTAAGATGCTTTTGCAAATAAATTCCAATAAATCATCAGGTCCTGATAATAACCATCATACTGAAAACTTTTGCTAGAGAGCTAGCACCAATTCTCACAAAAATCTACTATCTATCGTACAAGAAAGGTGTATCCCCAGACATTTGGAAGTTTGCTACCGTTCAGCCTGTATCAAAAAAAGGAAAAAAGAATGACCCAAGCAATTACAGACCGATATCCATCTTGTCGGTTGTTGCAAAAGTGTTCGAAAAATATATTAACTATAATATTATGACTTATTTGGAATCTTCAAACATTTTTAATGGAAGGCAATATGGGTTTCGACAGGCACGATCGACAGGAGATTTGCTATCTTATGTAACACATGTCTGGAACAAGTCGCTCGAGCACCATGGTGAAACATTTGGCATTGCACTGGATATATCCAAGGCCTTTGACAAAGTATGGCATGACAATCTTATATGTAAGATGAGATGTTATGGTGTTGAAGAGCAACTTATTTCTTGGATTCAAAACTTTTTAACTGGGAGGGAGTTTCGAGTAAATATCGATGGGATATCATCGGAAACATTTTCTACCAACGCAGGAGTGCCTCAAGGATCATCTTTGTCTCCCACCATTTTTCTTATATATATATATATATATATATATATATATATATATATATATATATATATATATATATATATATATATATATATATATATATATATATATATATATATATATATATATATATATATATATATATATATATATATATATATACATATATATATATATATATATACATATATATATATATATATATATATATATATATATATATATATATATATATACATATATATATATATATATGTATATATATATATATATATATATATATATATATATATATATATATATATATATATATATATATATATATACATATATATTTATATATATATATATATATATATATATATATATATATATATATATATATATATATATATATATATATATATATATATTTTTCTTTTGATATTTTTTCGGCTATCGGTCACTTCGGAGAAGAAAGTTGTAAAACAAACGTAAGTAAATTTACGAAAAATCCTTTTCCTTTATTTATTTAGAAAACAATATGTTTATTATTGCAATCACCGGACGTTTCGATGGTGTTTTCCATCATTTTCTTAACGGTATTTTCTATAATAATAATTTTAATTTTACATCACAGTTGTTGTGGTAATTTAGATGAATAAAAATATAAAATATTAAAAAATTAAAAACTACTTACAAATTAATAATAAAACATTCTTTTTAAATAATAAAACTAATTGGAATTTTAATCACTTTTGCAACATGCAGATTTTTTTTCTTATATGAATTTTTAAAAACAATTTTTGGTACAGGCGGGACAGATATATGTATATATAAAAAATATATTTGTATACAGCTATTCGCATCATAGCAGAAACAAGCCAACTTGATTGTATTATTTAATATAGTCGTCTTTTTTTGTGAGCGTTTATCGTGTGTGTGTTGTTCTGTGGGCTATTGTTGTTTGTGTTGGAGTGGTATGTTTCCATCTGTTGTCTTTGTCTTTTCTTGTTTTTGCGTTCGATGTCGGTATTAATAACATTACAAAAAATCGGGGTAAGATTGTCTACGTCACGTTTTACGTTGTATGTGTTGTTAGTATATATGTGTAGGGACTCTATAGTTAGTCTTTTGGAAATGTTTTGTTGGGTGTCAAGAATTTGTATATTGTCAAAATCAGGGTAATGTTGCATTGTATGGTAGTGGTCTATTAGCGCGGTTTTATGTGTATTTGGTTCAATGATCTTGGTTAGATCATTTTTATGGTTATTTATTCGTTTGTATAAATATTGGCTAGTTTGGCCTACATAGCTTTGGTCGCATTTTTCGTGACAACCACGTATACCTAAGCATGGAATTTTATAAATGGTATTTGTCATCATCAATTTGGATGTAGGGTCCTTGACTCTGGAGAAGATGTTGTGCAAACGTTTCTTGTTGTTAAAAGCAAGTTGTATGTTGGGGCAAATTTCATTGACGACCTTTTTTATGTTTTCAGACACAGAGTTTATATACGTCATACTTTTATATGTTTTTCGTACGTGATTCGTGCGCTTATGTGTGTGGGTGGAACAGTAGTTGTTGCTATTTTATTAAGTCCAGTTTCTATTAATTTTTGTATTTTTTTATATGGATAATTGTTATGTAAGAGAGTTGTTTTTATGTACCTAATGTTTTCTTTATTGTATTTGGGATCGCTGAGTGTGAGAATTCTGGTGATGAAGTTTTGAGCGGTATTTAATTTTTGAGTAATTGGGTGTTGTGAGTAAAAATTGAGGATACGGTTTGAAGCTATGTCTTTCTTGTACCAGTTGGTTTCTATCGTATTTGAGCTATTGCGTATAATCATCATATCAAGGTATGGTATCCTTCCTTTTTGTTCCTTTTCAATAGTGAATTTGATTTTTGGATGAAACGTGTTGAGGGCATCTAAAGTTTCGTTTATTGCTGTTTTGGGTATTATGGCGAATAGATCATCTACATATTTCACGAGGATTTTTGGGGAGTATCATAATTTGTTTTTTACTTCGTTTATGAGCCTTTGTGTTATAATATCTGCAATAACGGTGGATAGAGGATTACCCATTGGCATACCATATATCTGTTTGTAGTATGCATCATTGTAAACAAAGTAATTTGCATCTACTAGACAAAAATTAAGCATATCAAAAAATAATTTTCTTGACATGTCTGTTTTCGTCTTGAGTTCATCTTCCCACCGTTCTTGTATTATTTTAGTGGCTAGATCTATGGGGATGTTGGTAAACAAAGCTATGATATCGAAACTTACCATTATTTCGCTATCATCTATTGTTAATGTGCTTAGTTGTTCTTTAAGACAGAAAGAGTTTTTTAAGTTGTGTGTATCATCTATGATCAGGAGTTTTAGAATGTCGGATAACATCTTGGATAGACGTGATGAGGGAGTGTTAACTGACGCTATTATGGGTCGCAGAGGGATCCCCGCTTTGTGTGTTTTCGGTTGGGCATATAGTTTGGGGGCATTGGTATTATATTGCTTTTAACAACAAGAAACGTTTGCACAACATCTTCTCCAGAGTCAAGGACCCTACATCCAAATTGATGATGACAAATACCATTTATAAAATTCCATGCTTAGGTATACGTGGTTGTCACGAAAAATGCGACCAAAGCTATGTAGGCCAAACTAGCCAATATTTATACAAACGAATAAATAACCATAAAAATGATCTAACCAAGATCATTGAACCAAATACACATAAAACCGCGCTAATAGACCACTACCATACAATGCAACATTACCCTGATTTTGACAATATACAAATTCTTGACACCCAACAAAACATTTCCAAAAGACTAACTATAGAGTCCCTACACATATATACTAACAACACATACAACGTAAAACGTGACGTAGACAATCTTACCCCGATTTTTTGTAATGTTATTAATACCGACATCGAACGCAAAAACAAGAAAAGACAAAGACAACAGATGGAAACATACCACTCCAACACAAACAACAATAGCCCACAGAACAACACACACACGATAAACGCTCACAAAAAAAGACGACTATATTAAATAATACAATCAAGTTGGCTTGTTTCTGCTATGATGCGAATAGCTGTATACAAATATATTTTTTATATATACATATATCTGTCCCGCCTGTACCAAAAATTGTTTTTAAAAATTCATATAAGAAAAAAAATCTGCATGTTGCAAAAGTGATTAAAATTCCAATTAGTTTTATTATTTAAAAAGAATGTTTTATTATTAATTTGTAAGTAGTTTTTAATTTTTTAATATTTTATATTTTTATTCATCTAAATTACCACAACAACTGTGATGTAAAATTAAAATTATTATTATAGAAAATACCGTTAAGAAAATGATGGAAAACACCATCGAAACGTCCGGTGATTGCAATAATAAACATATTGTTTTCTAAATAAATAAAGGAAAAGGATTTTTCGTAAATTTACTTACGTTTGTTTTACAACTTTCTTCTCCGAAGTGACCGATAGCCGAAAAAATATCAAAAGAAAAATATACACACACGGTCGATATAAATCAACAACTAATATATATATATATATATATATATATATATATATATATATATATATATATATATATATATATATATATATATATATATATATATATATATATATATAAATATATATATATATATATATATATATATATATATATATATATATATATATATATATATATATATATATATATATATTCAAATTTTGATTATAAAGATATAATCAATTTAATATCTATTCGACTTTTAATAATATTATTCAATTTTTTAGGAAACTGAAGTATTTATAGTCAAAAATGATGGTATTCTCAAATTATTTAAAACAAATTTTATTTGTTAAATAAATCCTATATTTCGACTGCTAATAACAGTCATCCTCAGGGATTCTAAAACAAACAACAACATTTAAAAACATATTACAAAATTTAAACAAATATTTGAAAGAATCTTACAAAAAACAAATAAAAGTTATATAAATAACTTCAAAAAACTCTTCAAAAATTAATACAAAAATGAACTCAATGAAAAAATTTAAAATATTAAAAAATTATATAAATTAAATGGTTTTTCTTCTACTTTCTCAAAAATTGTGGATGTCAATAAAACTTTTTTTGAAAAGAAAAGATTTCTATAAACTACAAATGACAGAAAAAATTGTTTTGTTTACAAAAATAAAAAGAAGAGTTGATAATGCAATACAATTTTAACAAGGTTGATATTAATTTTTACAAAAATGTTTTTTTAAAATAGGAAAATAAATATCACTAATCTTCCTCAAATCCGTTTTGATATTTATACTACTATCGTATTTTAAGATTTCGGTTGACTCCAAAAATTCTCTTTTAAATTTATTTTGTTCCGTTAGTAAAACTTCTACAGATTCAAAATTAAAATGATCAACATCACCTTCCTTAAATTTTTCCAAACCATGAGAAACTAAGGAAGTTTGCCCATGTTTATCAGTTGAATTTCTTTCAGTAAATTTTAACTGTTCAAGGTTAAATGATTTGTTTTTAATTTGCTTTTTAATATTTGGATTTTGGGAATTATCAATAATTATGTTGTGGTAGTCATTAATATGCTGTTTTGTTCTAAATAATAATTTCTTGCTGGTTTGACCAATATAACATTTATTACAAGGAGGATTGCAATTAATTTTATAAACAACACATGATTTATCCCATATATTCAATAAATCTTTAGTTTGTGTGAAAACTTTCTTTATCTTATTTATTGGTTGTTTATAAAATTAATTGCAATCCTCCTTGTAATAAATGTTATATTGGTCAAACCAGCAAGAAATTATTATTTAGAACAAAACAGCATATTAATGACTACCACAACATAATTATTGATAATTCCCAAAATCCAAATATTAAAAAGCAAATTAAAAACAAATCATTTAACCTTGAACAGTTAAAATTTACTGAAAGAAATTCAACTGATAAACATGGGCAAACTTCCTTAGTTTCTCATGGTTTGGAAAAATTTAAGGAAGGTGATGTTGATCATTTTAATTTTGAATCTGTAGAAGTTTTACTAACGGAACAAAATAAATTTAAAAGAGAATTTTTGGAGTCAACCGAAATCTTAAAATACGATAGTAGTATAAATATCAAAACGGATTTGAGGAAGATTAGTGATATTTATTTTCCTATTTTAAAAAAACATTTTTGTAAAAATTAATATCAACCTTGTTAAAATTGTATTGCATTATCAACTCTTCTTTTTATTTTTGTAAACAAAACAATTTTTTCTGTCATTTGTAGTTTATAGAAATCTTTTCTTTTCAAAAAAAGTTTTATTGACATCCACAATTTTTGAGAAAGTAGAAGAAAAACCATTTAATTTATATAATTTTTTAATATTTTAAATTTTTTCATTGAGTTCATTTTTGTATTAATTTTTGAAGAGTTTTTTGAAGTTATTTATATAACTTTTATTTGTTTTTTGTAAGATTCTTTCAAATATTTGTTTAAATTTTGTAATATGTTTTTAAATGTTGTTGTTTGTTTTAGAATCCCTGAGGATGACTGTTATTAGCAGTCGAAATATAGGATTTATTTAACAAATAAAATTTGTTTTAAATAATTTGAGAATACCATCATTTTTGACTATAAATACTTCAGTTTCCTAAAAAATTGAATAATATATATATATATATATATATATATATATATATATATATATATATATATATATATATATATATTTATATATAAATATATATATATATATATATATATATATATATATATATATATATATATATATATATATGTATATATATATATATATATATATATATATATATATATATATATATATATATATATATATATATATATATATATATATATATATATATATATATATATATATATATATATATATGTATATATATATATATATATATATATATATATATATATATATATATATATATATATATCAACGACTTGTTAGATTCCACCGTTCATTCCATTCATAGTTTCGCCGATGATAATACGCTACATGCATCCCATGAAACACAAAGGCAACGGGCGTCTGATGTTATTAATACCCATAGATCTAATTTAACGGATTCCTTAAACTCTGATCTTAAAACAAATTTAGAATGGGGTCATACAAACAGTATAGAATTTAATGCAAGTAAAACATAATTTTGCCACTTTACAAGAACATCTACATCTAACCCGTTTCCATTAAAATTTGATTTTAACGATCTAGAAGAAAAGGAATCTATCAAACTTTTGGGGGTTGAGGTTGAAAATGATATGAAATGGAATACTCACATTTTCGATCTTGCTAAGAGAGCAGTTCAAAAGTTAGGATATCCAGGACGTTGTCGTAAATTTTTCAATAGCGAACAGTTTCTTTTAATATATAAATCATTTATTCGCCCCTGCATGGAGTACTGTTCTCACATCTGGGGTGGTGCATACCCAACCTCTTTAAAACGTCTAGACACTGTCCAACGGAAACCAATTGAATTGATCGGCAATTCAAATCTTACAAACGAGCTTGATTCGTTACAGCATAGAAGAAATGTCGCTGATTTGACGATATTTTACAAATACATTATGAATGAGTACTCTTCAGAGGAGATCAAATCAATACAACCCAAACCCGCTATTTTTTCTCGTTCAACCAGAGCATCAGCCATGGCCCACCCATGGCCCACCCATTCACCGTTCAAATAACAAAATGTAGAACTGTCGCCTTTCAACGTGATTTTTTCAACCGTGTTTCTTATCTTTGGAATTCCTTGCCCTTATGGGTTTTCCCTGATTATTTTAATCCCCAACTTTTTAAAGTCCATGTCCACCAATTTCTTAAAGAAACATAATCCATTTCCACAATCCACAGTTGGCATGGTATCTTCGGATATTCAGAGACGTTAATTTATAATTTATTTAAATCAACACTAAATATGTCTAACTTAGTATAACGTAGTAAAAAAAAATATACATATAATCACATAACTCTTATCCATATATAGAAAAATAGAAAATCGTTTATTAAAACTATTTATATTACAATCTTCTATCTATCTATATAAATAAAATTCGATGTCTGTCTGTCTGTCTGTTCGGGATAAGCTCCAAAACGGCTGAATTGATTTAGATGAAACTTGACATACATAAAGAAAGGAATGTCAGGAATGTCATAGGCTACTTATTTTCATAGAATATATAGTTTTTAATATATAGTTTTTATAATAGAATTCTCCATTACTTAATTCATAGCAACGAGTTTGCCTAAATGTTGATTACACACAATTATTTTTCAATTTTTCTAACAATTGTTCTAATTATATATGAGTATAATTCATAGCAACGAGTTTGCCTAAATGTTGTTTAATTGTATGTGTCTATTATGAGTATGTTTTTATTAAATAGAGACACATTTTTTATTTTGTTGTATATGTTTTAAAATGTTACGAACATTCAAAGCCCATATTAATGTTGAACTTTGTAACAGTGTAAAATCTATAAAGTATATTTGCAAATATATCAACAAAGGTACAGACTTAGCTGTTTTTAGTATACAAAATAAGCAAGATGAAGTAACTTCATATCAAAACGGAAGATATATTAGTACTTCTGAAGCAGTTTGGCGCATGTTGTCGTTTTCTATTCATGAACGGTTTCCTTCGGTAACTCACCTAGACATACATTTGGAAAATGGTCAGAGAGTTTACTTCGATCCAAATAATGTCCAGGCAGTACTACAAAATCCAAAAAATACAACATTGATGGCATTTTTCAATTTGTGTCAGAGCGACAATTTTGCAGCCACTTTACTTTATGAAGAAACACCAACTTACTATACATTCAATAAGTGTAATAGAATTTTTCAACGGCGACGTCGTGGTACTCCTGTTGAAGGCCACCCTGGTGTTTTTCACGAGCATGCTCTGGGTAGAGTTTATACCATACATCCAAATAATCAAGAATGCTATTATTTACGGATGTTGTTACATGTTATAAAAGGACCAACTTCATTCGACAGTTTAAAAACTGTAAATGGTATTTTACAACCAACGTTTCAAGCAGCCTGTTTAGCCCTTGGTTTACTTGAAAGTGACAATCAGTGGCATGATACATTAACAGATGCCAGTATAAGTAGCAGTGCATCAAAACTGCGCGAGCTGTTTGCTATTATTTTGGTTTTTTGCAGTGTTTCCAATCCATTAGAGCTATGGAATAAATTCAAAAACCAATTCATTGAAGATTTTATGAGAGATCTTACACATCAATACCCCGATGTGGATGTAAATACTTATACAGATATTATGACGAATCGTGCACTTTTATCATTACAAGATATTGTGCTTTCGATCGGTGGTAGTACTGTGAATCATTATGGATTACCATCTCCACAGATAACTGATGAATTTATCGACATTCTAAACAGAGAATATTTCGAACAAACCAATTTTGATCCGATTGAACTTCAACATACTATAAACCAAAATGAACCAATGTTAAATGACGAACAAAATCAAATATATCGGCTTCTCCTTGACAAAGTAAATACACGTGTTGGTAGTGTATATTTCTTAGATGCGCCGAGTGGTACTGGCAAAACTTTTTTAATTAATTTAATATTGGCAAAAATACGTGCAGATAAAAAGATTGCTATAGCGGTAGCATCGTCAGGGATAGCTGCCACTCTAATTCCCGGAGGAAAAACTGCTCATTCTATGTTCAAAATTCCAATTGAATCTGATCGTATGGAAAATCCAGTCTGTGGTATATCAAAGAATAGCCTCAGAGCTAAAGTCCTACATGATTGTGTTTTCGTAGTGTGGGATGAGTGTACTATGGCAAACAAAGTATCGATTGAAGCTGTCAATAGAACAATGCAGGATTTAAGAAATAATACTCAAGTATTTGGTGGAGTAACCTTTTTATTCGCAGGTGATTTCAGGCAAACGTTGCCAGTTGTCGTTAAAGGTACAAGAGCAGATGAAGTTAATGCATGTCTGAAACGCTCAGTACTATGGAGACATTTTGAAACACTCCATTTAAAGCAAAACATGAGAGCGCAAAGCGGAGGTATGGAATTCTGTAAAGTTCTCCTAGATATTGGTGAAGGAAAATATGCAGAGATTAATACTGATCATGACATTGAAATTCCAGCTACTCTATGCCAAATTGTTACGAATACTGAAGCTTTAATATCTGATATTTATGACGACATCCACAATATTACCACAAAAGAGGATGTATGGTTATGTGAAAGATCTATTTTAGCGCCAAGGAATGACCAAGTATTGTCACTCAATAATCGTATAACGGAAAAGATCCCTGGTGATTCAACTTCATATATATCCATTAACACAATATGCCAAACAGAACAAGCAGTGCATTATCCAGTAGAATTTTTGAACAGTATCATTGCTCCTGGTCTTCCACTTCATAAAATAGGTCTAAAAGTTGGTATTCCTATTATGCTGCTTCGAAATTTAAACCCACCAAAACTTTGCAACGGCACTCGATTGCGCGTAGTTTCTTTACGCAAGAATATAATCGAAGCTATCATTATTACCGGTTGTGGTAAAGGCGAAATGGTATTTATACCTAGAATACCTATCATCCCATCAAATTATCCATTTCAATTTAAAAGATTGCAATTCCCCATAAATGTTAGCTTCGCAATGACTATTAATAAATCACAAGGTCAAACTTTAAAGAGAGCTGGTGTTGATTTAAACCAAGGTTGCTTCACCCATGTACAATTGTATGTAGCATGTTCACGTGTTAGTGATGCCGCAAATCTTTTCATTTTGGCGAATGGCAATAATACACCTAACATAGTGTATAAAGAGGTATTACAATAAAAAAGATAATACAACAAATGAAAAGATTAAGTGCGTTGACGTGCGGAAGGGGGGAAGGGAGGATGGGGGGGGGGGGGCGAAGCCCGCGGGATACCCCCTAGTCTATATATATATAAATCATAATTGCTTTATTAGCAATACATAAAAAAATTAACTTACATAAAAAAATTAACTTATTTTAAATTACTTATCTTATTTGTAGTTTCTAATTATTTAACAAACTATCCATTTGACAGATAACATAAAAGATTTTTTTTGGATTCGAAAAAATCGACATTCAAAATAAAAGAAACTTTTAACAATACTTTCGAATAGCAATTTCCTTTAATCTTTTATTTTTGATTTCTTTTACGTTTTTTAAAAGATTTTTATAAAAGAATAAAAGATTTTTGTTGAATCGGTCCCAATACTAATTTTTTAAACAATTTTTCAAAAAACTAGGTTGTCAATGGCGCCATCACTCAATTTTGTCCGAATTTTCGTGACGAAACGTCCTGCCACAGAAAAAGCTCTTTTCGATTCAATTGATGTCGGTGTGATAGTCATTAGTGCATTGTATAATGTAAATTATTTGTACTCTGTTTAGTTGCTTCAAAAATTACCTATTCTTTTGTGATGTTTTTAACGTCATATGATACATGTTCTGTGAAACAAACAAACCAAAATCACAATAACAACGGTACTTCACAGCACCATAAGACAAAAAATATTGGACCCTCAGTCTGGGTTTTGCAATTGAACATTGAAAGCATTAGCAAGTCAAAAACTGAACACTTAGAAAGAGTATTAAAGTTATTATTTCGATATCAACGTTGTAATTCTGGCAGGAAACACATGCAACAGATGAAGCGCAACTTACCTTTAGAGGAAAAATTGTTGGTTATAAACTAATAAGTGCTATTTACCATCTAACATATAGATCCGGCACGTATATTAAGTCAGAAGTCATGAACTGCACCCATTTACTTACACCAGACGGACAACGATATACATCTTATTGTTGTTGATATATCGATCACGAAGATTGTTAACGTAAACAAGCCCCTAAATTCAGCATGGCCAGCTGATACTCTACCATTATTTCACCATCCAGCAATATACGCTGGTGACTTTAATAGCCATCACAATCAGTGGTCCTACTCAAATAACAATCCCAATGGCATACAACTAACTGACAGGACCAATCGACAACATGTTACCGGTATATGATACGAAAGACATGAAAACCTAATTAGATCTGCTAGATGGCCAAGTTATTACAATCCCGACCTCTGTTTTTCCACAAAAAACGAACAACGTAACCCTACTCCCATATCTAGGGCTGTCTTACAAGATTTGCCACGCTCTCAACATCGTCCAGTAATGTTTGAGGTAGGTATCCAAATCCCACACATAAACTCTACTCCTCAACCTAGATGCAATTTTAGCAAGCCTAACTGGGCTAAATATGGGTCGGAGTTGGATGCAGTGATTCACTAGATCCAACCCATTCCTAAAAGTTACGATAGGTTCGTAGGAACCATCATTTCAACTGCAAAGAAATGCATCCCAAGAGACTTCCGGTGAAGAATGCGTTCCTGGTTGGAGTAGAGAGAGCGATATATTTATTATTTGAGGAGCACCTTAGTAGTGGAGGGGCAGATGTGGTTGATGACTTAATATACTCACTGGACACCGCGAGGAAACAAAGTGGATTAACGCTGTTGAAAAAATTGATTTTTCCCATTCTAGTAGGGTAACTGGCGTCTTCTTCGGAAGCTGAATGGCTCAAACTCAGTTACTCGTGCTAACAATGAAATAAATCCAGACGACATTGCAAATCACATTGTAAACATGTCTCGTTTCTCTATTAATCGCCTTGATAAGAGAACCATTAAACATAAAGAGAAATGAAGCGCAAGTTTTAGGTAGATTTCTCAGAAAAATCTACCTATTTTAAGTTGTATTGGTTTTAATTTGTTGTGTTTATATGTGTCAAAAATAAACCGTACAAAAAACCATGACACCATATGTGTCAAAAAAAACATTTTCCTAATTTTGAACGAAATTAATTACTACAGAGGGGAAAAGAATTAAAAACTATCCGATTTTCCAGTGAGAAAATTTTAATATCTTTGAAAAAAGTAAAAAAAAATATTAATAAAAATTAGCGGGATACCCGGGATCCCGGGATAAAATCCCGGGAAAATGGGATGAAATTTTACCCCCAGGATCCCGGGAAAATGGGATCCCGGGATCCCGTTTGAGAAACCCTAATTAGGGTTGACCATGGTATATTTTTCAATTGCTACATACATCACAATTACCATCATCACTTTTATGATCTGCAGAATCATTTCCAGAATTGTCTGTACTCATGTTGAAATCTTTAAAATAACTAGATGGAATACACTTATTTATCCGTTCACTTCTGCGTAAGTCTGACATCAATATGGCGGCATGTATGAATTTTACATCAATATGGCGGCATATATGAATTTCTTATTTAAAATAATAAATAATAAAAGGAATGCTAAAGACGGCAATCAGATTCACTGCGGGCACCAAGACTCGTATTAATAAGAATATCCTGAACTTCTGAACTCACTCACGGCATAAAACACTTGGAAACAGGACAATAACGACTGATGACAAACCAAAGTGTAATGTGAATTTAGTAGTAATAAATATGGAGGGGCTGAAATCTCACAGCTCTGAGATGTCAAGACTTCGGTCTGGGTTAAGGATTTTGATATAGTTTTCGGCAAACAACTTTTATAAGACATGGTTTTTAGTTTTGGGCAACGATGTATTTCAAACATAACTCTTTGTTAAAGTACAAGTATTTTTTATCTCTGTTTAGAAATTAATTACAGAACTAACACGAAACATCAATACGTTGTCGGAAAATTATAACAGATCATAAATTAACATAATTTAGTGAAAAGATGATACACGCAGCAAACTACTCAAAAACCTCTTCATTTAGCGTTTCGAAAAAATATTACAAAATCACAAATTCATATTTCTTTCAAAATTCCAAAAAAATTTTAAAAATTAAATAAAATCAAACTTTTTTCAAAATTCCAAAAATTAGAATAAAATCAAATATTTAAACTTTTTCTAAATACCAATCATATTCCAAAAATTCTTAAAAATTCAAACTTTTTCAAAATTCTAAAAATATTGCAAAAATTATTACAAAATCAAAAATTCAAACTTTTTTCAAAATTCCAAAAATTATAATAAAATCAAAAATTTTAAATTTATAAAAATTCTAAAAATATTCCAAAAATTCTTACAAAATCAAAAATTGACTTTTTTCAAAATTCTATATATATAGGATATAAAATTCAAAAACTCGATTTTTTCAAAATTCTAAAAATATTGCAAAAATTATAACAAAATCAAAAATTGAAAGTTGTTTCGAAATTCCAAAAATTATAATAAAATCAAAAATTTTAAATTTTTCAAGATTCTTACAAAATTTCAAAAATTCTTAGATATTTTCAAAATGCTGAAAAATATATAAAATTCAACAATTCTGTTTTTTCCAAAATTCTAAAAATATTGCAAAAATTATGACAAAATCAAAAATTTAAAACTTTTTCCAAAATTCTAAAAATATTGCTAAAATTAATACAATATCAAAAAATATTGAAAAATTTAATAAAATCAAAAATTCAAAATTTTTTGAAATTCTAAAAATATTCCAAAAATTATTACAAAATCTAAGATTAAAACTTTTTTCAAAAATTCTAAAAGTATTGCAAAAATTATAACAAAATCAAAAATTGAAACTTTTTTCAAAATTCCAAAAATGTTCCAAAAATTAGAATAAAATCAAATATTTAAACTTTTTCTAAATTCCAATAATATTTCAAAAATTCTTAAAAATTCAAACTTTTTCCAAAATTCTAAAAATATTGCAAAAATTGTTACAAAATCAAAAACAGAAATTTTTTTCAAAATTCCAAAAATTATAATAAAATTAAAAATTTAAAATTTTTCAAAATTCTAAAAATATTCCAAAAATTCTTACAAAATCAAAAATTAAAACTTTTTCCAAAATTCTAAAAATATTGCAAAAAAATTATTACAAAATCAAAAATACAAACTTTTTTTCCAAAATTCCAAAAATATTTCAAAAACTATAACAAATTCAAAAATTTCCATGTCCAATTTCATTTTCAATTACATATACGTCATAAAAACAGCTACATTTTTTTCCAAAAAATTGGCTAAAAAATAAATGAAATCATTTTTTGACACACTTGACATTATTTTTTTGACAAACTTATAATGCTCTATAATAATAATAAAATATCATGTCATAGAAACTATTAGTTTTATTTTTTTCTAAAAAATTAGGTAAAAAATAAATAAAAACCACTCTTTTGACACACTTGACAACATTTTTTGACAAACTTATAATGCCATAATTCTCAATAATAATAATAAAATTTCATTTAAAACAAACAATTTAATTTTTTACCAAAAAATTGGGTAAAAAAATAAATAAAAATCTTTCTTTTGACACACTTGACAACATTTTTTTGACAAACTTATAATGCAATAATCTAGTTTTTGATCTTACATACCAATCCCTACCATCAAGATTTCTCCAAATTCTATGTTCCTACTCGTAATCACTTAAAATGAACGTTTTTTAAGCCAAAAATATGAGAATTTGCTGTTTTTGACACACTTAATGATTTTTTTGACACACTTCAGGTACAGTTATCGAACACAGCGTCCTTTCGGGCCTGTCCCTTGAGTATACCTATTTTTAGAAAAAAAAAATTTTTAAATCCCTCCAGCGGTTTTCCCTGCAGTGTAGGTAATGACGGCGGCCGGCCGACAGACAGACATACATTTTTTTTTTGCTTTTTTAGAATCAGTAGGTCCTAAAACGTCGAGAAATGCCAAAAAAGTGGGGTTAAGAATTTCACTTTTGGCTTATGAATGCAATACTTAGGTCGTTCAGACCGAAGTAATATTATTAAATCTTATTTTCTAAAAAAAGTTTTTTAATCTATTATTGTGTACTTTGACACATCTTTTCCCTATTTTAATTGTCGAGTTTTCAGGGGAATCTATTGAAACAATTGTTATTTTGAACTTTATATAGCTAATAATTATTATTATATTACAAAGGGGACTGAACAAAACTATCATACAAACAAATCTACGCTTGTGAATCTCTTATCTTGATTGATTTAGCCAACCATTAAAATGGGAAAGCTGCTTATTAACATTAATAGTAAAATGATAAAGGTTTATAAAGTAAATTTAATATCAAAAATTTTATAATTTTGGTTCAATTATTTGTTAATTAATGTTGGCAAACGGCCTTATTGATTCCACACAATTGATTCCACTAAAATTGTGTGGAATCAATAAGGCCGTTGGCCAACATTAATTAACAAATAAATTTAATATGTTTAATAAAAAAACAAATGATTAAAAAGAGAAATTAATTTACATGGTTTAGTATTTTTTTGTTGAAATCGCTCCGTCTCCAGTAGTGTTTTATATACCTCCAATTGTGAGTAAATCCTCCAATAAATCTCGCTGATATTCCGTCTTTTATTAAAGCTCCTCTTCGTTTGAATATCACCTTCTGATACCATCAAAATAATTCCAATACTTGCTGATCCAAATTTCCCCAATTGCACTTTCTGATGGTAATAGAATTGTATTACCAAGTGCAAACAATTGTGAGAATATGGTTATATATATAGATACCGGCAGGTATTGTTCTTAATACTTCAGATTTAACAAACCACAATTCAAAAAAACAGACATCAATTGGATTGAATACTATCAGTTTTTTATATCTCACGTAAATTATTTTTATCTGTGTTGAATTTACATAAATTAGAATAGGTCACCAGACATTTCTTCTTGTTTTCTCAATTTTTATTTGTTAGAAAAAAACACCCAATTAACTATTTCCGTTTCTTTTATATTACGAACTTTTCCTTTTTAGATTATGATCACCATTTATTCAGAGAAAATTCAATTTTTATTGACAACCAAATACAATTTATCAAAAATTTTTAGGTTTAATTCAAACTTTTAAATCTGTTTGTTCGAAAGCAAACATGGAAACTATATTTTATTTTTGCCTTTTGTTTTATTTTTCTTCTTTATTGTTCAACACTGTTCATGTTTATCCAAATATATATTTTTATTTGAGTAAACATGGAAAAACTCATTTACAATTTTTTGTTTTTAATTTTATAATTTTAATATTTTACTTTTTTTAACAATTTAAAAAATTTACTTTTTCTACTTTTTCGAAAGAAACAAAATATGGAATGAATCAAAATATGCTGCCATCACAGCATTTTTATAATCGTTTTCGTTTAGTTTTTGTAACGAAAAAAAAACACAAAGCTACCAACATTAATCGTTTTTCATTTTTCGTTCAGTTTTTTTTTGTGAGTGTGTTCAATTATTTTTTATTTAGACGTTAAGAGGAATTTATCGTTGACTTTGAATTTAAATTGGAAATCGAATTTTTTTCTTTGATGGAAATAGACAGACGTTACAACCATGAATTCAAAGCAAGAATTAAAATACTTGACTTTGAAGTCAAAGGAAAATGTCGTCACACATTCTATGTCAAGAAACTCCTGAACTGGCATTTAGCTAGAAATTTGTATCTGGGATCGAGGTATCAACCGTAACTGACGCCAAGGCTGAGGACCGATTCCAATGCTCATGAAGTTCCTAGAAACTGTCACTGAGTACTGAAATCGACCATCCATCCGAACGTCAGCACCATTGAACCCTCGATACAAACTAGTAAAATATGACCCGGGAAGTGTGAACCACAGCGACGACAACCAGACGAAGGAACGACCCTACCGAACGAAAGACATCACTCCCTGATGTCCTTCGCATGATGGACTCCAATACTCTTACCACTCATGTCTTCGCACTCATAAAGTACGTTTCCAATTTTAGTTTTAATCGTTGCAGGTAAGAATTTTGGAGCCAGCTCAGCCGAAAACTTTTTAGAGGCATCACTCAAAAGATGTTGGCGTATAAACACGCGTTGTAGTGGTTGGAAGGTCTTAGCTCGCAGATTGTAATGATGTTGAGATTTTTTAAATGCTATATTTAAATTTTGTTCAACACGATTTCTGAGCATGATCAAATGATCAGAACGTTTTACTTCTTCACCAAGCATATGAAGCGACCTTATCAAATGATAGGTGGTTCCATCTGATATTGGATGTTGACCAAATAATAAATAATATGATGAATATTTGGTGGCAGAATGTAATGCAGCCCGCAGTGCATAAGCAATCTCACTAATTTGGGCATCTCACTTGGTCTGTTGACCCTTCACAAAAGCTCGGATTGTTGCAAGAACTGACCTGTTCACTCTTTCTGATGCATTGCTCTGTGGACTATAAACACCAGTCCTGATATGTTTGATGCCGAAATCTGATAAAAGATTTTGAAATGTCTTACTAATAAACTGTTTACCGTTGTCACTGTGCAGAAACTCTGGTATCCCATACGTTAGAAACACATCATTCTTCAGAAAAGCATTCACCTTCGGTGAAGTTGCGTTCCTAAGTGGTTTCAATAGTACAAGCTTTGTTGCATGATCCAGAACTATCAGTAATACCGTATTCCCAAGTGTAGAACGAGGGTACGGCCCCCAAAAATCTATATAGACTCTATGCCATGGACGTGCTGTTTCGAATTGATATTGCATCGGAGGACGCAATATCTGATTCATGGCTTTTGTTTGTTTTCATGTGTCGCAGGACACAACATAGTTGTGTACCTGTGACGCCATGCCCTGCCAATAGTAGAGACGTCGAAGTAGTTCCAACGTCTTCTTTACACCTCCATGAGCAGCAGTGCCATCATCATGATGATTCTGAATCATGCTCAAAGTCATCGGTTTCGGTATCCAGAGCTTCCACACAGGAACATCGTTAGGTATCGCATCAGGTCTTGGTTCAATACGAATATACAGCTTATCATCCATGACTTTGACTAATGGAAAGTCTTTAGGTGATGACTGTACTTTAGCTATCATATCCGTATACTCTTTGTGCCGATAACCATCATTGTCGAGTTTAATATCATTAATGTGATGTGATAATGCTTCCGTAAATTCTTCGTGTGTATCGTCATAAAGACGAGATAGAGCATCAGGGACTATATTTTGGGTACCTTTTTGGTAGACAATGGTAAAATCCATATGTTGGAGTTTTAGGCTCCACGTAGCCAGACGACCACTCAAGTCTTTCTGCGACATAGGTCACTTCAGACTTGAGTGATCAGTCACAATTGTAAATCGGTGACCCTCAACATAGCCCCTGAATTCATTCGAAGACATTCGAGCTCTGAGACTGAATAGTTCCTTTGAGCTTTGTTTAATTTCTTCTACATGAAGGCTATCGGACACTCTTGTCATTCTGTATCGACCTGATACAATACGCTACCTACCCCTGTCAGACTCGCATCGCACCTTATAAATAATTCTTTATTATAGTCAGGGTTTATCAATACTGGTGCTGTAGTCACCAATCTTTTTAAATTTTCGAAAGCTATTTGAGCTTCTAGAGTCCACTTCAGTTTCCCAGAACTCTTCTTCAATAAATCAGATATCGGTGATACAACACTCGCGTAGTTTGGTATGAATCGTTGATACCAACCGGCCATTCCCAAGAGTCGACGTATCCGCTTGACAGTTGATGGAGCTGGGTATTCTGCAACTGCTCTTACTTTGTCTGGATCAGTTCTTAAACCATTTTCACCAACCAGAAATCCTAAATATTTCACCTCCTTCAGAACAAATTTACTTTTCTTTAGGTTTATTGTTAACCCAGCCGCTCTTATCAATGAAGAAACTTTGGACAGCAATTTCATATGTTCCTGGAACGTGGAAGAGACTACCAATAGATCATCTAAATAAACGAAGACATTCTCGTGATATTGGTGTGGTATCACCTTGTGCATTAGCCGACACATTGTCTGGGGAGCATTGCACAATCCAAAGGGCATAACCCGGAATTGATACAATGGACGACCAGGCACTGTGAAGGCTGTCTTGTCTCTAGATGCTTCTGACAGAGGAATCTGCCAGAAAGCATCTTTGAGATCAATACTAGAAATGTACTTCGTGCTATTTAGACGGCCTAGTAAGCCATTTGAAAAAGATTTAACATTAAACATTTAAAATAAAATAATTTCAAATACCTTCTTCAATTAAATATTCTGCTTCCAAATTTCGATCTCCATAACTACGTATTAACACTTTAAATTTTTAAGTAAAAATGACATTGAATATTCTCATGTTCAAATTCTAGCATTCTCAGAGCAAAGTAAAGTATAACATCATACCAACATGAGACTATACTCTACAACTTTACTTTTCTCAATATCTTTTACTTTGAAGGATATGCTTACTTTTCTCAGTTTTTGTTCATATGACCCAATGTGAAATTTGAAAAATTTTGACACTTCTATGAATAAATAAACGACATGTTGAATTATAAAAGTTATAATCAATTTAAAATCTTACTCCCTGTGCATTATTTTTAAATTACTTTCGTCGTAATTGAATTTATTTTAAAAATTTTCAAAATCAAATTCAATTTTAAGATTATAATTAACTCGAAAACTTTTTGGAATCTGCAGTTTGAGACTGGTGATTGAACGGGTTGCAAAAACTTATTATTTTATTTTCAATCGTTAAATGTAATTGATAAAATTGGAGCTGTTGGTTTTACTCCATTTTGAAAATGGAAAAGCTGTTATCTCTCATTTCCATTTTTGCATCCATTTTGTTTATATTTTTCAATTGAGAATTAATTGTTATATATAAAATTAATCCCTTTATTCATTATATTACAATTAATTCGTAATACCTAATTTGCTAAATTAATTAAAAATTATAAAACAAAATTTTACGGTGTTCGATTTGAAATTTTTTTGAATAAAAAAGTTCATTAAAACTTAAATATGCTATTTACTGCATTTAAAATTAAATGAAAAGAGGCGTGATTTCATTAAATGCAAATTTAAATGAAATCGGTTTTTCAAGGTCTCGAACGCTGTCATCTGTCATTCATTAAATGATTCATTGAATGGTTAATATCTCATTAAGTAATCGAACGCACTCCAATGGACCAAAATTATATAGGGCCATGTTGCCAAGCATCAAGCCAACATACAAACACCAGCTCGCAACATAACACAATGCGAATGGACACAGATCCAGAAACCGCAAATGATGTGAAAATAATGCAACTAAACTGTAACTCATAAACAAAATCATTTTTTTTTATTGGAAGGCCTTGAGACTTGCAGTCCAAGTAGCACTGCGACCTGAAGGTCTATTGTGCTTACCCTGATTGTTTTATTAGTCAGTCGTCGTCTGAGCCGTTACTGGTTGCATTCTGTCATCCAAGTTGAGACTTTTAATAAAATTAATTAGCTCAATTGGAGTGACGTTTTGTGGTAATGGAAGTGTTAGTCTTCTATGACCAAGTTGGTTGTATCTGTGCCAAGAGAGTTCAGGACAGCTGCAGATGACGTGTTCCATCGTTTCCGCGTCCGAGTAGCAGAATCTACACCTTCCGGAAACAACAAGGCCCATTTTGTTAAGATGGTGGTTTAAAAGACCATGTCCAGTAACGCACCACGTTAAAATTCTTATAGACTCTCTGTTTAAGTCGACTGTTTTTAAGGGTGAAACAGGGAGGTCCTAGAAACTTCTTAGAGTGCACTAGTCCCTCTCTGCTTCTCCATAATTTAGCATTTTGTTCCTGTTCCCATGTTTGAATTGTGCTTTTGAGCGAAGTCTTGGCCTTTCCGAAGCATGGTTCCGGTCCAACAAACTTTTTATCGGCCCCTTGCTTTGCTAAAGCGTCAGCGATAGCATTTCCTTGTATTCCTGTGTGGCTAGGTGCCCACACATGTGTTACTTTATTATTGCAGGAGATTTTTAGTAGATTTTGGTAGCATTCCCATACCAGTTTTGAATCAAAGCGCGTAGATTTTAGTGCCAAGAGTGCTGCTTGGTTGTCAGAGATAATATATATTTCAATATTTTGGTATTTTCTTTCAGCACATAGCAAAGCGCAACTGTGCTTTGCTAATGGCAAACATTTCGGCTTGAAATATGATTGTTGTGGTGCCTAGGGTAACCATTTGCTTTGTTCTAGGACCAAACACTCCTGCTCCCGTGCCCTAATTGGTTCGAGAACCATCTGTGTACCAGATGCTGGCGTTATGTGGCAGTGACCGTATGTAGTTTTTAATATGATCTCTGGCCAATATCTTGACATCAAAGTGCCTGTCTAAATCTATTGTTTTTGGCATACAATCCGAAATATGGTATGTATGCATTTTAGCTTGTAATTCAGAAAGGATTTTAAGGTGTCCGGTTAGATTATCCGGCTTAAACCCTTCTGTGAGCTGCAGTCTATCAACGCTCAACACCGCTACAGATTTTACATGTAGGTGCAATGTAGAAAGCTTTAGAAGAATTTCCATTGCTGACGTTGGCGTGGTTTTGAAAGCACCTGTGGCACTAACACACAAGCCTTTGTATTTTTGTAAATATATTTTGAGCAGTTATTTGGCGCGTTTTAGGCCACCAAACTAAAGCTGCATATGTTAGAATTGGTTTAATAAGACTTTGGTGCAACCAAAGTATCATTTTTGGGCTAAGACCCCATGTTTTCCCAAACAGGTTTCTGCATGTGAAGAAAACTTTGTTTGCCTTATCGGAGATATATTTCAGGTGTGAGTTCCAGGTTAGTTTGCTATCCAAGATCACACCCAAATATCTAACCTCTTATGATGTTTGTATTGGATCGCCGTTTAGAACAAGAGAAATGAAATTAAAGTTTCTCCTGTTTGTGAAAACGACAATGCTTGTTTTTCGTGGGTTGATCGACAGTCCCAATCTATTGCACCACTTTGATACAATATTAAGAGCTGTCTGGGTTCGACCAGCAACAATGGAGTCATGTTTCCCTCTTCCCCCCCATGACTGCCAAGTCGTCGGCATAGCCTGCAGTGTTGAAGCCGGAATCATTTAGCTTGGTGAGGAGATCATCAGCCACCATTAGCCAAAGCAGCGGAGAGAGCACGCCCCTTGCGGGCAGCCTCTAGATGCAGTAACAGTCACTGAATAATCACCTAGTGTAGCCGTTATCTTCCGACTCTGTAGTATCTTGATAATCTACGCAATGATAAGCGGGTTTATATTTTTCTTTTGCCATTTCAATGATAGCATTGAAGTGGACATTGTCAAAGGCTCCTTGTATGTCCATAAATGTACAAACAAGTGCCTCCTTATAGTTTAGGGTGCTCTCAATTTCTTTCACCATTTGTGCAACGCCGTTTCAGTAGATTTCCCAGTCAAATAGGCGTGCTGGCTAGATTTGAGAGGGTTTTGTTTAAGACATATATGACGAATGTGATAATCCAACATCTTTTCCATTGTTTTTAATAGAAAAGATGTAAGACTTATGGGTTAGTATGATTTGGCTTCATTAGGATTTTTCCTGGCTTAGGTATAAAAACAACTTTGGTTTCTCACCATATCTGAGGAATGTAAGCAAGGCGAAAGCTTACTTGGAACAAACGCATGAGATATGGAAGAATGATTGTTAGACCCTTTTGCAGAAATACCGGAAAAATTCCATCACCTCCTGGAGATTTATACGGACCGAAGGATTCTATAGCCCATCTCGCTTTGTTGGGGGTGAAAATTGTGTAGGCTAAATGATCTGCAGTACTTTTAGTTGCAGGATCTAGAAGATGTACGTCTTAGTTGGCATTATCCTCCGTTCTCCATTCAATTGAGCCCGGAAAGTGGGTTTGAAGTAAAGTATCTAGTGTCTCAATACAGCTGGTGGTATACGTACCGCTTGGTTTGCAGATTGAGCCTAGAGGGTTTGTGTGATCAGACAACATCAATTTTTGGAGTTGAGCTGCAGCAGGCAGATTATCTATCGTATTGCAGAGCTCTTTCCAGCTATTTGTTTTTGATTGTCTGAGTTCTTTATTATAATTGGTTAGAGCTACTCGGTACTCTGTCCAATTATTTGTTGTTTTTGCTCTGTTAAAGAGCTTGCGAACTTTATTCCTTTTCCTCTCCAAGTTACCATTCCACCAAGGTACATCTCTGCATCTTTTGGATTGAGTTATTGGAGTATTAAGGTTGTATGCTTCAGTAATAATTTCTTGTAAATTATTTGCTGCAGAGTCAAGCTCAAATGTAGAGTTGATACTGCCGCAACTATTTACATTATCATGAAGACATGTTGTGTAAAGTTCCCAGTTGGTTTTTCTTGGGTTTCTAAAGTACTGTATGCTCTTTGGGTAGTGTTCTATGTTGAACCATATATAAGCATGATCAGACATTGAAGCTTCCTTCGAAACATGCCAGTTCTTAATATGGTTAGTAGCGTTTATGTTAGTTAAAGTAAAGTCAAGGACCTCGCCTCTGATTGCGTTTCTAAAGGTAGGCTCACTACCTTTGTTTGCAATAAACATATTGTTTGTATACAAAAATTGAAGCAGACGCTCGCCTTTTGTGTTAATGTTGCTACTTCCCCACACGGTGTGGTGAGCGTTAGCATCACACGCTATTATGAGGTTATAGTGGTTATTGTTGCAATATACTTGATGAGTTCCTCTACCACTTCTGGTAGTGTCTCGCCCTCATCCCCGGGAAGTATGCAGAGGCTAAAATGAATTTACGAAATCCACCTTGAGGAAGATGAATTTCTATCTGGACCGTTGTAAGATTTCTACAGATAAATTCATCCAATGGAAATATTTTCAGATGTTTGTTGAAGAGAATCGCGGTTCGCGGTCTTTCCTCATCTGAGAAATAGATCAGTTTTGTATTTTTGTTTGACGATAGACCTTTTATTCTTTTACTGTCTGCCCACGGCTCCTGTATAAACGCAAGATCGTGAGCATCCTGTTCAATTGACCGGTTCAAATTAACTGAGGCCATTTCTGATCTGTGCAGATTAATCTGAACGCAACTTAATTTAGGTACTAGAGATTTTTGTCTATATCGTACAGGTCTTCTGTCTGACTTAGAGTAAGCTGGAGAATCAGACATTACCATAGATATCATCATGCTATATGTACAAAAACAATATTCTAGTCGCGCACCACAAAACTTTTTATCTTTGGATTGTAGATATTCAAATCAACTTTATTCAGTCCCCCAGCACAAAGAGCATGAAACCATTTAACTTGCATCCATCACAGCTTAGGCAGTTCACTGTCTTACTATTTGATGAATCCGGCAACTCAACATTCTTACATTTAAAGCACTTTTGTGACATGATGGCAACTACATAGGCTTAATACATTTTTTTAGGTTAGGTATTCACTTGATTTTTATATTTATTTTATATCTTCATATTTACATATTTTTTTGGACATATTTTTTTTACATATTTACTACAGGCAGACGTTCGGCAAATATTTTTAATAAGCGGAATATTACAAAATTTTTGCAATTTATAATAATTTTTTCTTAATAACTATTATCAATTATTTATTAAATAAAAAAGCGTGTTCGTTCAACGCCATCGGTCGATTTTTATAAGCGTTCATAAAAATAAAATTTTATTCATTAAGAAATGTAAAGGAATAGCGACATTAAGGCGCGCTATACACTTGAGCTAAGCTATGCGAACTATGTTTTTTGTATATAACGTAATCAAATGGATGACTATACACTTGAACTAAGCTATTTCAGCTGACATAGCTTAGCTCAAGTGTGTAGTCATGCATTTGATTACGTTATATACAAAAACAATAGTTCGCATAGTTTAGCTCAAGTGTATAACGGGCCTAAAGCCAAATTTCGGCATGAAATTAAAATGAAAATGATTTTTTTTATTTTAAATTTTGTATTAAATGTTTCTTTTGATTTTATTATTTTAAATTTTGATTTTAAAATCAGTTTATTGCTTTTAAACAATTGATATGGTTTATAAAATTGATTACAAATCCAAAATTAATATAAAATCAAATGTTAAAGAATACGTTATTTCTTACCGACTATTAGAATTTTGTAGTGTCTTAAGTTACGGTTAAGTTAACGTTACCGAATATAAATCGGACGTTAAACGTTAATGCCCAAAATACATGTGCAGAAAGTCTGCACGTAGTGCTGTATGCATATCTGCATCTAAAATAGATGTGCAGAATTTTTATATATTTGACGTGCAGAATTTTCGTAACAATGACAGTTCGTGTTCTTACGTATTATGAAATAGTTAAAAGTGAAAGTTGTCGCAATTTAAAGAAAACTGTCTTTTTAATTAAAAGATAGAAGAAAATAATTGAATCGTTGCCTGTAAAAACGATTTTGTCTAAATTAAAATTTAAGTTCAAATTACATATGTCACTGTTTCCGATAATCCTTTCCCAAAAATTTATTTATTAACAATATTAGTTTTAATTATTTTATAATTAGGATTATTTAGAATATTTGAATATCTTTATAAACAAATAATCATTACAAAAATAATTTCATTTTCAAAAAAATATCATTCATTTTTATTTGAGTTATAAAAAAAATAATTCATTTTCAAACAAAATGTCAAAATCATCCATTTTTATCTGAGTTTTCAAGTAGTTTTTATTTTTTTTATTGTGGTAGCACTGCCTCTGTGCAGCGAAATTAGAATTAGAGATATCTTGCAGAATTTTTCTGTATGCAGAATTTACATGTAATTACTCTCATATAACAACACATGTTCTAATTTCGCTGCATGCAGAATTCTGCACATTATTATTATTATGTATTATTATTATTAATATTATGCACAATGTTTGACCATAAATATCGTGATATTTTTTTATGATATTGCACGACCGAACACTATACCAATGAATATTGTATATATATAACAACTTTTCAGCTGGGTTATAATAAAATGGAATATGCGCAATTAGTGCAACTACCAAATATACAAATACAACAACATTTGTCAAAAGTTTAACAATTGTGGGTACATTCCTCCATTTATTGGAAGTTATAGAAATTGACCGGCTATATTTGTTATTGTAAAATAAATATTAAATTAAACCAAACAAGACAAGCGTTACAGTAAAATAAAAAATCATGGAAAATGATTTAATTGATTCACTTGCAGCCGTTGGGTAAGTGTACTGTAGATACGATAAGACATGTCCCTAGTTCGTACTTAGAAAACTATTAACGCTTATGGTGTAATATTCAATTTTTGTTTTATCTGATTTTAGTTTTAATGAAAAATTAAACAATGTTGAAACGGTTAAAGCTGCAACGGCAGAAGGGGTTAAATCTCCAGAATTCCGTAGCATTGTTGTGTGGATTGCTAATGAGATAAAGATACTTGGAGAATACGAGGAAGAAGTTCGTGATGAAAATGATATTAATACATTTTTGTTAGAATTGTCTGGATTATTAAAAGAATTAAGATGTCCACATACCTCTCTTATAACCGGGCATGTAACGGACCGGCTACAAACTAAAGAATCAAGAATTTTATTGTTGGATTTTTTAATAACCGAGCTTATGGGTCTAAAAATGTATAATGTCAATAAACCAAAGGATACGAGTCAAATTATAACAATTGTATGAATAATCAAATTTCAAGTGATTCATTTTTGATTCATGGTTTTATATCTACTTTCAGCATGAAACTCCAATTGCTGCTGCATTAAAAGATTTAACAATTTCACTGAGCATGGGAAAACCACCAGAGAATATTTCACCGAAAATGCTGTTTGATAAAATTGCTTCACGTGTAGATGAGGTTATACGTAAGGCGGGACCGAAACGACTTGGAAAACCATTATTCAATCCATCGACAAAGTTAACGATTGATCAATGGAGACAGTTAGAAAAAATACAAAAAGATTTGGATGAAGAATATGATATTCGACGAAAAATGATGTTGGCTCGATTGGACGTGACTGTCCAATCGTTTCAGGTAGGCTTCAAGATAATTAAAATATATGTAATCAGTTTTGTTTTTCTGACATTATAGTGGTCTGATCGACTGAAAGGTAAAGAAGATGACATTTCAAAGGAGTTTACTCAACGTCGTAAAAAGATGGATGATTATCAGTTCGGTGGGGAAGACACTAATATATCAGCACTATTGGCGGCGCGAGAAAATCTGGCCATTATAGAAAAAACAAGTAACTCAAGTGTTCGCAAGTTCACTCAAAGTAAAATTCAACGAATCATAATCGGGCAGGTGCCGGATAGAGGAGGCCGTGCGTATGAACATGCTCCACCGCCTCCTGAAATGCCAACCTGGACCAAACGCGACGGTGGCGGAGGTCGAGGTGGGGGCAGAGGAGGATTTGGCGGTGGTGACCGAGGTGGTCGGGTATGTCTAATGTTTATAGCAATAGATAAGACAAATTAATTTATTATTATTTCCATCTTCTAGGGAGGAAATCGTGGCGGTGGACGTGGTGGCTTTAACAGTCAACAATCCAACAATTTCAACCAATCTCCATTTTCTCAATCGACTGGAGGATTTCAATCCAATAACAAATCTCAATCTAGTGGAGGGTTCCAATCCAATAATAGTTATCAACAACCACAGTTCACTTCTGCTGTCTTTCAACCGCAACCGCTTTCTCTGAACAACCCATCCCTCTATGATAATCGTGGCGGGAATCGCGTTCAAGGAGGTTGGTCTCAAAAAGGCTCTAATCAAGACTTTGATAACTCATCTCGTAGAAGTAGTGCTAGTTTTGATAATCAATCTAGAGATAGTGGATATTCGTCACGAAATGATTATGATAATAATAAACAAGATCGTGGCGGTGGAAATTTTAATCGGGGAGGAGGCGGTGGAAGTTTCAATCAATCTAATAACCGTGGTGGCAGTGGAGATCGTGGTGGTGGAAGAGGACGTTCTAGCTACAATCGTGGAGGTGGCGGTGGACGATTTTAACTGAATCTTTGTTTTTTTTTAAATGTAAATAGAAATTCTTGAACTTTTCTCCTAAATTATCTTTATTTTTAATAGTTTGCGATGAATCTGTAGAACGTTTCAAATATTTAAAACAAATTATTTCTCATTACATTGTGAAAATGAAAGTGTTAATTTTAAGTTTACTTTCGATTATTTATCCAATCCGATAACAATTTTATTATTGTTTTTCTTTTTTTATATAAATAAATAATTTTAAAAGTTGTGAATTAATTAAATTTATTTACATATCTTCAGTGCTATAGCGATATGCTTCTTCTTCGACAGCCTTCCGTTTACTAATTACATCAAACCATTTCTTTTCGAAACCGTTTGATCGATCAACTCCATCCCATCGATAGCCTGGTCTTATGTTGAACCGATTATCAGGATATGTACCTTGATATGTAGGAAGAACAGGTAAGCCTTTTGACTGTAGTTTCTCTTTTTGTTTCTCTCGAATGTATTGTAACATCGGATCGCCAGCTCTTTCTTGTTTCTTCAAATGTTCGTCTAAATCATTATCATCTGAATATCGTGCTAAAGGTTTACTCATCTCATGTGATATTTCATCTAATCGTTTCTTATGCTCTTCGACTTGTTTCAAACCAGCACCCCAACGATCATATATTTCTTTACGTGCTTTTGCTTGTTCATCTTTTTTCTTTTGTTTTTCAGATTCGTAATCTGCATCACGCCGTTTTCCGGTAGCGCGGTCTCTTTGAACTACTTCTGCATATTTTCCAGACATTTCTTCTGTCATTGCGTTAAATATTTTATTTTCTCGTTCTCTAAATTTCGAATTCTCAACACGCAATGCTGTCGCATTTTGCAGTCCAGCCGTTTTACCATCTAAAGTTTTCGTCATTTTGTCTGAACGCTGTGGAGACTCATTACTAAAGTTACGGTCCCGTCTTCGTGGCGGTGAAATGTCATCGTTTTCATGTTTTCGACGACGAGGTGGTGAATTATCGTTATTTTTTGTATTTCTTCTGGATTGAGAGCGATCTTCTTCGTGAGTAATTCTACGTCTAGGAGGAGACAGATCATCAGTTTCCTTTTTAATTCGTCGTGGCGATAAATTCGGAGTTTTGTTGCGATTTGTTTCAGAATATGTCTTTCTCCTAGGTGGCGATAAATCCCGCTGTGGAGAACGACTTCGGCTTTTATGCCTGTTATATCGTTTATTCGAATCGTTCGTATGTTTTCGTTTAGGGGATAAATCTGGTGTTTTTGATTTACGTTTACTGACTTCTGATTCTGTTTTTAATGGGCTTCCCCATCTATTTCTATGTGCTTTTCTTAGTGGTTTGGGAGAAGAATCTTTTCGTTTTCTTGGAGGTGAACCAATTTCAACTGAAATTCTGTTTCTGGCTGGAGATGCTTCTCTGCTAATTTTTTGTTTACGTGGAGGAGGAGATGGGTCTTCACTCTTATTTCTCCGTTTTCTTGGTGGTGAGTTATCGTTACTGGATTCCCGTTTTCTTTTTGGCGAAGCCTCGTCATCACTATATTTCTTTCTTTTCTTTTTCTTATTATTTCTGTGTAGGACTTTTGATTTTATAGTAAGATCAACAAACGGTTCTTTGCTTATGACTCGACCATCTGGTTCTACTTGTTGTACTGTTAAGTTTGATTCAAATCCATCATCGTTACTAACAACTTTCCACTTTGTGCTATTTTTGTAGTCCAATGCTTGCAATTCTGGAGGTCTGTCATCAATAACACCAACTATTTGTGGAGCGTCTTCTCCTGTTTGAAACAAATCTAAATCATCATCATGGATATTTTGCAATTTAGATATATCAACATCATCATCTATAATTTTCACTCTGAAGAAACAGAAATTTTTATTTATACAAACAAAGTTTTTATTTAATACTTACGTTACCTTTGCTAAATTTACTGATTTATCTTTACGCTTCTTCTTTTTTTTCTTATCGTCACCTAGATCTGAAGCTAAATATTTCTTTAAATATTCTTTTTGGTTCACTTTTGTTGCCATTTTTTACCACATATACGCAAGGTTTTGAAGATGTCAATTGTCAAACTATATTCAATCATTATCTTAACAGTGTAATAAATGAAGATAGGAACAATTGGATTAAACTTTTATTTAAAAATTTAAAATGGGGGGGAAAATCGTTTCTATAATATATATATGCAGTAATATTCAACATTAGTCTACTTTCTATAAATCCCAAGAATACAATCGATTTTAATTTTATTTTGTGACTTGCAGTTATATGAAAATTTCGTTCAAATCACTGGTTGCAAATCGCGATAAATAAATAAAAAGAACTGAATTTAGGTTTGATTTGATTTTTATTTCAAAGTCAATGCTCATTAAACGCATTCTTTTAATATTCAACAACGAAAATATTACTGTACATTTGAAGAAAAAAGTGCTTAAAATGAAATAAAGAAATGTTTTTTTATTAATAATGTCACGTTTTTTCCTTACTTCAAATAGGCCTTACTTTCAATTCGATATGCAATTGTCAATCCTCTTCTGTATTCGATCACTGAATAGTAACCAAAAACCACCAGGTTTTGTTAAGTATTCAATACCAGTATTGTTTCACAACAACAGAAAAAATGTTCTTCAAATAATATTCCTATCTAGAATATTTTTTCAATAGCTTCAGCAACTCCAACGATTGATTGTAGAAATTCCCAGTATAACAAAGCGTCCAAAATAATTTTTAAAATAAAACGGCTGTATTCTAAACGACGACTAAATTGTACTAACTGCTAAATCTGAATTTAATTTTACAAAATTACCGAATTTTAATTTAAATTAATATAATCAAGTTGTCAAATATTGTTTAACGTATGAATTTCTTCCAAATTATTTAGAAAAAAAATGTCGATTTAGTCAAATAAAATAGTTGACTAAATTGATTTAGCACGTTTAGTACAATTTAGCATCAATTTGAATGCAGTCACAAAATTATTCTATTTAATGACAATAAAATTATATTTACAATTCAATTTCACTTTACAAAATCGTCTTCCACTTAAATTGTTACACTATCGCAGTCCAATTTAGTTTATATCTTTACATCATCGCAGTCCAATTTAAACTAATTTTCGTTCTGCAAAAAGAATTATTTTTATACAATGTTTCTTAATTTCTCAAATAGGCAAATCCATTCTTTACAAAGAAAGCTCGAGAAATTCTGTCTATGTAATTATAATTAGAATATATTTTATTTCATGTTTTTCTTTTCTCGAATTTTTCTTTTCTCTATAACAGATGTTTAGTTGAAATATTGTATATCGGGTGAATTGAGGTCGAGTACAATTTTGTTTGTATTTCGTTGTGATTATGTATAATCGTAAAAACTATTATTGGGAAGATATACACAGAACTATACAAATTGAAAGACCCGGGCTCAACTTCCATCTAGGTCGAAATGTTTTTAGCTTGGTATTATATTTTCCTCAAAAGAATCACATTGATAAGCAATAGACAAATCATCAGCAAATTGAAATTTCTTACTGTCGTCTATCATTGGTAAATCGTATGAGTATAAAATGAACAGTGTTGGAGCCAAAACAGAGCCTTGAGGTAAACCATTATTTAAACGACGCCATCTACTAGATTTGTCATTCATAAACACTCTAAAGTAACGATTAGATAGCATGTTGTTGACTAAATTAAAAATTTTGCTGCAAGGAACAACCATAATTAACTTCAATAATAGACCTTCTCTCCACACTGTATCGTATGTAGCAGTTAAATCAACAAAAGCAACCAAAGTCTTCTTTAATTCTTGAAACACTTTTTCAATAAATGTAGTTAAAGCTAATGCTTGTTCCGTGCAACCTCTATTTTCACGAAAACCTGCTTGTTCTTTCGGTACAATTTCATTTATCACAGGATATATTCTATTAAGAATTAATCTTTCAAGTAGTTTATAAGGAACACACAACAGAGAAATCGGTCTATAATGGGAAGCATCATTTCCGTTACGACCAGGTTTACAAATCGCTATTACTTTTGATCTCTTAAATATTTTTGGTAAGATACCACTGTTCAATATGTTTGAATAAAAATTAAGTAACCAAACCTTCGTCAAAGGACCACAATTTTTTAGCATTTCCGGAAATATTCCATCAAAACCAGCTGCTTTACCAGTTTTAATTTGGTTTAATGCAATTATAATTTCTTCCATTTTGAAGTTAGTGCAAAAGACTGGATTAGGAGATAATGTTTTTTTCATTGATCTTAATTTTTGTTTGACTGTTTATGATTTATTTCAGCCTTTGAGTTTAACAATAATTTATAAGCCACTTCATTAGGAGTTATAGCTGAACTTGTGCACACATTTTTTGATGAATTCGTGCCTAATTTATGCAATAAATTCCAAGCTTTTCTACTTGAATGTTTAAAGTCCATGACTTCTGTTTTCTATTGCCACTTTTTCATTCTATTTTCGTTTAGGAGGTCCATTAGGCGATTTGCAACACTAACAGAGGGAGTACTTTGATATTCAGCGTACAATTCGTTACATTCATTGGTCCAGCCAGGTATTTTGGACGATGACCTCTTGGAATTGATTTCTTTCTAGCATATTTAACAACATTCGTAAAATGGTCGTATTCATTAGGTAATGGTGAGATTTTTCCTATTTTATTATCCAATAGTTTAGCAAATAACGTCCAATTAGCCTTTTCAAAGTTTCAACGATGTTTCTTCAATGAGCAAACATATGGAATTGCTAAACCGAAACTAACAATTATTGGACGATGTTGACTATGAGGGAATCCTCCTAGAATTTCCTTCGTACATTTCCTTTGATCTTAATCACATGTGGATGCTATACAGATATCTGGATTGTAATCATGATTATGACGGCCTGAATGCAATGAACCTCTTTGCTTGGGGTCATATAACACATTAAGTTTGTAATGAAGCGCTGCTTCGTTGGAATCAACGAAGCCGCATAAAAGGTCGCGTACCTGGATGAGGTTTATTTATATCCACTTTTGACTAGCTTCAATCATTGGGATCGAGTAAGAATTCCTGCTACTTCAGCACAAATAACTGAAATGTACGCGAAATACATCATATATACGGAAATTAGAAAAAAGCAAGTGAAAGAAGGAGACTCTGGCGACCCCCTTGGCAAAAGAACCGCGATCAGGACGTCCAACCCCACATTTAATCACATACTTTCACACTCTTACACCTCATACACTCACACATTCCTACGCTTTCACACCTACATTCATCCCCACATTCATACACACTTAAAACAATCCAATATCATAGAATTGTGTTCAAGGAAAGAAATGGATATTACTTATTTTTGATGATTCCTAAATCAGATATAAATTCCATAAAATTTTTTTCATTTTCAGTAGTAATTGCTATTTTATGATTATTTACGTCCTCGTTATTTAGGGAAAATAGCATTTTATTATTATATTTCCGTAAATATGTCACCATGTTATAATTCATCAACCTCCAAGGCGTTTGTGTTCAAGAAATCCATCTTATGATTCAGGCGCTGTATTTTTTAATGGTGATACTTTCAGCATCGTGTTTAAATGGAAAGATTTTTGGTCGTCATCTGCTGTTCGCAATCATAATTTAATTGATAACTTAGATGTAATTCCCGCTGGTTTTGATTTACCTAGAAGACTGTGGGTAACTTTGAATCGTATTCGAACTGGACATGGATGTTGTGGTTCCTGTTTATTCAATTGGGGTTTTATATCGTCTTCTGCTTGTGATTGTGATTATCCAGTTCAATCTATGCACCATATAGTAACTGATTGTCCACTCCGAAGGTTTCCAGGAGGATTGCCAGAACTTAATTTGCTGTCTCCTGATGCTGTAACTTGGCTTGAAAATTTAGATCTAATATTGTTATTATTCTTCAAAATTCAAATTAAGTATTATATGTATTGTAACGTTTTGTAATCTAACTTAAATCTATGTTTAAATAATAAATATCCATACGCAAACAACAAACAACAACATTATTATATTTCGGTGATAAATTGTTTGAGTTAACCCAATATCATTTTGATTATCTTCAAATTTGACGTAAATCTGATGTAAATTGTTCACAACATGTATCCCACCATCGTTCACTTCATTTTCTTTCTTTACCACACTGTTACTTTCAATTTTATTATTTAAATCAATTTCAGTTAGCAACAAATTCACATCATTATCCTTGTTATAATTTAATTTTGTTATAATTTCCTTTAATTTAATTTTATCATAGGTTTGGTAATTTTATAATAAAAAAAGAATATTCTACGTTATTTTCTTATTAAATTATATGATTCATTAAAATTATTAGTACTGTAAAAATAAATGTATAATAATTCAGTCAACTGAATTAGTTTCATTGAATATAATTTATAATTTTTTGTCATTATAATTAATATGTTATTACTTACAATAAATATATTTTGAATATCTTTAAATTGATTATTCCATAAACCTATTAATGATGTACCTGAATAAAAAAAAATTATTATAATAATTTTTGGTAAAAGCTAGAACGAATGTGTCGATATCAGAAAACAATTCTGAAAATTGCATCACTTTTATATGAGAATTATTGTCGGATGATTTTCTTAAATGATTTAAATTATTTGCATTATTGCAAATTGTTTTATTTTTATTGTTTTTATTTTTGAATAACATCATCAGATGGTGTTATACAACACGTACCATATTCACCAACACGAAGTTTGGTTACTAAAACAATAACCGTTACATTGCCCTTTATATCACCATAAAATACCTTTTTATCATCATCCCTCCAATAAGAATATGGTACAGTTGTATCATCATTTTGCGTGGGTATCATTTGTGGTCCTGGTGAATTCAACACATCCATCGTAACCACACATATAACCCCTTTTATGGTTGAGAAAGATACACATTTTTCAGGCTTTGATATTGCAATCTGATTTATAGGACCACATTAGTTTGATATTATTTGTAAAAATTTACAATGATCGCGTCCGAACAAATATACGCCACCCGATGAAGCTCCAAACACGATGTATTTTTGAGACACATCACAACATGTATACTTTATTCGTTGGGTTGTATAAGAACTGAATCTAAAAAATTATGGTGCAAATTATGAAACTTTTTGCAATCCATACAATTTTAGAGCGATCTAGTTTCGAACCAATGAGAAAAATTTTTAAACTTTAAAAAAGTTTATCATTCTTATCAGGGCTAGCCGACTAGATAAACTCTACCAAAAAATGTCAACGCTAATGCATATAAACCAAAAATTAGGTTAAAACTCTAGCGAAGTGTAAAAACAAAAAATTTACATAAACATACATTTAATAAATTCAGGTTTAGTCAATTAATTTCTCGGGTGATCACTGTTTTGTTATACTCTAGATTTTCTAGTATTGAATAACAAAATTGTATCTGTGAGAAGAAGATGACTAGTCTTCACTTGTGTCTATTGACACATGTGTCAATAGACACAAGTGAAGACTAGTCATCTTCTTCTCACAGATACAATTTTGTTATTCAATACTAGAAAATCTAGAGTATAACAAAACAGTGATCACCCGAGAAATTAATTGACTAAACCTGAATTTATTAAATGTATGTTTATGTAAATTTTTTGTTTTTACACTTCGCTAGAGTTTTAACCTAATTTTTGGTTTATATGCATTAGCGTTGACATTTTTTGGTAGAGTTTATCTAGTCGGCTAGCCCTGATGAGAATGATAAACTTTTTTAAAGTTTAAAAATTTTTCTCATTGGTTCGAAACTAGATCGCTCTAAAATTGTATGGATTGCAAAAAGTTTCATAATTTGCACCATAATTTTTTAGATTCAGTTCTTATATTATTCTTGATGGGAGATTTTCCATCGGGGTGATGTTATATCACAAATAATTTACTGAGTTAATCGTTGGGTTGGTTTTAGAGGTGCATTAACTATGTCAGATAAATCTTGTAAATTCAATAATACAACACTGTCACACATTTTTCCTATTAAAAAAATCTATGAATAAATTAATTCAACCAAAGGGAACAAAGTAGAAAATTTGGTTAATTTTTTTTATAGAAATGTATCTTACAACTTTGACAGGTTAATATCGACTGTTATAATACCGCGTTGACCTTCGTCTACATTGTAATATAAATGAAGTACAATAAGTAACCAAAATGTTCACGCCTCTGGCTTGGCAGTGGACTGTATAATTTCTGTTGTAACGACGATGATAGAACCAGAGGATGTAACAACAATCATGGTTATTCCGTTTTGTCTCAAACGTCTAATGATGACTATTATTTGGCTCACAAGGCCAATGACGAAATGATAGTTGATGATATAAAATATTAATACATGCCTCCATTGGCTAATGACGATGAATAACAGTGTTGAAGTATAAACAACTATATAAATAATCGATGAGTATAGTTGAATATCGAAAATTGATGACGATGAATAACACCGATGAAATTTAAACAACCATACATAAAATCAATCAGTATAGCTGGATATTGAAAATTGATTACGTATAGCGATGAATAACAGTGATGAAGTTTTAACAACCATACATAAAATCAATCTGTATAAATAAAATCAATCAGCATAACTGGATATTGAAAATTGATTACGTATAGCGATGAAACAAACATGCATCACATGAACCATCACACATACTCACACTCACATACAAACGCATCCATACTCATTCATACCTCTAATTAAATCGAATATATATTTTAAATTTAAGGTTTTTTTTTTGTTTGTTTTTCATTCCTTTTTTTGTTGGTGTATGTACAACTTTAATTGAATTCTGTACAAACCTACGGCGTTTGGTTGTGAAATGTTTGAGAAAACGCTTTTATTACCATCGATATACATACATTCCTATCCACACATTCACACATTCACACACCCACTGTCTCACACCCACGCATTCATACATTTTCGCTATGCTTATATATACCCATATAATAACAAATGACTCACCTGAGGTTTGTGGTCGATCCCTCTTCGTCCCCCTTAAAACACTGCCTAGCCCATAAGGTACACCCGATGCATATAATTACAAATCTTCATTGGTTCCCGCACAATTAAACAATCACAGATGATAGGCGGTATTTGATGTACACAAGAATCTGATCATACACCCAGCGTCGAAGGTTGAGATTCCGGATGATGGTGTATTTAACTAACAACTGATACCAAACGGACACGTCACTGGTTGGTCGATACACCGTATTTAATTAACCCCCAGTAATTCAGATACAATGGTAATATATATCTCCGTTGTAGTCGTTCTAGCGCACCGGCCTGCACAATCGGCGCGAAAATAATGCACAAAACGTATACACACTATATGTAATTTTTATTTTATTCCCCTTTTTTTGTGTTAGAGCAACAATTTTTACTAATGACTTCGTGATTTTATATAATTTAATTGTACTACGGACAAGAACAGTATTTTTGCTTAATCACTAGAACGGCACATTTAATTTTTTCTTTGATTTTTGCACTAATTAATTATACTAATGACTAATGAGATTGTACTAATGACAAGAACAACAGAAAATTAATTTTTTTTGCTTAAACCCTAGTTTATTCACATATTTCCTTGATGGTAATTTTAATGACGTACACTACATATACGGTGTTTTGTTTTATTCCGGATTCTTTTCAATTATTAGCATCAACTGATAGCAGGGAGGGCTATAGTAGATTATAACGGTAATAGAACTAATTCCGTACATTAATAGGTTATCTGAACACTCGCCACAGGAAAAATACCGAAAATTGATTTCCGTGATGCGGATACTAATTGAATTTATCATAGACTTTTATATGAGTTTATCGTTACTCGACGATACGCTTCCAAAACAAAATAGTTACACAAATTAATGCTACTAAACAAAATGCCCCAACCTTGGACTCGACCTTTGTCACGATTATTTTAATTCTTTTACACTACATTTGTATTTAACGACACTGATAATAACTTAAGGAATTTTTGCATACCGTGCTGATTTTCGAAATCTCGAGTCGTTTTCCTTGATTTTATAGATTTCTTTTTTTGTTCGTTGGACATCTAGTTACCATTCCTTTTGTTTTTCCGACATTTTAAAAATCCACTTCATCACCAAAGAAAACAAAGGAAAAAAGTCAGCAGCCGTCAAAAAATCCACTCAGACAACAAAAATCCGACTAAGAGACCTCTACATGAAAAATCCTTGTATTTATATCAAAACAAAACGATTTTATATCTCAAATTCATTAAACGTATTAAGCTTTCATATAGAGAATTTACCTTCGAAAAGGAGATGTAAAAAAAGGAAAAGTCTTCGCTAAATTAATAAGAGACATTTATTATGAAACGTATATTGGAAATTACATTTTCCAATATATCCACTAAGGATTTATCCTGCTTTCAGATCTGTTACTACAACCAATTTATAATATTGACTGTAAAAGTTATATATGAATATAGCAAAATTATGAATATAATTTGGAAAAAAAGCAACTATATTTGAAAAATATTACACAACTGTCTTAGAATAATAAATTTTTACTTTACGAAAAGTATGGTAATGCCATTACGGTTTGAATTTAAGAAAAGAATCATTAAGAAAGTCTCAGCCACAGCAAACCCGACGCATATGAGAGAACAGTGAATCCATAAATCCGAGAACCACACAACGCTTCGTTGATCATCAGACTACGACATAACAAGTTGGTTCATGGTTATCCAATCGAACAACAAATTTCAATTTTTATCATTACGATCATATCCCTAAGTTTGAAAGTGACTGTTAGCATCACCCATATAAACAACTGGATGAGATTGCAACGACAGCGGTGAATCTGTCCAATCAACACTATAAGATGAGATCATAACATGCAATCTGATGAAGTTTGAGCTTAATCGTTGGGAGGGTTAACCAATGGCAGTCTCAGTTTCTAAAAGTCTGTAGAACGTTGCCATTCGTTAGCCCTCTTTTCGAGACAGGCTGCCTTATGTAAACCCATGTTTATTTATTTATTTATTTATTTATTTATTCATTCATATAGTATCCCGATAATCAGATTTCTCCAATTACTTATCGGGCTCATAATTACATTTACAAATATTTACATTAAATACAAAAAAAAGAAAGGAAAACAATAACAAAAAGAATCCTATAATAACAATAAGGCATCAGTTAGTAACAAGCTAATTTTTTACGAACTTCAGTTTTAAATGAACCTAAAGAGGTGAACGAAAAAAGATCAATCCCATTAAATATTTTATTATGATTTAGTTGTAATCGAATAATTGGTGAATTAATTCTAAAATTTGTTTTAAAAGTAGGTGTGTAGAAGTATGTTGGATGTCGTATTGGGTAGGTACCGGGCTGAGCAATAGTTAGAAATTTTGCAGTGCTGGATTCATTTATCTTATGAATCAATTTAAATAAAATTATTTCATCAGAAAATATACGTCTATTTTGAAGGCTCATCAATCCATAGCGTTCCAGGCGCACCTGGTATAATTCATAAGGAACTCTTAATTTAAAATTCAAAAAACGTGTAAATTTTCTTTGAACTTTTTCAACCATATGTATACCAATATCATAATAAGGGCTCCAAATAGCTGTCAAATATTCTAAGTGACTACGAACGAGTCCCGTATAGAGTGTAACAAATGTTTTTAGATTACTGAGCTGGGTTCCTATTCGCAATATAAACCCTAATAACCGAAGAGACGTACTAGTAATTTTTTGAATATGCTCATTAAATGACAGTTTGTTATCAACTATTATACCCAGATCACGAACAGCTGGCTTTGATAATAATTTGGTTCTATGAATAAAGTATTCAGTGTTAGCGAAATGAACTCTCGGTTTAATTTTCAATAGACAACATTTATCAATATTAAGCGACATTTTGTTTTGGTTACACCACAGGGAAATAGAGTTAATACTGTTTTGAAGAATAACAGTATCCTCAATGCTCTTAATGGCTCGGAATATTTTCAGGTCATCAGCAAAAAGCAAAACATTACACTCCACACCTACAACTATACCATTTATAAATAATAGGAATAACAAAGGACCTAGGATGGATCCCTGCGGCACCCCAGATAATGGCATAAAATTAGGGGACTTTAGCCCGTTTATTTCAACGCAATTACATCGGTCTCTTAAATATGATGATAGCCAAATCACAATATCATTACCAAACCCAAAGGTATACATTTTAGATATTAGGATGTCATGGTCAACTTTGTCAAATGCTTTTTCATAATCAGTATAAATTACATCAACACCAAAACCTCGTTCTAAATCGTCCGTAACATATTCAGTGAATTCGAGCATGTTAGTAAGAGTTGAACGGGACTCAAAAAAGCCATGTTGTTTTTGGGTGATAAAATTTTTAGAATGTTGAAATAACTGTTTATACACTATTTTTTCAAATACTTTGGCAATTGAGTTGAGAATTGAGATTGGTCTGTAGTTGATAATTTTAGAATTATCTCCGGATTTAAGCACTGGTATCACCCTGGCACTTTTCCACAGTTTAGGAAACGTGTGTTGGGATAAAGACATATTGAACAATAGGGCAAGTGGCTCAGATATGCTATAGGCAGTTTTTTGCAAGAATATTGGAGGAATTAAGTCCAGGCCTGGGCCTTCTTGTAAATTCGGATTAAGAATTTCGCTTAAAACCAGATTGCGTGACACAGACAAATTATTCAGAGGAGATTGATCATGAACATAAGAAGACGGAGAACTAAAGTTGACATCAAGAGTATCAGTGTAGACAGATTTGAAATAATTAGCAAACATATTAGTAATTTCACTAGCACCATTTGCTACATCATTATTCAACGTTACTGTGGATGGAATATGATTAGACTTTTTAACTGATTTACTGTAAGACCAAAATTTTTTTGGGTTTAATTGCAAAGCTGATTCAATCGATTTAGTGTATTTGATTTTACATATTTTAATTTCATCCTTCACTAATTTTCTTATGATTTTGAACATTTGATCGAGATCAAAATCAGTAACTTTTCTAAATTTCTTTCGTATAGCGTCTTTTAATTTTATTAATCTTATTAATCTTATGGAATACCAATCTGGGTACCTTGAAACAATAACGAGCTTTGAAGGAACATGTTTCCTTATAAGTGTATTTATTTCATTATAAAAAAACACAACTGCATCGTCAACATTCATTTCTCCGAAAATTTCAACCCATTTGATACTAACAATGTTATTGTTTATTTCATTGTAATTTGCAATTTTGAAATTTTTTATCTCTGTACATTCATCACTGAGAAATTTAATTTTATTTGTGTTTATAAGAATTTCTAACGGGGGATGATGAGAATCAATTTTACTGAGAACTTCTTTGGCAATCCGCACATGAACAAATTTTGATATAATATTGGTGAAAACTAGATCTAAAGTCCTTGAATTATCATTAAGTATACCGTTAAATTGTTTAACACCCGAAAAATTTAGAAATTCAAGCAGAAGTTGAGGAACACTACCTCCTTGGAAAAAAGGGTCAAGAGTGTTTTCTGAATTGACTATCCATTGAACACTGGGTATATTAAAATCACCTAAGATAAGAAATTCTGACGCAGAGCTCCCCGAATTTATAATATTGGTAACATTTTCGAAATACAACTCATAGTCATCAACTTTAGCATTTGAGATGTATGGAACATTTAAATATAAGGTTCTAGATGATAATTTAATCCCAACCCATAATTCTTCAACGTATTTTTCCCAACTTTCAATTCTAAATGAATCCAGCTTAATATTTACTGCTATAAGACATCCACAACCATCTTCTTTATTAGGAAAAAGATCAAGATTTCGATCTTTTCGATATACTATGTAATTATTGTTAAATAATTCACCATTAAAAATTGAGTTATTCAAAAAAGTTTCATTAAGACAAATGATGTCATAATTAGAATTCAAAATATTACTGTAGAATTGATGAGTTTTCGTTCTTAAGCCTCGCACATTCTGAAAATAAATTGATAATTTCATTATATATAATAACCAGAAAAAAATAACAATAATAATAATAAAAAAAAATAACTAAAGATAAGAGATAAAGATAATTTTAATATGTAATTTTAAATCAATTATTGGTTACAACAAAATACCGTATTGTCCAAAAAAAATATGCATCATCCTTGAGTACTTCTATGCAACATTTCATTGATGAAATCGATAGATTTTAAATTCAAAATTTTTGTAGAACCCTGTTGCTTGGCTAGAATATTCATGTTCTGAACCCATAAATACTCAAATTTCAATAACTCCTTATTTTTCTTGGCTATTTTACAAATTGACTGTTTCTGTGTGGTGAGATGATCTGATAAATATATTTTAGCACTTGATGAATACTGCGAACCTAGATCCTTTGCAGCGATATTACGTTTTAATTGTTCCTTTTTAGTTTTAAATCCAAGAAGAATTTTATATTTGACGCTTTTGTTATTAAAATGAATTATGATAGGTGGAGAAACATCAGTTGATTTTGTTCGCATTCTTGATATACTGGTAATTAAGTTGTCGGAGGTTACCATAAACAAATTAAGGATTTTTTTCACTACGTCCCTTAAATCCTCCCCAGCTAATATAGGTACGCCGTGAACTAATATTGCGTTGATTCTATTCAATTCCTTCATCCGATCAAGTTTAACCTCAATACTTTTAACTTGAGCAGATAAATTTAAAATCATATCAAATTTTTTTTCAAGAGAGCTAATTCGCTTATCGTATATCTCAAGAATGGCTGTTGCACTGGTAATTATTCCAAATTTGTTGTTGAGTGCGCATAATGACGAATTAACCGTGTTCTGGTTGACTTCGACTTCTTTTAAATTTTTCCCAAATTCCTCAATCATGTTTTTTAATTCAGAAATATCATCAATCGAAGTAATTTTTCCAATTGCATTCTGTAAGCAACAATCACACGTCCACAAAACAGAATCTTTTTCAATTATTTCAAAGCGTTCTTTGTTTATTAGAACACAGTCATGATGATAATTATTTAAGCATATATTACAACGTACACCTTTCTTTGCACGAACAATATTTTGGTTGCATTTAAAGCATTGTGTCATTAAATCAGCAACTGATGACGACATAATAATGAAAAATAATCCAGGCAAGAAACTGCAATCGAAATCGTTTTGTAATCGATAGTTTCGAATTGGAGAAAAAGAGGCATTCCTAATGTTAATTGTCACCTCACTCTTATTAAAAAATATGGCGTTTTGACATTTAAAATTGCACATATCCTTCATTTACATATAGTCGCGCGTAACATGTATTTGTTGATAAATCAAACAAATATAAAGTTTTGTGAATAATATAATATATTTCAACGGTAAGTACATTTTAATGAGAATTATTTTAATTTTATTTTCATCATATAACATAACCTATAATTTGAATTTATTGATTTGATATATACATCTATATTTCTATAAACAATTTCTTTTAATGATATTTTTTCTCATTTCAGGTTCACATTTTTATATATATAACTATAATACTAAAAACTATTTCTTTTAATTGCATTTTTTCTCATTTCAGGTTCACATTTACATGTATAGTTTTTTTTTTAAGTTTTTGCACTCAAAAAAAAAACCAAGTGATACTAATAAAATTCTACATACATTTTACAACTTTTTTATAAATATACAACACACAAAATTTTTTGTAAAATTTACATTTTTACAATATATATTGTCATTGTGAAAAAAAATATTTATAAACACTACAAATTCTTTTATTCACATACAACAAAGGATTGTAAGGTTTATAAATTAAATTATGAAAAAGGCAGAAACATTTTTTGGTTTAATAAATATTTTGTGAAATCATCAAACTAAATATTTTAGTTTATCAGAGCTATTGTGAAATTATGCAATTTATTAAATTGTTTTCACAAAAGTTTTAGAAAAAGAACAAACCCTTTTATAGTATCAACAAAAAGCATTTATGGATTTAATAACATTTTTTTGTAATATATATACATATAAATGTATATATATATATATATATATATATATATATATATATATATATATATATATATATATATATATATATATATATATATATATATATATATATATATATATATGTATATATATATATATATATATATATATATATATATATATATATATATATATATATATATATATATATATATATATATATATATATATATATATATAAACATTCACATGTAAAAACATTCACATATATCTTATGGGAGCCCCGTTAATAAATAAAACCCTTTTTTTGCATACATTTGTTATATTTTGTAAACAATTTATAGTTAAAATTTTTTACAATATTTTAGAATTCGGTATGTTGAATGGATTTTTGTTTACTAAATTATAATGGCAGTTTCTTCTCTAATTTATCAGGAGTTACTCAAAGAACACGGTAACGTTTCTGGGTATCCGGCACACTAAAGCATAAAGATACATGTCTGTTTCCATTTTTTTCGTCCCTTCATGTGATATTAACGTAACTTGTGTTAAATGAAATAAAATTGCAGATTATCTTTTTGCTGTAATATTGAGAAAATTGCTACGTCACTCATTGGTTTTACATTTTCTTGGAGCATTGGTTTCGAGGAAGTTTCTTAGTTTTCATCTTACTTTGCCATTTTAAATCTTTTTCAGTCTGTAAAAAAATTTAAAAAATAAATATTTATCAACTTTTTCACCAAACTTACATGCTGCTTGTTTATATTTACCAATTTGTAACCTTATGGTTTCCTCTACTGTTGTAAATTAAGAAATATAGCTCCCGTTGAGGCGTTGAATTTAAATAATTTGAGACTTGAAACACAAGCATTTCTCCTTTGGTTCAGTTCTGCCCATGAACAATTATTTTTTTGTCATGAACAGTTCTTCCTTTTATAACTACGGCTACTTTTTAAAAACCATGAGTTCTATAAATGTTTAATTTAATAAGCTACTGGACAGATTTTAAATTTTTTTGTTGTGTTTAAAGGTTAAAGAAAGATTTTGATAATAATATTTTAAGTTATAATTTTTTAAGAATTAACTACGCAAAACCTCATTGATCGTTTTTTATATTTTCTTCTATAATTTTAAAACTTTATTAATTCATAAAAATTTAGGTTTTGGCGATATTTTTTGGAAATTATAGAAATTTTTGAATAAATCTATAAAGATGAAGTTTTTTTTATAAATTTCCATAGTTTCCAAAAAAAAATCGCCAAAATCTAAATCTTTGGTATTATGTAGAAAAGTAATGAAATTATAAGGCAAAAAATAAAATTCAACGGAGATGAATTAATTAATTAATTTTTTAATTCTTTTTATTATAACAACTACTCAAAAATTGTAATTGTATTTATTTAAACTAAAAAAAGACTTTTATTAGCAAAACAAAAAAAAAATTAAAAGGCATTAAGTAGTTCGTGAAATACATCAAATTGAACATAATATGAAACTCGTGGTTTTTAAAATTAGCCCTAGCAAAATTCTCTTCTATATGAAATGTTGTTTTTTATTTTCTCTCCCACTGTAAAAAAAGTTAAAACAAATAAAAAATTTGTGTTAAAAAAACCGAATTTCTGGTTGAAAATTCGTGATTTTGACCTATATGTATGGAATGATATGCGTCAAAGGGATTAAAACTGTGCTCAAAATCTATTAGTCGTTGAAAGTTTGTTTATGGCTCAAATTGAGGCTAAGATTAGAGAGTTTCATAAACTGTGTTCCATTGTCCTTAATGGCGGATCAATATGGCGGCTGCAAATCTGCAAATCAAACGCCTCAACGTCAAAGAATAGTTTCGTTGATGTTATTTTTAAAAGTGTTGTGTTTAGGAATTACAATATGGGTCAAAACAACACATAGATACCTTTTAAGATATATAGGTTCCACAACAACATGCGATCCAAGGTGTTGATAAACGTTGTTTTTAAACCATTGTGGTCACGTCCCTCTGACTTGTTAAATCAATAGATCATTTAATTAAAACCTTTTTCTGATGTATCTTTGCTTGCTGAACACGAACATAACCTTACTTTTTGATATAATCAGTTAAAAAAAATGCAAGTTTCGCGAAAACTTTGGTGATCTTGGAACTCAAAATACAGTTTTTAATAGTTTTCTAGGGTCCAAGATCGAAAGGTGGAATTTTTAGTATAATATTGGTTAGCTTCGTACTCAGCAAACCAAACTACATCGAAATAAGGTTTTTTTTAAACACTCCAACGATAAATGGGGTGTCAGTTATAAAAAGCATATATTTTTTGGTAGTTTTTGTATAGGATAGGCTCTAGGGACAACATGTGAAAATTTTAATTTAGGGATAGGTTATATGTGATTTGTTATAAGTTTTTAGAAAATAAAATTAACCGCTGTGTGTTCGTTATTACAACACAGTTTTTTGGAAAGTTATTGAATATTACGGACAAAAAAGTAGCTTCTAACTAAGAAAAAGATTATATTCGTATTTAGCAAGCAAATATCCATCAAAAAATGGTTTCTATCAAAAGATGCGATGAATTTTACAAGTATAACGGTTAAACAGTTTAAGAAACTCTATAATCTTAGCTTATATTTGCGCCATAAACAAATTTTTTACGACTGATTGAATTTTGAACACAGCCTTGATGCGTTTGAGGTAAAACGTCCCATATATATAAAGATATATATGTAGACTCTAAGTTAAAATATCTTACCATACATTCAGTAAGGAACTGATTTATTATACAGTTCGCCAGTTGTCCTGCTATGCCAGTTGCCATATATTTTAATTTTTATTATTTTAGTATTCTCCACCAAAATTGAACGAAGTTCATAATTCACACTATTATTTGCATCATAATATTAATTATTATAATATTAATTATTAATAATAATAAATAATATTAATTTGCATCATAATATTAATTATTAATACTGATGTTAATGCTGTTTAAACTAGGGACTGTATCACTACCACTATTTATTATATGTATATAGATAGACCACTAAATTATCACAACTTTAAAAAATTTACTTTTCTACTTAAACAACCAGATTGAAACTGAAAATGTTTAATACCAATTTTCGTTATGATTCCAATTTATAAAATTTTATAAAAGTGTTTTTAAAAAGGAATTTTTTTTTTGTAAAATAGTTGTTGGTTTTTTAAATTGCATAAGTCCCTTTGTAAAGTTTAAAAACAAATCTTCAATATTCGTATTAAGTTTTACAATAAAAATTGTAGAATGTTATTTTTCTGTTCACAAAATTTTGTACAATCGATTTTTATTTTGTTATGGATACACGATTTATGATTTAAAATTTAAAAAAATCAACATGATCTTAACAATATTTTTATTAAAACTATAAAAAAAAGTTGTAATAAGAAATATTTATGATTTTGTACTTTTTTAATCCAAATCACAAAAACAATTAGTAAGTTTACAAATGTTTTTCAAATTTAAAAAAGTATACAAAATTTTCTATAAAGTTTAGGATTTTTTGGTAAATTCACAAAAATTTTTTGTTAGCACTTTTACAAAACGATTTTGTAAATCTTACCGGCAATATTTTTTTGAGTGTGTAATTATATTTAATAAAAATATGTAAAATGTGTTTTATATTATAATAAATAAATTATTAATAAAAATTATAATATTTAAAATTAAAATTAATATTTTAAATTAACACAAAAAATAACTCTAAACTTTTGATTACATTGCTACTAGTAGTTTCGATTTTGTATCGAAACAGGTTTCGATTAAATTTCGTTTACTTGTTTCGATTTGGTATCGACTACAGTTTTGATTTGGTATCGATCACATATTCGCTAACTAGGGCGAACACGTTGTTCTAAATGTAATCGATACAGTATCGAAACTACATCGAAACATGTTTCGAATATATGATTACATGTAATCGACACCGTATCTATTACAAATCGATGACGTACTAGCTGGGAAGCTGCGCAAGTTAATCTCTAAACGAGAAAATAATTTTTTTTAAATAGAACAACTGGTTGATAAAAAAAATTGTGTATTTTGCTTCACCAACAATTAATAAAAAGAAAAAAAAAATAATGTTATGTTAACTTCATTTTTCACCGATAAAAATCAATATTAAATTCTTTTTTAAGTTAACGTTAATCAATCTATCTTCAATAACATTTAAATCTCTAATAGTGTTGATTTATGCTTGTTTTAACTTTTATTTTTTTACATTCGAACTAACAAAATGTTTATGTATTTTATGCTAATTTAGGACAATTAGATATTATTATTTTAATTTAATTTGTCACTACACAAAGCGATCCGTGTTGTTTGATTGATCAAGAGAGAATGATTAAGCTCAAACTTCACAAACTATAAGATGAGATCATAACATGCAATCTGATGAAGTTTGAGCTTAATCGTTGGGAGGGTTAACGAATGGCAGTGTCAGTTTTCATACAGTCCATAGAACGCTGCCATTCGTTAGCCCTCTTTTCAAGACTGCCATTCGTTAACCCATATTACGATTAAGCTCAAACTTCACAAACTATAAGATCATAACATACAATCTGATGAAGTTTGAGCTTAATCGTTAAGAGGGTTAACCAATGTTAGTCTCAGTTTTCAAAAGTCCGTAGAACGCTGCTATTCGTTACCCCTATTTTCAAAACTGCCATTCGTAAACCCATATTACGATTAAGCTCAAACTTTACAAACTATAAGATGAGATCATAACATGCAATTTGATGCAGTTGGAGCTTAATCGTAGGGAGGGTTAACGAATGGCAGTGTCAGTTTTCATACAGTCCATAGAATGCTGCCATTTGTTAGCCCTCTTTTCGAGACTGCCATTCATAAACCCATATTACGATTAAGCTCAAACTCCTCAAACTATAAGATGAGATCATAACATGCAATCTGATGAAATTTGAGCTTAATCGTTGGGAGGGTTAACGAATGGCAGTCTCATTGATAATAAATAACCGTTAAACAGCGGTTTATATACGTGTATATTGCTTCCGTTCTCCCGCCGTTCCTCAGCTTGTCGTGTATTCTTTACAAAAGTCGTGAATTTCTTAAAACACCGTGGGATGAGGGACAAATTGTTAAAAATTGGGACTGTCCCGGTAAAAGCAGGTCTTCGACTCCTCTTAACTTTGTGGTATAAAATAGTTGGTGTACTGGTACAATTCAACAATTAGGAACAATTTTTCAACGACGATACAATCTGTCTATTCAATTGTTTAGTCCGAGTTCCAAACGTAGGTATTCAAATGCAAAACAATTAAAGATAAAAAGACAATTAGACTAATAAAAGTATCACACGAAAGCGTTAATGAAATTCCAACGAATCTTAATGAAATAAAACAGAATATTTTAGGCTAATTTACAGTTCCTTCAATTTAACACGAATTCCTTTTTTAACCAAATTTTTCTCACCCTAAATCAAAATTAACGATAAAAAATTTACAAGGGAAAATTTTTCTGTGTTTTTCTATTCATTTTCGTGGTTTATTTAAATAAATTTTGCCTATATTCACCCTTTTATTTATTGTTTTCTTTAATTTTGTTTTTCTCCCCGGCAAAAAAAAATGTTTATTGTACCTCCAAATCATCCGATGTACAATGTATGGTTGGACTGATAAGTCGCTAATAAAATATTGTATCCAGTATTCGGATAAATTACATATCGGTTACTAGTTAAGTTTTTCGCACGAGTTGTTTATAAAGTTCAATTCCGCTCCATCATTTGCGGGAGTGGATTGCATCTTTTCTCCTAGGGCATAACAAATAACAAGCCATGACATGACAACCAGGGCTGCAAAACCATAAATTATTTAATATTTTTAATGGTTTGGTTTTTGGTTTTTCTCAATGGCCAATTATGGTTTTGGTTTTTCTAGATAATAAATCTTGGTTTTGGTTTCGGTTTTGGTTTTACTATGCAACATGTTTTGGTTTTGGTTTTTATAAACGTCGAAATTTGGTTTTTGTTTCGATTTTGGTTTATAGCTAAAAAATGTTTGTTTGAGTATTCGACAGAGAATTGATTGAAAATTAGAACATTTGTCAACAAACAGTGCCAATGCTCAGTAAACAATGTTGAGTTAATTTATGATACATTACATGCCCAGGGGAAAGTGTTTCATTTGGGCGTAGCACCTAAAGCATTTCAAGATATGACAAGGCGAACTTGTTACCGTGGTTTGTTTACAAACCATTGCTATTCAAATAAAAGAATTTAAAATAAATTTAAAACATGAACTTTAACTTTATATTCGAAATGTTATTTCTAACAACAATAATTTACAAAGTCAAATTAATGAAATGAGATTTTAACAAAAATCACACTAAAAAACATTATAACTAAATCATTTTACTGTCCAACTGATCGGGAAGTCATATTTTGGGTTGGAAAGTTATTGAAAGAGTTAACTAGTTAAGAGTTAAGAGTAATAACTGTAAGACAGTAAAGTTACGACTGAAATGGCTTAGGAATTGATAGATACGGCTAATTAAGGAGGTACACACCAAAACGCTACATTTCCATTATAACATTTTTCCAACGCAGTTCAAGAAAATTTGATTATGTCATTACATTGATTACATTATGCCTAAAGCAAGCTCTATTCTACAAAGGGGAAAACAGTTCCAGTTCTAATTTAAGCATAGATAAATTTTTGAGTTTTCGATCGAATTCAGAAATTAGAGTTGATCTAAGTACACAATTTATTTTTTAAAGAAAATGGAAATGTAGCGTTTTGGTGTGGACCTCCACAATTGCTATAGCAATTGACAAATATTAAGATAGGACATCTTTATAGAGTAATTTTTTAATGAGCAAAGAAATTAAATGTTTTAATTATATGAAAAAAATATCCATCGACAGTATTTGTTGTTGCATTTTATTATTGTCTTATTTTTTGAACAATATTATTGGACTTGACTAAATTTTTAGATTTGATTTTGGTTTCGTATATTGTAAAATTTGGTTTTGCGTTGATGATTTTTAAAATTTGGTTTCGGTTATAGTTTTGGTTTTGATAATTTTTAAAATGTGGTTTTTGTTTCGGTTTTGATCATTTTTGGAATGTGGTTATGGTTTTGGCTTGACTGATTTGGTGTGGATTTCTGGTTTTGCGGTTTTGGTTTTGGTTTTCAAAAACCGGTTTGTAGCCCTGATGACAACAATGATAACAAATTGTAGGAGAGAATAGGGTTGAAATTTTTCATTTAAAATAGCGAAATGGTCATCATAATGATGAGCGAACAACTAGATTAGCGATAGTACCTCTATTCTGCCAATATTAGTTAATCGAGCATCCAAAATAAGAATTGTAATGTTTGTGACGTTAATTTAAGCAGTGGTTGTAATATGATGGAGCTCACTTACTCGTTGTTACTTCTCCTTTCGATAAGTGGTAAAAAAAGTATACTGCTATGGATCGCTTTTTTCGTGATAATTTGCATATTTATCGTTGAATAATTGTTATTAATTAATAAAATCATTTTAATTTTTTTATGATTACGTAAACGACGATCATTCGGAAATATATTTATGAATAATTATATGCTTTCGTTACTTTTAGTTTATTTAAGTAACAAAAAAGTATTTTTATGACTTCTACGATCGTCGTACATGGGATTGTTACTATCAAACAAAACATAAGAAATGCACATTCTCAATATGCATTTAAGAGCAATTTTAGCTTTTTACTCGAAATCAAATAGTTTACTAAACAAAATATAATCATACAATAGGTAATGTAGTAGATCTACAATGCTATATACGGGTTTTGCAGAGTGGTTTTGCACTATACATGTAAAAATGCACTAATGTACAGTAAAAAGCATGATTTAACTCTGCATGTATTACGGCTTGATATTTATAAAATAGGCACGTTTAAATCAACTTTCAAATTGTAAAAATTGCCTCCAACAAACAACAGGGGCAGCAAAACAGCATTGTTTTAGAGCGTATTATCTGTTTCAAACATGGCTTGGAAATGAAATAACCGCAACAGATTGGGGTTGGAAACAAACAGCGGAAGACATCATTAGGTCGAATTATCGGTCGAAATATCACATATGATAAATTAAAACCCGATTATCTCTAGCTATTTGCTGTAGCTGTGAAAAGAGTTGTTCTTCCGTAAAATGCGGCTGTAAAAAACATGGTCTAAAATGTACCAACTTATGTTTAAATTGTTTTAATGTACAAAACTGCTTACATGCTAAACTTCCACAAATTTCCATAGACGAAAGTGACTCGGAAGAAATGGAAACAGATCAATGTACTATAACTGAAACAGTACTCAATGAAACTTTTGAAAACACTGTAGAATCGTTCAGTTTTGTTGAATCGGACGAAGAAGAAGTACAACGCTCTGCGAAGAGAGCAAGATTAGAGAAAAATACATGAAGGGGAATGCATACTTTTTTCAATTAGTTTTACCGCATTTATGAATTTCATGTTGTTAATATTTATTAGCTAAAAACAGGAAGGATCTGTTTCAATGTTTCCATGATGTATTATTTTTCATATGATTTTTTTGTATATAAATACTTACGATATAAACTTGTTCAGTGCAACATGCAAATACTGTCTTATAATTGAAAACCATTCTGCACAGCCCGTATATATCATTGTAGATCTACTACATTAGCTATTTAGTGGAGTCATATTAGAATTTTATATTGATGGTTAAAGTAGACAAAAAAAAAAGTATAGATTTAAAAAAAAAATTTTATTTTGGATGACTTCTCCTAAAATGGCACCATTTGCCAAATTTAACGAAAAATGCCAATTGTGGCCGAAAAAATTAAAATTTTTTCCTAAAAATTAAATCCCATATTAAGACTATTAAAATACATGTTCCCTGAAATTTTCATGAAAATTCGACGATTTTTCCGCCCCTTTTCATAAATTTAGTAAAAAAAAAGTCACGCGATTCGGTTTTTTGAGGTTAGGTCTTACTTTTAGTTACTTTTAAAGTACTTAAGTTACTTTTAAAGTACTTAACCCCGCTAGATGGATTCAAAATTTAATCACAAACATTTTTTATTTTTTTTTCTATGATCATTAGAGCCCGAAATATTTCGAAAATAGTGCCCTAATACATGCCCAATAACTTTTATGTCCCTAACACAAAACAAAAAAAAAATTCAACTTTGCTCTTACATCAAATATATAACCTTTTTTTACTAATATGACTCCACTAATTGTGATTATATTTTGTTTAGTAAACTAATTGATTTCGAGTAAAAAGCTAAAATAGTTCTTAAATGCATATTGGGAGTGTGCATTTCCTATGTTTTGTTTAATAGTAACAATCCCACTTTGGATGTTCGTAGAAGTTATAAATAGCTATTTATGTATTAAGGGCGTAAAGTATGCCTTTTCCGCTTGAGAGCGAAATTGTTGCTCGAGGCGTTAGCCGAGAGAAACAATCACTCGAAAGCAAAAAAGATGCTTTACGACCGAATTGCATACAAGATTTTTTGTGTAACAATTAGTTTGCAGCATTGCTACATTTTGTAATTTAACAACGTTCCTAAAGGGTTAATTAAATTTTCCTTTAAAAAGAAAACAAGAAAAAAAAAACAATTAAAGCAGGTCCATAAAATTTGTTTAATGGAGAGAATGAAAAGAAAGAATTGAAAAACAATTTTGTCTATTAAAGAAGATAAAGTATATGGAATTAACGATGTAACGGTTTTGAACAGATTATCAAAATTGAAGCTCCACTGTCAAGCAGTCCAGAATAAGTTGATCCGGCTATAATAACTTCAGCATAAGGACGGTTATCCGACTCTTTGTGAAATATGGATTCAGAGATTTGGAGAAGACAGTAGAAAGGGGTTGTTAATATTGTTGCAGTCCCCTGCAATGTCAGGACATAGGTTTGTAGTTGTGTCAGTATTTGGGATTTTGAGAAAGGAACATTCTAAGAAAGATTCCGTCCCTGTTTCCGACGCCAAAGCGGCATCCAATACTTGTTCGGGGCTGAAACGGAATCTCTATCCACTAATTACAATTTTGTAGATTTTTTTTTAAAGAAATACGGTTAATTACTGTTATTGTGTTCAACACAAATATATAAATATAATATTTAATCAATAGAAATTAGAAACCCATAGTTTTCAATCAAACATGCTGTGCATTTGACTTTTGTTGAAATTTTCGTAGAATATAACTTAACTTCAATAATTATATTATCAAAATGTCTGATATCAGCAATATAAAAGAATTTTTAGTATTAGCTCCGAAAAATGATTACTTTTAGAACTGTTTAGAGTCCGCAAAATTGTATTTTAGCGGCCTAGTACTTAAAATCGTTATGACAACACTTTAGCGGATTCAAAATTTGTTTTCATTTTATATTATAATTATTTTCAAATTATAATCACAATTGCTTTGATAAGTTTTGTTCAAAAATCAAATTTTTAGGTACGCAAGAATACAAATGAAGCAATTAGAAAAAAAAATCCTAAGAGCTAATACTAAAAAACGTTGTATGCAACACGTACGCAAATAGCTTTAGCAGACTCATCTTCATATTACAGACTCGGTTAGCGCCTCGTCCGGAAACATTACGATTCGTCCGCTAAAACCATATTTTGCGTACTTGTTACATAAACTACTATTATTTATATTGTTGATATCAAACATTTTAAGGGCGATGATACATGTAAAAGAAATATCTTTCCGACATAAAAAATTTCGCATTTAATTGGTTGAGGGGCGGTAACATTTTTTAAATTTCAAAAAAATATTTTTGGCTGAAAGACAGAAAAAATATCTGTAAGATATAAAAACAACCTAAAAAGATATTTTTTGCTTGACAGTTAAAACTGATTAACTGAAAAATTGATTTTAAAAGTATGTTTTACCAATAATCAATTACAATTAACTTAATTTGATGATTTAGCTAAAATTAAAATAATTTGTTTACTTATTCATGTAGATTTAGATTAGGCGATAATCGCAACAAAAAAATTAAAATTTGGTCCAATGTGAAAATGCCTAAATCTATATGAATAAGTAAACCAATTATTTTAATTGTAATTAAATAATCAAATTAAGTTAATTGTAATTGATTATTGGTAAAACTTACTTTTAAAATCAATTTTTCAGTTAATCAGTTTTAACTGTCAAGCAAAAAATATCATTTTAGGTTATGTTTTTATATCTTACAAATATTTTTTCTGTCTTTCAGTCAAAGATATTTTTTTGAAATTTAAAAAATATTACCGCCCCTCAACCAATTAAATGCGAAATTTTTTATGTCGGAAAGATATTTCTTTTACATGTATCATCGCCCTAATAATATGATTATTGAGCTATATTCTACGAAAATTTCAACAAACGTCAAATGCATAGCATGTTTGATTGAAAAACTATGGGTTTCTATTGATTAAAAATCTTAATTGAAATAAAAATCTGTATCGAAATGGATATCATTATAAAACGGATTTTGGCCACATAAGTGTATTTTTATAGTACGGGTGTAGAAAAATATATTTACACAAAATAGCAAAACATTTTTAGAAAATTATTTTATCCCAGTAGTTTTTCAAAATAAAAGTAATAATAATAACTTAGGCATTGTTATTTCAATAGGAAAAAAATACCTGCTTTAGGAACAGTTTTTGAATTGTAAAAGTGCATTTTACGGTTTACTCGTACAAAAAATACTTTTTTGCACGATCAGGCGATTTAGCATGTTTACTGATTCGTAAATAAACATAGTAAGTTTCCTTTACCAATCACAGGCCGGTAAGTAATTACTTACCGATCATGCAGGCGAAAGTAATTACTTACCGGTAAGGGAGACCTCAGGGTGTGAATAAAAATGATTTTTAGTTAAATAATTGTGTACGTCTATTTACTAGGTAGCTTCAAATTTAAATAATATTCTTTTAAAAATATAGCAATTGAAAGATTTAAAAGCAATTTATTTTGAAAAAATATTCGATGGAAGTAACTTTTGCAACAAAAAAAAACCTAAAGAAATACGATGAAACGCAAAGCTTACTATTTTTAAATTAAATTTTAAGAAATTTTCGGTTGTATACCACGTCATTGAAATTTTTTCGAAAATTTTTTGATCTTATGAATTAAATTATTTAACAGCACTGCGAATCAAACCGCACAATAAACCACGAGTCCGAAGGACGAGTTGTTTAAGTAACGGTTTGATTGAGCAGTGTTGCTTAAAAATAATTTAATGAGTAAAATTGAAAAATTTTCGATAAAATTTCAATAAAGAGTGGTATTTAATGACGTATTTTTTTAAAAATATAATTTTGAATCAAAGAAAATTATTATTTTCTTAATAAAAATTTTTCTACAAATTATTCATTTAATAAAAAATTATTTTAAAAATGCAAATAATAAAAATGTCCGTTTTCATTCATAAATGATTGTATGTTTATGTTTTTTGACAAAAATAAATTACAAATTTATTGCGCCTACTAAGATGAATTTATATTTCATTTTCTTAGAAGAAAAAATGACAACAAAGAATTATCATAACGACAAAGCAAAATTATCGAAAACAAGAAGAATTGCCGACAGTTAAAACAAAACTAAAAATCATAGTTTGTATGAATGAAAAATAAAATTTCTGACAGCAAAAAAAATTATCATATATAATATCACGAGTCGTCAAATAACAGTCGATAGTTTTTCATAATCATTATTACGAATGTCATTTGAGGTTAAATGGGTTAAATTTTAGGTAGATTTCATATAAAAATCAACCTATTGCAGCGTGCTTCATCTCGGAATTTCGGAAAAATTTTGGTGCCAAAGCGGTGGTGCCAAAGCGGAGACGGAAAATCAAAATGAAAAAAAAAATTATATATATATATATATATATATATATATATATATATATATATATATATATATATATATATATATATATATATATATATTTATATATATATACATGTATATATATATATATATATATATATATATATATATATATATATATATATATATACATATATATATATATATATATATATATATATATATATATATATATATATATATATATATATATATACATATATATATATATATATATATATATATATATATATATATATATATATATATATATATATATATATATATATATATATATATATATATATATATATATATATACAGTGTAATTCGCTTATAACGACATTGAAAATGACATCAAAATCCGTCGTTACATCCGAATGTCGTAATATGCGAAGTGCTCAATTTTTTATCAGAATCAATTTAATGGCGGGTTAATAAGGCGTCGTATGTTTCTGTAATTGTTGGAGGAGAAAAATTTATGGTATACACAGGTTTATTTTAAATATCTTCTATACGTGAACGTATACGTTAATATTAGGTAAATTTATAATATCGTCGACAGTATCTTTTAATGTGGGCTCTTCATCTGTGAATAAAAATTTATCAGAAATGATAAAAACTTCCCAATTTTCATCACCCCTGAAAGAAGTTGTTATCGAGGAGCAAAACTTGGCCTATCCTATTAGTGGAATATCATCATCAGCATCGTAACTCACAGCGTCTGTATCATCATCATCATCAACTTGCAAGAATTCGGCATGTCTAAGTCAATTGAAATACGACGTTCACTTACTAAAACGATATTTAGTTGGATAGAATCTACCAATTAGAAAGAGTTGTGCTTTGGCCATTGTCATTTCTAACAATTTTTATTAAAAATTTTGTCGATAGTGATTTTTAAAAGTTTTTATTACACCCTTATCCTTCGACTGAAGAGCAGCTGACGTGTTTAGTGGCATAATCACTAATTTAATAAATTTTAGATTTTTCAAGTGAAGATGTGGGGGGCAATTATCCAACAGTTAATTTTTCTTTAACTCGGTGTTTCATTTTCTTAAAACATTCAATAATATTAGAAGACATCTAGGCCTTTGTATTTTCTGTATTATCCAACGGTAGAGACTTAATGCTTCTAAATAACCTGGGTGATTTACTTTTTTCTATCACAAGCCATTCATTCGCTCTCATCTTACACATTTTTACTATCTAAATTTTTTTCTGGAGTAATTTTTTAAAACAAACCCGACGTTGTAAATCATATTTGTAGCCGTCGAGTATTTTCGACTACGCTGATTGTTAGGAATTCGTCACATGCACTTCCATCAACACTTGCTCATTCATCAAAAATCCCACCCCGCCATGCACCCAACCGCAATATATGTCTCTTACGGAAGCAAAAAGTTCAGATTTCCATACATTTGAATTCAGAATTTAGCGGCGATCCAATAAATTCTGTTTTCTTTTGCAATATTGAATAGATATTGCAACAATTTTTGAATCGCTGTTGCTTAAACTCTGTCAACAACACTTTGCAGATCTTCCCAATTTTTCTGTTTTATTCCTTGTAATTCAAACGCCTTTTAAATGAAATGTTTGTTTTTCCATATAGTGCTTATAGTTTTTTATGAATCAAATCAACATATTAATCATTGCATCCCACCATTTATAAATCAATAGCTTTGAATATCCCAGATAACATGTTAAACGTTATCTTTTACTATACATTCAGAGATTAATACGGTAAATTCACGATTAACTAACGAGCAGACCTGAAAACACACATTCTGGATAATGTAAAGGGAAAGTAATCTCCGTCGAGAATCGAAACAGGCTTCCTTGAGTTACAAGGCTATCTAGCGCCTTATCAACTGAGCTAAAACTGCGACAGTGTAAACCAAACCACCAAAATGGAAAGATATAGAGGATAAAAACCACCAATTGTGATTGATAAATCATAACTATTTTTTCTCATATCTAAAAAACGTTTTTATTTTTGAACTTATCGGTCGCAATAAACGAACAATCTGTGCACCAATCTGTACAAATTTTATTGCAAAATTGGTCGCTATATCAGAAATGTCGTAATAACCGAAGTCGTTTTAAGCGAATATTTTTATATAGGAACAAAGGCAAGTTCAACTATTACTTTGATTTGATGACGCTATAGGCGAAATGTCGTTATAACGGAGGGCGTTATAAGTGAATTTCACTGTATATATAACGATATGAGGTATAACGGAATTATCTGGCACTCTCACGGTCGCAATTCTTGACCTACACCAAAAATATTTTCTGTGCTTATTGCGGCAAACAATTTCTTGGACAAGTTCGCGAACTGGCCATATCGGGGTACCGTTTAAGCGGCTAGAGTCTTAAAAGTCGAATAATCTAAGGCGTTATAACTTCCGTTTGAAACATAAAGTTTAAATAAAATTGATAAATATTGAATATTTGAACCTTTTTTATCATTTTTTGTGAGATGACAACCTTGGCATTTAGGGTTCCTGAAAAATCAGCTGTTTTAAAAATTTACTAAACTTTGTTGTCCTTGATCTAGATGAAAATGATCAAGCTCAAAAATGAAAACTTTCAGAAACGTAGATACCAACTTATATCTATCCAAAACTTAAAAAATAAATTGTTTAAGTTCAGAGGTTGAGAGCCTGTGGCTATTAAAACGAAAACAAACGCAAACGGCCTTGCTTTCATCATTTTCGAGTCTATTTTGATTAAACTAATACTAGCTTTTAATTCAACTTTTCAATTATAACATCAGAAATTTTCAGCTTTCTAACCCTAGAAGTTCCAATGCAATTAACATTATACTAACCATAATGCAAGCCACTAAAACGCTATATAATTAGTAATTACAAACAAATCCCAAAAATATCCCAATTAAATAAAATTTCTTTTGTTTTAGGTAGGGGGAAGTGGGGATGGTATAAACAGTTTTTACTTAAAGCTCAATAACTTTAAAACCATAAAACATTTTTACTTAAAAACTGTTTCATTGTAAAATTTCATATCTTTACTACAAAAAACTATTTTTTTTAATTACGTAACTAAACATTAAGTATAAAATTTTGAATTTCAAAAAATTTATGTTTCTCGTTTAAAGTATCCCCACTGGTGGGGCACTTATAAACAATGAGCATTTTTGTATGGGGCACATATAAACACCCAAAAAACACCACAATAAAATTCATAAAGTACCTTTTTTAAAATTTTTTATTATTTATTGTGCTTCAAACAATATATATAAGCATATAACATACATATTTCTTTAAAAAAAAACAATATTTTTCGATTGTTGTAAAACCTCAATAAATTCAGGTAGAAAATTATAAAGAAAAAAGCAAAAATTCAATCTCATCGTATGTTTAGGTTTTGCAAATCAATATCAAAAGTGAAACGGGAAACCACACGTATACCATATAACCATACCATGCTTCACATATAAACGCGTTTATACTATCAAAATTTTTTTTTTTTATATGTGCCCCACGTGGCGATTTTAGGGTTATGTTTTGAAAAAATATTCCAAGATCTAAAATTTGGCTAAAACAAAGAAATATTATGTTTCTTGAATATTTCAGCTATCAAAACATGTTGGAATATTTTTAAACATATGATGGTAAAAAAAGTTATTCGAGTTTTACAAAAAAAAAAAATTTACTTTTGGGTTGCCGAAACACCTATTCACCAATAACTTTTGAACAAGACTGACTTCAGCTGTCAAATTCTCCTGGTGTGTGTAGTCGATCGAAGCGATATCTGTGATATTTTTGTCGAATTTTTTGATTGATGTTTTGTGAGGGAAATTAAAACTTTTTACAGTTGCCCCATGTTTATACTATCCCCACTTCCCCCTAGATTTCATATAATTTTTTTTGTTTTTATTTTTTTTTTCGCAAAAAGTTTAAAAACTTGTTTGGAATGTTTGTTGTTGTTGTTTTGAAGATTTATTATTGTTTTGAATTAGGGAATAGTTTCTTTGGAATATTTGGAAGTGGTTTAGTTGAAATAAATATATGTATATTGATAACATATTTACAATTGATAGATATATTTGTATTATATTTGAGGTGTAAAAGTTGTTTGATGTTGTTGTTGATTATAAATTATAGTATGGCAGTTGTGCTGTAGTTAGAACGTTAATCCACCAAAGGATTTAATTTCATATTAAGGAGTTTTAACCAAATTAAACAAAACTATTCGAAATTGCATTGACAAAGTAGTTTCTGTTTATGTATTTAGTTTGGTTGTTTGATAAATTTTTTGGATTTTCTGTTTCTAGTTAAATTTTTTATTTAAACTAATCTGACATATCCAATTCTATTTGTACACAATGCTGTCTGGTCCCAAAATCTACCTATTTCTAGCGGATATACGTGCCGCTTGGACTTTTTTTTAAATCAAACACTTCATTCCATTTTTACGAGGTATACTGGGTGATAATAAAGGTTGATCTCATTCTAAGCGTCGTTTCGATGCCGACGCCACACTTCACATTCACAAAATCATCTTCTTCAAGTGGTTTCTCACAAATAAAACACAAATCAGCCATAATTTCCAAAATTTTAAGTCTATTGTTACCGAGATCGGAAACGAGAATAAACGACAATTATTCAAAATTCAAGATAATATTCACGGTTGACCTTGCATTATAGTACGTATGGCTGAGCGCTGTGCACTCACCGCCTTCTATCGCAAAAACGGTTGAGCGCATGAAAAAATGTTTCTAATAAAATTGGTCGCAAATTTTATGCTCTACAATTTCTGTAATAGTTGTTAACATAATTGAAGCAATAGAAACCGAGATAATCGCAAAAAACAGTTTTTTTACGTTTGACCTTGAATAACTTACGATGCAGATACGAGATTTTATGAGATTTTTGAGACAACTTTTAGAACGTCAAAATGAAGGTATGTACGAAAATTCAGCTTATTATCTCTCATTCCGAGCTTGGCCCCTTTTAGGTAGATTTCATATATTAGGTAGATTTCATATAAAAATCTACCTATTGCAATGGGCTTCATCTCGGAATTTTGGAAAAATTTTTGTGCCAAACGACTATATATGATAAGCGGAGACGAAAAAATAAAAAAAAAAAAATTATATATATATATATATATATATATATATATATATATATATATATATATATATATATATATATATATATATATATATATACACGATATGAGATATAACGAAAACGACCGGCACTCTCACGGTCGCATTTGTTGAGGGAGATCAAAAAAATTTTCTGTACATATGTGTTCTATTAATATCTCGAACGAGTTCGTGAATCAGCAAAATCCGACACGTGGTTAAGGAACTAGAGCTTTTTTTCTAAAAAAAATTGATTTTTTAAAACCGTTATAACGGCCGTTTGGATACTAATATTTTAAAAAAAAAAATGAATTTAGAATTTTTGGAATCCTTTTTATCAATATGTTTTAAAAATAGACCTCTGCAGTTAGAGGTTCCTGAGTGAGCGGCTCCAACAAAAAATATTCCAAAAAATTTTTTTTTTGAAACAACGGGCACTCTCACGATCGCATTTGTAAGGCCAGATCAAAAAACCTATTCTAAAAATGAGCGTTTTATTAATATCTTGAACAAGTTCGTAAATCAGCCAAATCCGACACATGGTTAAGAAACTAGAGGCTTTATACTAGAAAAAAAGTTTTTTAGATCCGTTATAACGGCCGTTTAGATTCTAATATTTTTAAAAACTTCATAAATTTAGAATTTTTAAACCTTTTTAATTAGTTTCTTTAAAAAAAAAAGACCTCTGCAGTTGGAGGTTTCTGAGTGAGCGGCTCCAACAAAAAAGCTTGTAAAACACAAAATGCGTTTGAATCAACCGGCACTCTCACGGTCGCATTTGTGGAGCCAGATCAAAAAACCTTCCGTAAACATGTGTGTTTTATTAATATCTTGGACAAATTCGTAAATCAGAAAAATCTGACACATGGTTAAATAACTAGGGACTTTATACTAGAAAAAAAATTCGTTTTTTTAATCCGTTATAACGGCCGTTTGGATACTAATGTTTTAAAAAACTTCATAAATTTAGAATCTGTGGAAACATTTTAATCCGTTTCTTATAAATATAAACCTCTGTAGTTAGAGGTTTTTGACTTGTTGGCTTCAACAAAAAAGTTTGCAACAATCCATAACTACAATTTCCAAAAACCTTATAACAGTCAATGAAAAAAAATAAAATGGTTTGAATAGAAGAAATTAATTTTTTTTTAGAAATAAACTATTTTGATATTTTGCAGCAATTGGACGACATATGATATAGCGTAGGCTTGTGTCATAAATTGTCACACACATGTGCTGTGGTAGATTTGATATTTTTTTGTTGCAAAATTGGATAGATATAGTTTTGCTTATATGTAGCTAATTTTCTTTTTAAAATTTGTTCGATATCTGTTTTAAATTAGTTTGTGTTGTTTAAACTAATCTGATACATCAGATTCAACTGGCACACAAAACTGTCTGATCTCGAAATCTACCTATTTCTAGCTGATATACGTGCCGCTTGGACTTTTTTTTTATGCTAAAATGACTGGACTAAAACTACACTTTTGCGAATACGTTGTTTCATTATTAAAGCGACGATTTAGGGATGCGTTTTTCAACATTTCTCACGTTCTATTCATCTTACTTTATTTCTGAATACATTAAAATTTGTAGCCTATGTGGAACTAATTTGTTACGTCATGTTACGTCAGTAAAATGAATAAAACGTGAGAAATATTGCAAACGACATACTTAAATATAAGATAACGGTTTTTTTTATTTTTTAAAATTGGCAGGGGCTACAAATTTTTTGATGACGTAACAAATTGGTTCCACATTGGCTACAAATTTTGATGTAATCAGAAATAAAGTAAGATGAATAGAACGTGAGATATTTTTAGGCCCTGCCTATTTCGATGGCGTAACAAATTGAAGCCTACTTAGCTACAAATTTGGATGTACAGTAAAAGCCCAGTTATCCGGAGTGCTCGGGGATTAAGGTATGCCGGATAATCGAAAATTCCGGATATTTGAATGTAAATGAAATTTTTGGACGATTTCATGTTATTTTTCATATAAATATTTTGTTATGGTTCTCGTTAATATATTTTCAAATAACATATTAAAAAACATTTTTTTTTATAAGTATTTCAAGTTGTTTATATTTTTTTACAAATAGAAAAATAAGTAATGAGAAACGTTTTACAAATGAAATAAATAATAAGAATATTCTAAAATTTTAAATTGTTTTCTTAGTTTTAGCGAATTTTTCATTCTCCATTTTAGAAGAAAAGTCTAACAATTTATCTTGATTACTCTGTATGTCATATAAAGTTGAACTCCCAATATTATAAATGTTCATCAATGCCTCTCGCGATCCACCTTTCTTCAATCTTGTAATGATTTCAATTTTATCACTGATTGATAACACATTTCTTTTCCTTTTCGTTGGTTTTTTGCTGGTAGATGCCATATTAATATTTCTTTATGACGTGACAAGTTAGATTTTTTTTATTGTAAATTTATAATTTACAAAAAATTTGAAACTTATAGAACTGTTGTAATGTAAAATATATGTACATTCACTCAATATTGCAATTTAATTTAAATAAATAAAATAAACTAACTTACACTTACAAATCAAGTAGAATACAACGTAAAATAGAAAAAGCTAAAGCAAAAACCATATATTTCCAGTGAATTTCAAAACAAAAAAAACATTTTTCTTGTGAAAAAGGAAAAAAATTCAAAAATTTAAAATTCCGGTTAACTGAATATTCGGTTAATTGAATGTCGGATAATCGGGCTTTTACTGTATTAAGAATTAAAATTGGATGAATGGATCGTGAGATATTTGGAAAACCGCTAGCTTAAATATAAGATAACGGTTTTTTTTAATTTTTCAAAATTGGCAGGGGCTAGAGATTTTTTGATAAGCTCACAGTTTTTTCAATTTTTAAAAATGGCAAAAACAGAATTTAAGTTAGATGAATAGAATGTGAGATATTTTGAAAAAAGCTAGCTTAAAAATAAGATAAACGTTTTTTGAATTTTATAAAAATGGCAGTGGCTACAAATTTTTTGATGACGTAACAAATTGGTTCCACATTGGCTACAAATTTTGATTTACTCAGAGTTAAAAATGGATGAATAGACCGTGAGATATTTTGAAAACCTCTAGCTTAAATTTAAGATAACGGTTTCTTGAATTTTTCAAAATTGGAGGGGGCTACAAATTTTTTGATGACGTAACAAATTGAAGTCTAATCGGTTACAAATTTTGATGTATTAAAAATTAAAACTGGGTGAATAGAACGTGAGATATTGTGAAAACCGCTAGCTTAAATTTAAGACAGCGGTTTCTTGAATTTCTCGAAATTGGCAGGGGCTACAATTTTAATGGCGTAACAAATTGACTACAAATTGGCTACAAATGCCTGACTAGGTCCTGCTTGTAGCCTACATTTTTAGTCCGCTATCTTAATAGAGCTTAAAAAACAAATATTTTTAGTGTCTAGTTTTTGTTATAATCACAAAATAACATTGAATTGTACAATTTTTCGGTCAGATTAAGTAAACGTTAATCTCGGCAAAAATAACACTACCATTTATTTTATAATATTTGCTATAAATATTGTCAATATTTTTTTAATTTTATATTTAAGAGAACGAAGAATTGGTTAATTTGATAAAATTATTTTAGAGGCTATAGATAAAAAAAAACGAAGAGAAGGAAATAGTTTTTTGGTTTTGGTTCTAAATAATTTTATATTAAAGTTAGTAACGAAATACAATATAAAATTAAAATGGAACGACAAGGAAACACCCTGTACAAAATTAAGAAAGCAAATTCATAATTATCATCATCAATAGAATGATTATGAAACAAATACAATATTTGTTGTAATTCTAGAGAGGGTAAACAAAAATATTGTTATTCTATTTGTTGTTTTGTTCCGTTTTGTAGTCTTCAAAAGGTACAGTAAAGATAAAAACAAATTATTTGTTATTTGGTTTGGAAGAACAATCCGGATGAAATAATTTTAGAATATGATTGATTGTATGATTCTTCTGGAACGAACGGAATGCTATTTAAACAAGTTATTTTGAATTTTGAACAAAATTAATTAATTGTAAACGAAACGATGTATCGTGAGCATAAAATCGTGTAAATAGAAGTAAAGTGATTTTTAATTGTTTAAATTTCTTCGATCAATTTTGGAGCTAGAGTTTCTGAAGCTATTGAAGAAGAATTCTAGATAAGGGATAATGTTTGCTGTATTGTTTTCTTGGTGCTATGAAACAATAAAGATGTTGAATACTGAATAAAACCTGTTTCTGTTTGCTGAATAAAACCTGTTTTTGTTTGCTAATCAGCGATAGAATCCAGAAAAAGAATTACCAATTAAATTTGTTGAATTGCGTGTTAGGCCAATTTAAAGAAAGAAAAAACAAGTAGACAATACTATTTTAATCCATTCTAGAATGTTTGCTCTAAAAAATTTCTTTACTTGATTTTGTGTAAAAAACCAAATACGGTTTTAAAGTTGCCTTTTTCATCTATAACAATTTATAACAATTTATTTAACAGCTTATTTTTGTACTGATTAAGTCAACATATAAAAAATATGAAGAGGCTGAAATTTTAAGGCTCTGAGACATCAACACTTCGGTCTGGGTTAAGGATTTTGATATAGTTTTCGGCCAAAAACTTTTATGAGAACATTGTTTTTAGTTTTGGCACCAATGTATGTCAAACATAAAACTCTTTGTTACAGCACATGTATTTTTTACCTCTATTTAGAAATGTATTACAAAACTAACACGAAACATCAATTTGTTGCAGAAAATTATAAAAAATCATAAATTAACGTAATTTAGTGAAAAGGCAATCAGCAAACTACTCAAAACATCTCCATTTAGATTTTCGAGAAAAAATTACAAAATCAAAAATTCATATTTCTTTCAAAATTCCAAAAAAATTATAATAAAATCAAAAATTGAAACTTTTTTCAAAATTCTAAAACTGTTTAAAAAATTCGAAATTCAAAAAACGTTTTCCAAAATTCTAAAAATATCGCAAAAATTATAACAAAATCAAAAATTGAAACGTTTTCCAATATCTAAAAATATCTCAAAAATTCGAAATTCAAAAACCAGTTTCAAAAATTCTAAAAATATTCCGAAAATTCTTACAAAATCAAAAATACAAACAAATTATAAAAAATTATAACAAAATCAAAAATTTTCATGTCCAATTTCATGTTCAACTACATATCATGTCATACAAATAATCAATTTTACGTTTTTCCAAAAAATTGTGTAAAAAAATGAAATCATTCTTTTAACACATTTGACAATATTTGTTTGACAAACTTATAATGGAATAATCTAGTTTTTGGTCTCAAATAGCAATCAAGATTCCTCGACATTGATTGTTACTACTGATTATACTTAAAATGAACGTTTTTTAGTTACAGTTATCGAACACATCGGCTTTTCGGCTCTTACTAGAGATTATTCTCGAGAATTCTTTTTCTCGATTTCTCAAGAATTTCCTATAGATTTTTATTTCTCATTTCTCAAGAAATTTTGTTTTATTTCTCGAGAATTTGAAAAAAGTTAAAGACAAAAAAAAATCACTCATTAAATTTTTTAAACCTTAAATTTAAATTTTTTAAAACTCACTAAGCTTTTCTTGCAGTCAGCGCAACCCTTCTAAAATTTTACGAATTTTTCTGTCAGAATAATTCATTAAATTAGATTGAGAATCATGTTTTATCTTATAAACTAAAATTTTAAATTAGATAACGAACACTATAGTTGTTTTATATGATAAATATTGAGAGGTATGGTAAATATTAAGAGTGTGGACTCCGTTATCCATATGATAAAAATGATGAATCGCTGACGAATTATTAGAATATTCTTTTTTTTCGTATATGTAATCCTTTATAGACGAACGTAATTTTCATGATTAGTTTTATATGGGTGACCTAAGTGAGGATTCAAATAGTAGTTGTTTTAATTACACCCCCAATAGAAATTGTGTATCGCAACACTCTGTAAAACCGAGAAAAAAAACTGTTTCCTCTATTTGATTTCAAAATTCGTAAGAATAGTTTGTTTACTTTGATAGAGTATTTTTACAGGACTGGTTTACCATACAGAAAATGATTTGACTGTCAAGAAACTTTAACAAAGCGTCCGCTGATTTAAACAGAAATATCTCTCAATTCTAGTAACTTTAAAAAATCCCAGATAGCTATTGATATTTTTGGCGGCTATAATTAGAGAATAGGGTTTATGAGGAGTTATTGGGTTAGAAAATTATTTATTAATTAAAGAAAATTAATAAAGAATTATCTCGAGAATTCTTGAGAATTCTCGAGGAACAGATTTCCCTTCTCAATTTTTCCCGAGAAACAGAAAATGTCGCGAAAAGCGTATCTCTAGCTCTTACCATTGAGTATACATACCTATTTATAGAAAATAAAATTTTTAAAATCCCTCCAGCGGTTTTCTAGATTTCTTTGGTTGTAACGGCCGGCCGGCTGACAGACACACACATTTTTTTTGCTTTTTTAGAGTCAGTATGTCCTAAAACGTCAAGAAGTGCTAAAAAAAGTGAGGGTAAGGATTTATCTTTTTTCTCGAGAATGTAATGGTCTTACAGACCGAAATAAGTCACAAAATATTCTGCAACTGCATTATGTAAACCTTACAAAATATTTTTGAATCTAAAATTGTTTTGGTCGTTTGTATGATGCAATTTGTAGTTCTTACAATTTAGGCTAGATTTATAAAATTATAAATCTCCCACCAACATTTTGTTTGCTGTATTTGTATATTCACAAACAAGTTGTAAAATTTGACTTGAATTTTATAAATTTTATACAGTTATTTTTTGAGTGCATGATATTTAGCTGCAGGACAAATATAGTGCGGTGAGTTGTAGTGATCCCCAAGTTAGGTACAGAAATAAAGCGAAATTTGCCTTCTGATCTTAAGAGTATCGATTATGAATAAAATACCAGGTAAATTGGAAAACAGATTGGTTCTGATACATAAAAAAGAAATGGAAAGAAAATCTTCAATTCATCTCAATGTTGTTTCCGCCATTGACAAAATTAACTATTTGACAACTCTTTCTTAGAGTACGTTTAACGTAAAGTTTTGTAAAAAAAATGTTCTGAAAAACATTGTAAACAACCAAATACTTATCAATTATGCCTCGCTCGTCCCTTCCCTTCCAAATAAAAACGAAAAAAAATATAACGAATTGTCTTGGGGATACATTATTTCCCGTTTTTTTATGTTAATGATGAGGATGTTGATGATCGTAATGGTGATGATGATGTAGTACGTATGGCTTTTTTGTTTTTACATTTTTAAAAGGTTTAATTTTTATTTTCCATTAAGAATTTGGTTCTTTCGGTTTCAGCAGTGTATGATGTTTTTAACAAATTATTTCTTTTTGATTTGAAATTCATGTAATTTTGTTGGAATGGTTAAAAATTGCGAATAGTAAAATAAAGGGTCACACAAACCGCGAAACCACTATATTATTATTATTACTTTTACGTTATCATTTTAAATTAAAGCTGGATATTAAAAAAATGATATTAGTCGTAACATTTTTTATTTATACATTGTGGGAATTTAACCTTTTTTGGTTAGATGTAAAATAAACAATAATTTGCATTTTATGCAAAAGGATTAGGTTGGATTTTTAACTATGACATTTATTTATTGGAGTTGAGATAATGTTTATATAACATTATTATTAGATTAAAAAAACATAGTCTTACTAAACGATTCACTCATATTTAATGATGGAATTATTAATGGCTGATGAATTTCTTGAAGGTTATAGACATAAACAATCGTAACTCCTATTCAAAGCGATGCAAAAACTTTCATTAAACCCAATGTACCTTTGAACCGTTCTAGGTCTACGTATGTTAAACCAATTCAGGGTTATAATATCAAATTGGATTAACAATTGCAACTGCCACTATAAGTTGGAATACAAATTTTTAGTCGAAATTAAGTTTTGCGTATGCCTTACCTAGCTCGTTTTTTTATTGTTCGGTTTATTATTTTACAGTTAACATTTTTTGAATTCTGAAAACTGAAAGGAAAATGGATTTGATTAACTTGCCCACTTTTTCTTTTCAAATTTTATGATTCAATTTAAATTTTTTTATTTGTTTTAGATTCCACATATAAAACAATAAAACTATGTATAAAAAAAGCTGATATTGAACAATATATTATTCTATTGTCAGTCCGTTGTTCGTTTTTCTATATGTATATGAACATCTGTCATTTGTTTTGCCATATAAATTTTATCTCTTTATAATAATTTTTCATTCAATTACGACTATGTGTGTTGCCCAATTTTTTGTAATATTTTTGCTTATGGAATATATGTAACGTGAAATCAACAATAACAGGTCGTTCAATAAGTCCGTAGGATAAGTAAGAAAAAAACAACATTTTGACAAAACTCGATTTTTTTATTCAACATAGATGCCTTCGAGGGCGATACAACGAGTATAGCGATTTTCCAACTTTTCTATACCACTTTTATAGTACGATTTCTCTTTCTCGTCAAAATAGGCCTCAGTTTCAGCGATTACTTCATCATTGGACTTAAATTTCTTTCCAGCAAGCATTCTATGAGATCTGAAAACAGGAAAAAGTGGCTGGGGGCTAAATCTGGAGAATATGGTGGGTGGGTAAGCAATTCAAAGCCCAATTCATTCAATTTTGCCATCGTTTTCATCGATCTGTGACACGGTGCATTATCTTGGTGAAACAACACTTTTTTCTTTTGCAAATGTGGCCGTTTCTTTGCGATTTCAGCCTTCAATCGATCCAAAAGTTCACAGTAATACTCGCTGTTGATGTTGGTTCCTTTTTGGAGATAGTCGATGAATATTATTCCGTTCGTATCCCAAAATACAGACGCCATCACCTTACCGGCCGACTGTTGCGTCTTTGCTCGCTTTGGATTCGGTTCGTCGACTGCTGTCCACTCAGCTGACTGTCTTTTGGATTCTGGTGTGTAATTGTGAAGCCATGTCTCATCCATTGTCACATATCTACGATAGAATTCCCTTTTATTGCGGTTTAACAGTGCCAAAGACTCCTCCGAAGCATCGGTTCGTTGTTGTTTTTGGTCGACTGTAGCTCACGCGGCACCCAATTTGCACAGAGCTTTCGCATACCCAAATGTTCACGTAAAATGGTAAAAACACTACCATCTGCTACCTTTACAATGTCAGCTATTTCGTGCACCTTCAATTTGCGATCATTCATAACCAATTTGTGGATTTTTTTTATGTTTTCTGGAATAACAGCCTCATTTGGGCGTCCACTGCGCTCTGCATCTTTTGTGCTGGTACGACCACATTTAAATTCAGCCATCCACTTCTCTACCATTTGTCTCGATGGAGCAGAGTTTGGATAATGTTTATCAACCCATTGTTTGGTTTCCACTGTATTTTTTTTCATCAAAAAGCAATGCTTTATTAAAATTCGAAATTCACTTTTTTCCATTTTTTTTCAAAAACAAAAGTTGCTTCACACAAAATGCTATAACTCACGAATAAATAGTCAGATTGCTGTCAAATTTATACACGTATCGTTTGAAGGTTAGTACTAAATAAAAATCATATGGAAAAAATTCTAGTAACGCCATCTATGTGTCATCCTACGGACTTATTGAATGACCTTATATTTTATTGGTTTGAATGAATGAGGTTTTTGAACGTTTGACGAAATATTAAACAAAAATATATGAGGTTTTGCTTGACTGGAACTTTAAAGTCGTTGCCATATGACAAAAACGGGTTTGCTTTGAACGATTTTCTAATTTTTGATTACATGAAAACATGTTTTATTTGTAAATTATGCAAAATATGTTTTAAATTTAAACATTTATTAATTAATATAAAATAAGCTTATGATTAAATTAATTTTACTTGATGATTTTAACAAAAATCATTCCGCACAATTCAAGCGCCAATTTTTATAAAAAAATCGTAAAGAAATCTTCAATGATTTTTAGAGACTTCTCTGCAGCCAAATTCTGTAACTGTGAAGTGGTGAAGTGCTAAAAATTTCTTCATTTCGATTTTATCATTAATTTTTTATCATTTTACCATTTTTGCGATTCTATATGCGATTTGAGTGTTAAAAAATCTAATAGCAAGCGCGGCACTGTCAAACGTCAAAAATATATAAAATTAAATGTTTATTTAAACTTTCAAAACAATTTAACCGTAAATTTTTACAAATTTAAATATATATAAATATTTTAAAAATTAAAATTAAAAAATTAATCTGTATTTAATTTAGAAATGCAATTTTAAAAAATCAAATCACATTGACGTTATGGTGTTTTTTGACATAATATAATATCAATAACAACAAAAGAAACGATTTCATTTTATTGCCAAACAAAAAGTCAGTGTTAACTTTATAGTTTTAAAACTTCACTCACTTAGATATTTTTGCGGTGAAGGGATAAAAAACTTATCACTTCAACGCTTCACAGTTACAGAATTTGGCTGCTGCAGCCAAATTCTGTAACTGTGAAGTGGTGAAGTGATAAGTTTTTTATCACTTCACCGTAAAAATAATATTTCTCATCAATGTGAATGAAGTGTTAAAACTGAAAAGTTAACTCTGACTTTGTATTTGGCGATAATAGTACATTATGATGATAGGACGTAAAGCTAAAGATTTTGGACGTATGTGGAGTTTGCAAATCGAGGCACTAGCCGAGATTTGCACCCACATTAAGTCCAAAAAATTGTTCATTCTAAATTAAAATTATAAATTTTGAAATAAAAATATGTGGAAGAAGTTACCTTTGACAAAATATTTGTTGTCTTTTGCAAATTATTGTATAACTATGACAACAAGTGATAACAACTATTTTAATTGGATAATGAAATTTTGAATACAAGGGTTGCTTTGATAAAAATTTTTATTTTTTATAGAATTTAAACAAATACAAATGTTTTTTACTTTTTTGGACGTAGCTATGACAACAAAATATATGGTTAAAAAGTGACACTTTAAGGCCGCAAATCAAAGTAATAAAGTAACACGTTAATACATAGGCGAATAAAAAATTGAATTTGAATCTTTTTTGTTGTTATCGCCATTATGTCAAATCTATTTATATTTAAATTTGTCTAAAATTTAAATTGCGTTCTTCAAAATGATTCGTATTTATATATGTTTTTGAACGTGAATAATAAACTAAAATCTAGTTGTCTGTTTTTCTCTTCAAAAAATTTTGTGTGTAACTAAAAAAGATTTCTAAATTCACACACAACAAAATAATTATAAAATCGCCAAACCAAATTACTAAAATCATAATTTTGTAATAATTGTAATAATGTCTGCAGTTAATAGTAGATCTACTCGGGCTTCGATGCCCAAAAAATTCTCTTAATCGGCTATTTGGAAAACTATATGGATTTTGCATGTGATAGGTATGTATGAATGATCGCTATATATGATTCTGTACATATATATAATAATTTAAGATTTGAAAGCGTTGATGGGGGTAAAGATAGACAATTGAAATGGGATAGTCTAGGCAAAAAGTTAAATTTTTTGAACGGTGCTGTGAAGACAAGAAAAGGATGGCGGAAATACTGGAAGGACCAAAAGTAAGATAGTTTAGTAAAACAATGTGAACATCAACAAGAAAATAACCGTTTTTTCCATGCAGAAGTTTTGTTAAAGAATGATCTCGAGCAGCTAATCAAATCATGGCAAAGAGTGGCGTAAATGGTATTGGTAAGATAAAACATCTTAACGAGTATGAGCTAATAGTTAAAGCTTTATTGACTCCTCTGACCATAAATGGTGATAATAGTTTTGAATTAGGCGAGTATGTAGGTTAAATTTTAAAATAGTTTATAAACTACACTGAAAAAAAAGTTGAAGTTCATGACAACCTCATCTCGAAGTTGGCAGTTGATTATTCATGCAAAGAAAAATTACGTGCAAACAATTTCACTGTGATTGGGACAACTACACGATAACATTTTCCTAACAACAGAATGAGGTATATTTAAAATATAAATTGTTATATCCAATATAATAGTAGTTGAATAAAGATAATAACTATTTCCCTGAAACAAATTTTCTTTGGCCTTATATCATGAATTTTTCATTTTAAAGTTTAAGTATTTGAGATTAATTGAACTATATTTTATTTTCACATAAATATTTCGTGTGATTGTCTCAACTTCATCGTTTGATAATTGTAGAGTTGTTGAAGCAATTTCGTAGTTTGATTCGCCATATGTGACCGCACGGTGAGGTTGAGACAATTGCATTTCGATTGGAAATAGGACATGTTTTTTTCAGTGTATATATCTGAGCTTTAATCAACTGCGTCCCATAATCAAGGATTATGCCATTAGTTGGACTATTGGCAAACCAATTTTAGTTTTGTTCCTGCAAATTTTTAAAGCAAATTTTTAAAACAAATTTGCTTTTTATCTCTTATTTTATTTTTATTTTCCCTACCCTATCACGAAATATTGGCCTATGTCATATTTTATATGTGATAGGATTTATGGTTTAGTTATCCATTATTTAACCAAAAAATATTAAAAAAAAAAACAGATTTGCGTCCATTAACATCCTTTGAACGCATGTTGTTGTGGGACCTTGGTCTTAAAAGGTTTTTATGTGTTGTTGTGACACAAATTGTAATGCCTACTACACATCACATTTTATTTAAAAAAAAAAAAAAAAAAAAAACATAATCCTGCACAAAAACTAATTTTCTATAGGAAGATAATTATATCAACGCA
>OY856187.1:75895925-75989643 GCA_963693315.1 Diogma glabrata
CCCAACCCTATTTTTGATTTATATCAACGAATTGTTGAAAATCACCAGCAACCCAATAAATAGTTTTGCAGATGATAGTACTCTGCACAAGTCGTTCGAGCCCCTTCCTTCAAAAGGTAAAATGCACGAACGAATTAATCCTGCCCGGAGAGACGCTGCCATAATCGTGAACAAAGACCTGAATAAAGTCGCCGACTGGGGTGACCAAAACCTTGTCAATTTCAACTCCACCAAAACACAGCTGTTGATTGTTTCCAGATTAAAGACCGAGTTCCCCAAAGATATTTTATTTAGTATGTGTGATGAACCAATAGGTGAATGTAAAAACATTCGTTTATTGGGTGTCACAGTTTCAAATGACCTACTCTGGAACGATCATGTAATGGCGATGGCAAAAAGCGCGTCTAAAAAACTCGGCCTCCTAAATAGATGCAAAAAATTTTTCACTCCATACCAATTGCTCCATGTTTATAAGTCCTATATTCGTCCCTGTATGGAGTACTGCTGTCAAGTTTGGGGTGCTGCCTCTGTTTCCATCTTGGCCCTCTTGGACTCTGTTCAAAAGCGAGCTATACGAATTGTAGGTGATCGAACTTTGACATCACAACTTGATTCCCTACAACATCGTCGCACTGTTGCTGACCTCGTTGTTTTTTACAAATATCGTCATCAGCAGTGCTCAGATGAAATCAGCGGCATCATGCCTCAAACTTATTCTTACCCCCGTTCCACTCGGCAATCGGCTGCCGCAACCAGTGAAACGGTAAAGATCCCGCGCTGTCATACTGGCAGATCGCAGAGAGACTTCTTTGTCCGAACTGCGTACAAATGGAATAGTTTGCCGGAACACTTAGTCTCAGGTGGCTTCAACCCACAGATGTTTAAAAAAAGCGTTAATCTACACCTCAGAACGCCAGTTGTTGTGGGACCCAGGTCTAGACCTAGGTCTTAAAAGGTATTTATGTGTTGTTGTGACACATATTCTAAACCCTATTACACAACACATTTTATTAAAAAAAAAAAAAAAAAAAAAATACTTAATAAATAATAATTAAATGTACGATATATTCACAAAACAATATAATTTCTAACTTTTTTTTCCACAACAATTAAAATTTTCTGTTATTATAAAAAATTATATTGTGTTTTATAAATCGGTTGACATGTCGTTTTAAATATTTATATGTTTTGACATTAGAACCTCAACAAACTCTACTTTAGACTTGAGTAACAAAGTTAAAGTAGTGACGTCACAATTTACTATGACAACTAATTTTTATAGTTTTGGAACGATAGTACATCTATCATCCAGTAAATTTTTTATTTTGTGGTTAATTATGGAACTACATTTGGTAGAGAAAAGTTAACTGCGGTTAACCATAGTTAATTTCGAAACGCACCCCAAAGGATAGCTAAAATGAATTTTTGAGGATCGTCTATAATTGTCAAACTATAGAATCAACACAAAAAGTAGCACTTTAACTCCTAATTAAATAATGTACTACATATTATAATCGCTGTAGTCCAAATAATAATAAAATATTAAGTTTTTATAAAAATTCTCATTTGTTACTTTATACTGACGTGACGAGTGACAACGCGTTCAATTGGAATTTAAATAATTTTTTTCTGAAAATAGTACTTACTTTAAAATCTTTAAAATTAAATATCTGAAGAACACGAATTAACGCCTCTTTGTAAATTTGATAAATTTTAAAGTAAGGTTAGATTAGAGCTATATTTAAAAAAAAAAGTTAAAATTTAATTGATTTTAAAATTTTTTGTTAATGGAAGTTGTTTGAAAAATATATTGAAAAGAGAAAAATTCGAATTTCAGCCGTACTAAAAATCTTTAAAATTAAATATCTCAAGAACAAAAATTTTAGCCTACTTGTAAATTTGATATATTTTAAGTAAAAATAGAACTATTTTCAGAAAAAAAATTAATTAAATTCCAATTGATCTTTGACCCTAGCGCCATCTTTAAAAAAGTATTTTTAATATTTTTATTTAAAAATTAAGTATTAAAACAATAAATTAACTTTTTTTCAAACGAATAATTAATCATCTATCAAACAAAAAAAAGTTTGATGTAATCGGTATAGCCGTTCTTGAGCAATTTAATTTCAAAGTTACATCGGATTGGTAGAATTTTCATTTTTCATGCATGTTGGGGTGCCCCCTATGCTCAAACTATGCACTTTAAAAAAATTTTAAAATAAGTAGTATTTTTTATTTTGTCCATACTACTCATATGCCAAGTTTCAGGAAAATCAAAAATGGTCAAGTTTTCACAACTCTGTCTAGAACACGTTTTTCATCTATTGTGTTTTTTGCGATTTATTTTAAAATTCTATTCTAAAATATTGTAGATAGACCAGGGCCAAACCGTTATAAATATCGAAATAGACGAAAATTTTTAGCAGTATACGAATGGTCGGAAAATGTAGTTAAAGGTCTAAGTAATTAAGGAAAAATCGACCGAACTGAGTAAAAGCCCCGAAAAGGGATGGGGGGTTGTAGTATATGAGCCAATCCTGAGAATTGGTGAATACCAAACAAAAAAAATTTTATTTTTAATATGCACTTGTAATACATCAAACTAAAGCTTGAGATCAATAATCTAACAAAATAAATTAATTATTTTAAGAAATGGTACTGCATATAGCCATATCTGTCATGCTTGTTCTCAACATTTTTATATTGTCATATTAGTATGCAAATCTTGCAACATGTTTCTCTCAGAGTTATGCAATCTTAAACGGCCGACTTGATGTTCTTAGTTGGTAGGGATATCAATGGTGTATTTTTTATCAAAACAAATGCAAAACCTCAAGTTTCAAGGTAAATAGAATAACATTAAGAAAAACTAATTAACATGTCACAACTGTAACAAAAAGTAACCTTTCAGTTAGAATAAAACAGATTCTGTATTCAGTATTGTTTTGTAAAATGTGTTATATAATCAAAAGTGATACTGACTATGTGTGCAACCATAATATAAACAAAAAAGTTATTTTGCCCAGTTATTACTATTTATAATTAGCGTTATGGCTGTGTCACACATGGTGTTGCGCAAAGTGTTCCGGTTGTGACATGTTATTATTGTTGCTAGTGTTTAAAAATATAGGGTAGAAGATAGTTTTCATTATAAAGAATATTTACACAATGTAAAAACAGTCACTCCATATGAAAAAAATTAAAAAAAATTCAATTAAAAACACAAATCTAATTTTTTGCATATGGCAATGTTCTTGGGTACAGTAATTGCGTGAAAGATGGCAAAATTTGCGTTCATAATTTAAGAAAATAAGATGGGCAGTTGTCGTATTATGTTGTTTTTTACTAATGTTGATTTTCACACTAATGTTGGAATAGAACAGATTAAATGCTAATTGCCGATCCCTAAAGAAGTTCGGGGAAAATTGTATTTTAAAGATACCAAGGCATTAAATTTAGTGCTTTCATTACATTGTAATGTATGAGTACTGTAATTAAAATTTGTTAGAATTTTTGTCAGTTAACATAATTCAAAAGGGGAAAAGCACTTATTTCGTTAAAATGGAATATTCGGTGTAACGGGAATTCAATGTACACTTTTGTTTGTTATAAAAATAATGCCAATTCGTTTGTTTTTATTTGCTTGAAAGTTTCTCACGTGTAGGTTACATAATCTCTATGATAAATGCTGAATTTCAAATTGTTTTTGTACAACGTCACAACCGTAACGCATCTGTCACAACCGTAACAACTTTTTAGTATTTATTTTCTAAGGGACCAAGAGAGACAAACTTTTGAATTCAACTCTAAATAGTTAAATATATATCAGTTGTGACAATTACATTTTTATCATTTTGGTATTTTTCTTAACGGAGCACAAAACGTGAAATGATCAACGAGAGAAAAAAACGTGTCACCAATTGTGTCACAACCGTAACAACAGCAAACTAATATTTTGCAATAAGTACAATACTAAATGTCAATAAGTGAAGGTTCTATAATTGTACCTTTAGGTGAATGCTATACCCCAAAAATTGTTTATAAGGTTTTAAGACGCGTATGCACTTGAAAATAAATTATTTTCCCCATACAAAATCTATGTAAAAAAAACCAAAATAAAAGGAAACGAAAAAATTTTCGGTTTGCATTTCGTAAGTAGTATGCAGTTAAAAATAAGAAATAGTGAAAAACGAACCTGTCAATAGATGTCATGACTACCCGTGGAGACTTCTTATTTTCAAATTACGAAGCGAAATAAATGTAGCTCCATTTATTTCGTACGGAAAATGAAAATAAATTGAATGTTTGACAATTTGACAGTGTTATATTTGTTGATAGCGTTGATTTTTTAAGTGTGTATTACAAATGTTCTTCATTTACGTAGATTTTTTTTAAATGTGTGTAATTTTTTTTTCCATTTTGTAGATTTTAATTTTCGTTCCGAAATAAATACACCTTTTCGAAAATAAAATTTATTTTCAAGTGCATACGCGTCTTAAATAAGACAGAGTAGCTGAAATTACCTGATGAAGCTGTACTTTGTGTCACAACCGTAACCAGGATTCGCTCATATACGTTTTTAGGGGTTTGTATTAGTTTTTCACGAATTACTATCGAAAAAAGTTAAATGTAGATAATAAAAAAATCTAAAACTTTTTTACTGGACATTATTGACCATAACCACAAAATGATCGAGAAAAATGCAAAAAACCGTTCTTTTTAATTTATAACTTAACTATCGCAAAAGTTTTTATATTTTCATGAAAATAGGTGAAAATGTTCTATTTTGTGTTTCAAACAGTTCCAAATTTTTTCAAAGCGAAATATTTAATTTTCCATGCTTTATGAAGAAAATTATAAAAAGAAGACCTAATTTTTAATCGAAAAATTTGGTTAGGAAATTATCGATTTTTGAACTTTACCAGTGCTCATTTTTTTTGTTGAAATCCCAAATTTAATATAGAATTAAAATATAATATTGTTTAAGCACAAAAGTTTCGTTATAAAAGCGAAAAACCGAAAAAACTACTTTCAAATCATGAATATCTTTTTCTTTGTTGTAAATAAACGTTTGCATTCATAAAAAGCGTTAATTCACATACGATACTATGTTATACAAGTAATTTACATATACTTAACTAATTTTTGCTTTCAAAGTCCCGAAATCATCGTTTAAACTGCATTTTAATAGGTAAAAACTCAAATAACACAAAAGCTGTGACTGAGAAATTTTTTTTTATTTTTTCTTGTGATTCGTAAGTATTTACAAATTATCATGTCAAAGTGTTTTGATGACAAAATACAAAAATCAAAAGTAAAATAATTTCATTGAAACCTCTTTTTGTTCGTGGGCTTCATCGCCAGAGTCGAATTCTTCAACGCCAGAATCGATGAACCTTTCGATTTCTTCATGTTCGTTTTCTACATCTTCAATTTCTTGGAGATGTTCTGGATTTTCCAGTTCATTATCATTATCATTATTTTCATTATCATTATTTATTAGACAATGGATACTGTCTTCGTCTTCGATGTCCTCGAGATTACAAAATTTTTCATATAAGAATTTTTCGGCATTAGAACACAGATCAGAACCGTGACAATTTATGCATAAAATTGTGCTTTGTAAGCCATGCTTGCGACACCCACTTCATAAATTTCGGTAGAAATTTGCGAGTTTTTTAATATACCAAAAAATTACTCAAAAACAAAAGCAGCTCAAAACAAAATTTTGACGAGCACTTATCTTACAGCTAACCATGAGAAAATCAAATTTTGAAAAACATTATTTGATTAATGTATCATTATTTACGCGATTCTATGGCTCAAACTACATAAATATTCCTTAAATTTTAAATTCTAACATGTTATAAAAAACATGCTTCAGGGAATAACATTTTTTATTACAAACTAGAAATAGTAGATTGTATTACTAGTGCGATTGCGTTTTCCAAACAAGAGTTAGTTTAGTAATATAACTCGCGTTTGGAAAACGCATTCGCACTAGCAATACAATGATTAAATGAACAATTAAATAAATATTTTTAAATTTTACGCACTTGTTACAAAAAATAGTGTGTATTACTAGTGCGAATGCGTTTTCCAAACGCGAGTTATTTGCCGCACTCCTTGCGGTCGTGCGGCAAACTAACTCTTGTTTGAAAAACGCATTCGCACTAGTAATACAATCTACTATTTCTAGTTTGTAATAAAAAATGTTATTCCCTGAAGAAGATTTCTTAGAAACAGAAAATATTCGGAAAAAATAAAAATAAAAATTAAGTTTTTAAAGTGTATAAGACGTTTTTTTAATCATCAAAAATAATATAAAAAACACTTTAAGTAGTTCATCAAACAAAGTCAATGTTTTAAAACTAAAAAGGAAAAAGGAACGGAAAACAAACAATATAATATAAAATATATTTTCTTAAATATAAAAGTCTAATTTTATCGCAAAAATTTTGGAAGTTATACAGGCGCCTCCTATCAGTTTGTAGAAAAAACATTTTGCAATAAATTCAACCCTGAAATCCTAATGTCACTAAAACACTAATGTCAAAATTGAAAATAGTCAAAACATTAAACAAATCTATCAGCAGCCAAATTCTGTAGCTGTGAAGTATCATTAATTTTTTATCATTTTACCATTTTTGCGATTCTATATGCGATTTGAATGTTAAAAAATTTAATAGCAAGCGTCGCACTGTCAAACGTCAACAGTAGTTAAATTAAATGTTTATTTAATACGTAAAACGTTTACAAATTTTAATATAAATAAATATTTAAAATAATAAATTTGAAAAATAAATCTGTATTTAATTTAGAAATGCAATTTTAAAAAATCAAATCACATTGATGTTATTGTGTTTTTTGACACAATGTCAATAACAACAAAAGAAACGGTTTCATTTTATTGCCAAACAAAAAATCAGTGTTAACTTTATAATTTTAGAACTTCACTCACTTAGATATTTTTGCGGTGTAGTGATAAAAAACTTATCACTTCAACGCTTCACAGTTACAGAATTTGGCTGCAGCTCGAACTAAAAATGTCTTTCAAAGCAAAAATTGGACCTTCAATTTTAAACGCAGATTTATCAGAATTGTATATAGAATCAGAAAAACTCCTCAAGAATGGTGCAAATTATTTCCATTTAGATGTTGTGGATGTTCATTTTGTTCCTAACCTAACTTATGGACATCCGATGGTTAAATGTTTACGAAATAAAATAAAGGATGCTTTCTTTGAAACTCATATGATGGCAATTGGCACCGAACCCAGATCAGCGGATAGAACCAATGGCCGATGCTGGTGTTGATCAATACACTTTTCATGTTGAACCGGTTCAAATAATTTTTGCAGAATTTTCAAGGAAAGTTAAAGAAACTGGAATGAAGGTTGGTTTAGCTTTAAAACCAGGCACTCCGGTTGAGCTTGTGAAAGAGTACTTTCCCTTAGCTGATATGATTTTGATTATGATATGGAAGTGGATATGAATATGGATGTGGATATGAATATGTATATGGATGTGGAGATGGATATGGATGTAGATATGGATAAAGATAAAGATATGGATATGGAAGAGGATATGGAATGGACTTCGTATAGATATGACATGGACATGAATTGGATATGTATTAAATATAGATTGAAAAAAACATCAAAAATGTAAATACAGCAGTTTTTTTAGAGAGGTTAGATACACAACGTAAAAAAACAAATAAAAAGAAATGATATCTTATCACACGCACATTTCAGCGGTAAGAACGTCAAAGGAATCAAATCAGGAGTTTGTTTTTAGGGTTTAATACACAACGTAAAAGTACCAAGCCAAAGAAATGATACATTTTGATAAGCAAATTGGATACTGCGAGAATAAAAACATTTCATATAACTATTTAAGCTAAAATTTTAAATAAACATACCAAGCTACAAAAATGTATGTACATTTATGAACTAAAACTTAAAAATAAAAAATATATAAATAAATAGTCCCGATGGTCGACAAAATTAAGTTTACAAAGTATAAATTTATTTTTCATCAAATTCCAAAAGTACATTGCATTATTTGAAAGTTAATCTGAAATGAGAAAAGTACAAATCAAACGCGAAAACTTTGTATTTGAAATACACCCTGTAACAATGTAGCTTAACTGCTCCTTCAGTTAAAGGTAATTTTTCCAAATGAAATGATGATTTTACAGAAGCCGCTTGGTAGAGTTCAAATCTTAAATCATGTAGAGATGTATTTATAATTTTAGTTTTGTAAATACCGTAAAACTCGCTTATAACGTACGGCCAAAGGACCGTCTTGTACGTACGCTTTAGACGAGGTGTACGTTAAATCAATAGTAACTTTAAGATTTAAGAAAAACGCAGAAATGTGTAAATATGCTATAAATTTTTCTGTAAAATAAATTTACTAAATAAAATAACGCATACGTTTTTGGTAGGTACATTCATACATATATTACCAACAAAGGAAGTTATTTTATAATTAAAAACTAAGCATAAATATTTACGTGTACGTACTTATTATTGTTTCATCATAGATTAGTTTGACTTTAATTAAAGCGATTATTTAAATCATCTCTATTTTAATTTTGTCTAAGAGATGATTGCAACAGTTTTTCCACTTCAACCTTAATTTGTTGTAGTTTTTTTTTCATTCATCCTCGATTCCATCCTTCGATCCTCGATTTTTTAAATCCTTTAGAATAACTTAGAAACGTTTCCAAACACATAAACGCATGGCAACTTTTGTTTTAGAAGGCATTGGTCTTAAAATTTCAGGACTATCCAAATTCGCGTTCATTTCCTCGATATTAATTACAAACTAACATGGAAACTTCTCTTAATCCAGCATTCGTTTCAATTTGCTCGTCAAAGCTGAGGACGTCCTGAAGTAATACATTTGCAGATGAAATAGCAGGATTCGATTCAATCCATGATTCGACACAAGCTCATGACCATTGAACATTGCATCCCCAACTGTTTCAGTTACTGATAACGTGAATATAGATAAACTAATTCCTTTCTTTTTACAATTATTTATTTTTTCCCGTCACCCTTTTTCCACGCTCTAGAAATAAGTTTAGCAGCAGCTAAAAAATTTACTGCAACATTGTTGTTTAATTCCGGCAGTTTTTGCAAGCCATTTATTATTTTCTTAAGTATAAATCCTCTATACAAGTTTTTCAAATTTGTTGTCACTTCTTGGTCCGTTGGCTACCAAATCGCGGTTATATTGGGTAACATAAAGATTAATTTAATGGCTCGTTAATTCGTAAGTCGTAGCACTTGAATATGAAGGACAGTTTTCAACTGTTCTGCTGATTTCTAAGGCAGAGTCTTCTAATCAGTTGATCCAGGTCATCCAAGATTTAGAATTTTTCGTGTATTTAAAAGGCAGCATTGTTATATTTTTAAAACATCTTGGTGATTTTTACTTGCGAATCATAACCAATGACGATCTTTCGGATTCGTCAGCGTTTGCTCCAACAAGCACAGTTAGTTACCCGTTATTTATTCAATTTGCCACCAGCCCGTAGTTCATTTTTAAAAGCCAAACGTTCATTCGAAAGCATGTTGTAAAACAGTCCCGTTTCGTGAAGATTATAATACTTTTACTATCGTAGTGCCGAGTAATAAATTGGTAACTGATTTGTAATCTAATCTTTGCAAATTCCAACACGGATATCCGCTATTTCTCCAACCACATTTTTGAATAACATTTCGTGTCAATTTTTGAATCGATCCAACCGATCATTACAAGGATTGAAGTCTAGTATTTTGCGAGAAATCGAAAATTCAATTAGTTTTTCTTTGTATAGTAGCGGACCATTGAAATGATTTTAATCTCATGAATTTTAGCCATTTTAATATTTTATAACTGCCTCTTTAACTTTTTCAAAATTTTCTAGATTTAATTTTTCCCCGTTTTGAACAGATTGCCTGATTAATTTTCGTTGGATTTTGTAAAATTGGTGAAACTTTAGTTTTACTTATTCCAAATGTCTCTCTAATTTCAGCAGACGTGTCAAATTTTTTATCAACTTCTGACAAAATAAAAAAATAATATCAGTAAAAAAAATAAAAATAAATATCAAGCTAAAATATCAGTATTTCCACACATATCTATTTCAAAAAGAAAACGGATGAAATTAAGAAAAGAAGGAGAAAAACACCACTAAAAATCAAAGCTTAAATAGACTTGAAAAACTTTATAAAAAAAGTAGCGTACGCTATATCCGAAGTTATTTCTATTGAAAAAATTTTGAACGGACTCGTTCGACGTACTTTAAAACCGTATAAACGAGGTACGTTAAATCAGATCAAAAATACGTACAAAGAAGTGTGGAAGTGCTTGGGGACGCAACAATCCTACTTAATATGCCAAGTGTACGTTGTAAACGGAGTACGTTATAAGCGAGTTTTACTGTAGAAGCTATTATTTTTAATCCATTTTCGGTAATCGTTTGTTTGTCTGCATTTGTATTGTTAAAAATTTCTGCAAGATCAGATAAATGTATAATAATGCTTTTATAATTTTTAATTATTAATGATTTTATAATTGTTTTTTTTCCTTTCCCAGCAAAACTTGAATCTATTGCTAAAAGTTTGAAACGAATTTAAAGAAAAGATTTTCAAATAAAGCAAACGATTAAATAAAATAAACACCACAGTTTAAACGATGGTTTCGGGACTTTGAAAGCCAAGATTAGTTAAGTATATGTAAATTACTTGTAAAACATAGTGTCGTATGTGCATTAACGCTTTTTATGAATGCAAACGTTTATTTACAACAAAGAAAAAGATATTCATGATTTGAAAGTAGTTTTTTCGGTTTTTTAACGAAATTTTTGTGAATAATAGTACATTATTTAATTAGGAGCTAAAGTGATACTTTTTGTGTTGAGTCTATAGTTTGACGGCCGACCGCAGGGAGGCCGACAATTATAGACGAAACACAAAAAGTCACTTTAGCTCCGAATTAAATACACTATTTTTTCGGCAAACGTTTAAATTTTTTATAAATATGAAATTAATACATCAAACTTTTTATAAATATGAATTTTTATCGTCATAATTACTTCCAAAAAAGAGAAAAAAACATTTAAATTTGTATGAATAAAATTTTTTTATCAAAGCAGCCTTTTCAAAATTTCATAATCAAATTGAAATAGTTGTTATTTTGTTGTCATGGTTATACAATAAGTATGAAAAAATAACAAACTAACAAATAACAAATGCTACTTTACAGCCTCCGTAATATAAAATAAAAATGGCGTTACTTTTGCTGTCGCTAGACGTTACTTTTGCTGTCAGGCTAAAAAGTAAAACTTTAGCTAGCTCCCTAGCGGCAGTAAAGTTAAACTTTACAGCCGTTTGCCGAAAAACAATATTATATTTTAATTCTATATTAAATTTGGGATTTCAACGAAAAAAATGAGCACTAGTAAAGTTCAAAAATCGAAAACTTCCTAACCAAATTTTTCGATTGAAAATTAGGTCTTTTTTTTTAATTTTCTTCATAAAACATCGAAAATTAAATATTTCGCTTTGAAAAAATTTGGAACTGTTTGAAACACTAAAAAGAACATTTTCACCTATTTTAATGAAAATATTAAAACTTTTGCGAGTTATAAATAAAAAACAAAAAAACGGTTTTTTGCATTTTTCACGATCATTTTGTGGTTAAAGTTAAAAAAGTTTTAGATTTTTTTATTATCTACATTTAACTTTTTTCGATAGGATGCATAGTTTAGTCGCAAATCGCAAAAAACTAATACAAACCCTTAAAAACGTATATACTACAACGCCCCACCCCTTTCCGAGACTTTTGCTCAGTTCGGTCGATTTTTCCTTAATTACTTAGACCATTATCTACATTTTCCGACCATTCGTATACTGCTAAGAATTTTTTTTCCTTTAACAGGATTGGCCCTGGTCTAAGAGTGTAATTGCTATATTGTTTTCACTAGTAAGAAAAGGGTTGGTGATAGATTAGTTCAAAATAAACGATACAGTTAGTTGAAAATAAACGGTAACGGTATAGTAATATAGTGATACGGTATAGTAATATAAGTCATTAAAAATTTATACTAAGTGAACAAAATAATAGTAAAAGAATATTATACAAGTAAAATTATTATGAAAACAAAAACAATTAAGAAATAGGAATAATAAATAATAAAGTTATAAATAGGAATAATAGAAAGGTATAATAAAGGAGTAAAAGAAAGAGGAATAATAAAAATAAACGTACTCGTCCGTTTATATTTATAACGTATATTTATAACGTATAGAAAATTTATTGTTTTGATACAAGCAATGGCCTAGTTGCCCTACGTTCCAATATATTAAGAATTAAACAAATTATGATTAAATATGAAAACAAAAATAACATTAATTTGTAAGAAAGAATAATTATAAAATAAAAATCAAAAATAAATATATAAAATATACAAATAAAGTTATAGTAAATAAATGATCACATAAGTTTACTTTTATTGCTTTATTTTCAGAAAACTCTTTTATTACCGGTTCATATTCTAATATATATATATATATATAAATTTTCAGATTGAATTGTTATAAGAGAAAAGGACTAGTCTTTTCCAGCGCATGCTTGATCATCTGGTGCGTGCTTAATTTTAATAAGTTTTAATTTAGAAAAACTCATTTTACGAACGCTACTGTTAATGTTAATTACTATAAATAAATTCGGAAAATATCTTGCATGTTCTGCAAATATAGATGGTTTAAAATTTTCTATCGCCGTTAAGTTCATGGTATAAAAGTATTAGTTGATGTTGTAAAATTTTGAAGTTCTCGCAGGGTTTTGTAGCATCCACATCGCTAACAGATCAGTATGAGTTCGTCAATATTAATTCTACACTCCAAATATTCGAAAATGTAATCCCTGTCCTAGTTTTTTAATTAAAACATATTATATAAAAAGGATCTTTAATTATGCTCATCCATAAGAATAAATCGTTCTAATGAATTAATAGCAAAATCAAGTAGAAGAAATAGATTTTTGTGGAGGATCTAGATCTAGTATAATATTATCTATCTTATGATTCATATTCAAAATCTTTGCTGTACAACGAATTCTTATTTGACTTGGAAACGAAATATTCGGTTCGCTCTATATTTATAACAATATTTATAGAATGAGCAGCACATGCTATAAAAGTTGCCCTAAGCACCTTTATTCGATTTTGAACTGCAGCATTTTTACTTCATGCAGGATATGTTATCAAATCTTTGGCCTCTTATGTTATTCAATGAGATCTTCATTTCAGTAACCCAGTTAATATATATTCATGGAATAAAATCAACGAAATGTTTACAAATTTCCTTTTTATCACATTTTGTTTTTTAAGATGTGGATAACTAAACAATAAATCTTATCATATAATGAAATCAATAGATAAACATAGACCAACATTTAATGATAAGATGGAGGAAATTAAATTTATATAAGAGGTGAAGAACCCAAATTTTAAAAAACAATTTGCAGACAAAAATTCAAATTGGGTTCCCATACTCGGGTCAAGTATACTCGTTTATCATGTGAAACTTTATGTCTTCCTTAATAACTAAAGCCTACATATAGGTATATATACATGGTGTTATATAGTTAATTAAATAGAAAAAGAAAAACTGAATAAGAAAGAGGGCATATGAAAAGAGTTCATTCGCCAGCGCCCGTAACATATCACCTTGGCTGGTAATATCTCACCGCTATAATTGTCAGTATCTAATATCTCACGTTAAATCGTTTGTCAATAGCAGCGACATGAGTACGCGCGGCTGTCACACCCGTAGATCGAAAATTAAAACAAATGTACAAATATTGATGCAAAACTGTCGCTCCTTTGTACCCGTGGTTTATCCGGCCCTATCACTTTTTACACATCACATTTACAAAAATCAATTACGGTTTCAGTACAGACTGATTTAATAACAATTACTTCTAATAACATGAATTTTAATAACCGGAAACATCTAAGAAAATTGCAAACAAAACAATCTTCAGTCGCTACAAATCACTTTTTATTTCTTTTATCTTTATAAAACACAACAACAACAACAGAATTACACGAAAAGCTAAATCAATATCTATGGCAAGCTAAATCTAAATAAAGCATCAAAAGTTTAAGATAAAATTTAAAAAAAAAAAAGAAAACAAAAGAAAAGAAAAATGTTTTTCGGTTTTAATCTTTACAATAAAACCAACCAAAAAAAATCAAAGATTTATTTTCTTAAGTTTTTCATTCATTTTGCTTTTGTTTTATGATTAAACTCATAAACCTTAAAAAAATTTTATGAATTTTATTAAGATAATGAATTTTTATTATGAAAATTAATTTTTTTTTTGTGTTAGCTATAAAATAAAAAATTGTAACAAACAAAAAAATACTTAATTTTCTTCTTTTTTTATTTTATTGGAAATTTTGAGATGAAAATATTTTGTATTAAGAAATTTTGCAATTAAAACATGAAAATAAATCTCGAAATCTACTTTTTCATAGGGTTGAATTTTTTTTTCAATATTGCCGTATGGATCAGTTTTTGTTAATTTTCAGATTTCTTTATTTCTGTTCTACGGTTGTGACAAGCCCTGCATACCTTAGTCGTTGATATACAATTTGGCGTGAAATATCTCATAGCAGTGAGATATTACTACCCAAGTACCTGAAAGGTGCTGGCTCATGAACTTTATTCAGTCAACGCTAGCACTTTTAGTTTTAATAATGGAGTATAACTTGGAGATGTATCTCTATTTTTGACTCGAGTAAAAAAACCTATGTATAACTTTATATGTGGGCCTTAACAATGCTGCCAAAACTTAGCACACCCATGGTTCTCGTCCCGATTTTGGCACAAGAGCAGGAATGTCTTGTCCTAGAATAAAACAAATTGTTGCTTTAGATACTACAACATCATTATATCAGCCTGAAAATTTTATCATTATAACAGTGTCACTCAAATATTATTTCTCTTTTGTTGTAGTTCCAGAATAAAAAAAGCCCAAATAAAAATATTTGTCCGTCTGCCGGCCGTCTTTGAAGGCCGAAGAAAACTGCGGCTGGACTGATTTGACAAGCATTTGATGGTAAACATTTTTGTCATTTTATACATTTGTATTTATTTGGATGACATCAAATATAATGGAAGAGAAATGAAATGAATTTAGATTTCCAAACTAGAATGTTCAAACTGACATACTTTTGAAAATAATAAATTCACCGATTTAGTACCCAGGACCTTTTGTTGTAGGAAATTTAATTCTCTACAAATTTCTCTGCTGCTATCAGAAATTGGAAAATACAGCTATTTTTTATAGCTATTTATCAAACGAATCCGGTTTGCGTCTTTCACAGGTTTGATCTTAAAAACTGGAATTTTGGAAGAATTTTTGGTAGGTTCAATGCTAAAAAATGAGCCATATGGGACAGAAAAACGCACTAAATTGATTATTATAGTTAAATGAAAGACTCAGACTAGGCCCGGAATTACCAAAATTTAGCCCTGGGTCGAATCAGATCTGTCACTCCTCTCTTCTACGTTCTAATAATAATTGATTATTTCTTTGTGATTAACATATTCACTGCTTTAAAATTTTTGTTTGATAGCGTTTAGTTATAAAACTTTAGATAAAAAAACCTGTAATCGTCATACAAACAAAAATCATATTCAATTCAGTTCCCTGCTTAAAAATTACTTAGAACTATTAAATGAGGATGTACCAAGCCCTAGGAGTGTCCACTTAAAAAATACATCGATATATTATGTAACATGGAATACTTTCAACAATAGTTTAATACGATTATTTTTAAGTTTAACGCAAAAGGTTCGTTTTTTTTCGTTTGGAACGGTACGCAGTTTCAGAGTAACATAGATATATACCTGTAACGGTGTGTTTAATTCATGAGTGTTGGCTTAGTTAAATTGTATGAGCAGGGTTACCAACTATTACAAAACATAAAGCCGAATAAATTTTATGCAAACCCGAAGATTTCATTAAACTTCCATAAATTCGATAAACAACCTCAAAGTTAATTACAAAAATATGAAGGGCTCATAACGTCCCACACCGAGATGACAAAACTTTGGTCTGTGTTAAAAGCTTAGTATATACTTAGTCCACTTAATAAGTCGGAAAATCTGGAAAAGTGTTGGAACAGCACCGATTTTAAAAATTCTTCTTTTCTGCATTCCTTAGACCTACAGGAACATTCATCAATACTAACCCCTGCATTACCTCGAAAAATGAGTAAAATTGTGGATTTTTCTCCCTGCCAAAGCATCTTAATTACTAAGAGTGTTTAATTTTCTTGCACTAAAATTGCACCTCGGCAATCATCTCTCTGGGGTGTTTAGGGTCACTGAGTACAAATTTTAGATCCAAAATCAAGTAAAGGTGTTCCGATCCAACCCCTTAAAAAGTTTATATTTTCCATCAAAAGTCGGCTCTCGGTAGTTTTCGGGTTCGTTGCTCATGAATAATAAAATTCCGATAAAAATTTCACTCTGCTTTTTCTATAGTTGATTGATTTGTAAGCTGGAGAATTTCATTTTCAAATGTTTTTTGTGAATATTGGTGTATAAAACTTGAATGTTAAATAATTGCGGAAAGAAAACGCTTTTTCCGTTTATTTAATTTATTTAATTTACGTAATGCTGCTGATTCATTCAGAGAGAACTTTGAGGATATTGATCAATCCTCCAATTTTTGAGATTGTACAGTATTTTCCGAATTATTTACTGGATTAAGTGTTTGATGAAGACTGAAATAGCCATTTTGTTTTTAGTTTTGTCTTAAACATTTTAACAAAACGGCCGGCAGACACGCACATTTTTGTGTGCTTATTTAGACTTATAGTTATGACCCAAAACGTCGAGATATGCTTGTACGCTTGTCAAAACTTTTTGATACATACACCTGTCAAGAAATAATTGTTCACATCCCCGACGCCAATTTTTATTAAATACATTTTATTTTCTCAGCGAACAATGAATTATCGGTGCTGTATAGCGTTTTGAAAAAGATTTGTGAAATAAAACGTTTTATAATTTCGATTACGCCATTTTGTTAAAATAAGTTAAAATTAATTATGGTAATAACAAACAAAAGAAAAAATAGAAAAGCATACTTGAAACGTTGCTAATACGTTGAAATGTTGCTGCATATGATATGTTGTCCATACCAATGTGGCTTAGGCAGACTTTGCAGAAACAAAAGTTTACTTAATCGTTTTTCTTATATTCTTAGATCATTCCAGATTTCTAAAGGACCTTCTTTGAGTATTCCTCCTACTGCAGAGCTACGCAAGTAAATAGATAATTCGTCTGCTGAAATTGTATCCTCAAATTGTTTTAACCTCCAACTCTTGTTTATTAGTTTATGATAATCTTCCCATAAGGAATAGCTATATCTTCTTGATTTTTAGATTGATCTGAATTAGATTACGACATTTCGATATTTTGTGTAGTATTTTTCACAAAGTTTTTAATTTTGCGACTGCAGTAGAGCAAACAAGTTCATCCCTGAAGTGCATTTTTTAAACCTCGGATCCAATACAATGGCTACAGCGAGTGGTCACTCTTTATATAGCATATACCCAATACCCATTAGTTTCTCAAATTAAGTACAATCGATTTCAATTCTTTGCCGAGCGAGTCTTCCACAGTAGAAGGGATATAATTTTAAACTAGGCAACACCTTGCTGTCAGTGCGACAGTCACCAGACACTTCTTTGGTAGCAGTTTCTAACGGCCGTTAGACATGTAATACAGAAGAAAAAATTGACAGTTCTGGTGCATTGACCATATGTGGCGCTATTTTATGTGGAATTTAATATATTATTGACAACAGCGCGTAACTCTAAAAACCTCTCAATCATATATTAATTACTGTTCCTTCTTGTTGGAACTTCTTGAATTAATTTTGTTTCTTTATCCGATGGTTTCTTAATTCATTGCTTGATATATTACTTTGCTTGAACTATGTAACAATTCCTTTGACCTTAGTAATTAGTTTCGTAAGCCTGAACACTTTTGTACCGCATTTTAAACAACTAAAATTTAGAGTGCGCAAAACACGTTATATGAATATTACCAAAAACCAGATCGACGGTCTTAATCACATATGCTCCATTGTCAGCCACAACCAACTAAATTTTCGATTTCGTACAATTTGTAAAAGTATTTCTTTGAAGAAATTAAAAATTAATAACAATCAAAAAGTTGCTCTCAGATGTCAGGTTTAGTTTTTTGATTGATGCGATGTTTTATAAAAAACATCAATACATCGAATAGGAAAAATCTTTAAAAAACATCGAATCTATTCGATGTATCGCGTGTAAACATCGAGTAAATTCTAGACATCGATGTATAACTATTGGCCCTGATTCGGAACCACGTATTACAATTGGCACTTTTATGAAAACTATTTATTTTAATTTATGCGGGATAGCTCAAAAACTAAACTATATCACTGAAACCTGAATCTACAAACACAAACAAATCTTCACTTGGAAATCTCTTTTATCCTTCCGAATCACAGAATTACAGAAAAATAATTAATTACTACTGACATGGAAATACAATTTAATCAAACTCAAAATCGAAAATTTATACAAATCAAAAATGTCTAAAATAACTTACATAAATATGTTGTCTTCAATGTTGTTTTATCGTGATTCCCTTTATTTATAATTCCTGATTGTATGATATATTTAACACACTCATTCTGCATGCACCACGTATAAATTTTAATGTATTCAATTATTTTCTCAATGCAAATTCATCATCACTACAGCCAATTGGAAATCCATTATAACCAATTCCCACAGTTTAATTATCGTTGTTTACAATAAAGGCACCAACTTCTGTTGTTAAATATTTACTGCCCGAAATACATTTGCCATAGAATTTTCAGACCAATGAAGATTAAATTTGGTCTTGTTTATCCTTTTTCATAACTTTAACAATAACGGATGATTTTTTTTTTATTATTTTTGTAAGTAATTAATCAATCTCAGAGTTGAGAAGACAACATCAATGCAGAATTTTTTTTTGTTTTCACTACGCTTATTTCATCAAACAAATAAAACAACTAAGATCACAATTTAAAAAAACACAGATAATTTTATTTTATTTATAATAAAAAACATTTATATATTTTTTTTATATTTTAACTACTTTACATGGTAACATTTATATTTTTTTTGTTACAATTTTAATTTGTTAATAATAACAAAATCAATTTTTAAATATGAACTGATTCAACACAACCAACATAACATATCATATTAAATGGACTTTAATATATATGTTATTGGTTGAGTTTTTAAAATTATACTGAACCACGATCTAAAAAATTTTGATCGTTTTATATCATATTTGTATCTATGTATAGCCATAATTTTTGTATACAACCAGTTCATTTTTTTCATTCTATCAAACCTGGATATTTCGATTTAATAAACAGTGGTATAGATGTTTTTTGTGCAATTGGAGAAAATCATTGAAACCATCATTGAATAACAAAAACTATCATTTTCAGAGAAAAAGGGCAATGGTGCTGGCACAACAGATGTTTAGTGAATATCCCTACCAAGAACTGCTATGGAAATGTGTCAAATGATGCAGCAACTGCTTCGTAGAACGCACATCGAACTCAAACGCGATCGATCGCGCTGAAACGCATTAAAACTTATATTTGCATTCGCTTATACTCCATGACAAAAGCACTGCATGACTCCTTAGCAGATCTTTCTGTTGAGTCTGATTTGACGATATTAATTGACAATAATGAGCTTCGCATTAAATTTGCTGAGATTATTATCCTCCAGTTTAGTATATTTTATGTTGGTCGTCGACTAGTGATCAAAACATATTTTTTATACTTCCTATACTGGCTATACATAATGAAGTATTTCACACTGCGTTAGATTTGCGTAAAACATAACTTTTTCGGACTTTATTACTTTACGTCCTCTATTACGTTATGTCCTCTTTTTATTACTTAACTTACTCTTATTATTAATTTACGCCCTCTTTTTGTTACTTTACGCCCACTTGGAGGAAGTATAAAAAGTGTTGTGTGTACCACAAGTGCAAAGTTAATTTTAGTCCTATAGCGAAATGTTGTCAAATTCTTACTCGAAATGAAATTTATAACTAAACACCCTTGATACATAAATAACTATTAAATTAAAAAAAAATTTGTAATGTATTCTAAAATTCGCCAACCACCGCCGCCATTATAAGGGATACTGTTGGCGCTGGACAAGGTGATCCTACAAAATAATAAAATTTTCGTTATTCACAAAATTATATTTACCAAGTGATTGCCTTCTCCATCGTCAATTCACATCTCATAGTATGGAGGAATGTGATACTCGTCTTTAAAATGATCTAAAAATAAATCAAAATAAAAATTGGCAATGATTAGGAATTTCAAAATCGTAGACATTTAAGATACTTACATTAGTTAAAATTAATTTATTATTTATCTTCGTTACAGTTCACATAAGTACATATCGTCCGTGACATTTTCTGAAAGGCAAATCAGTTTTTTGTTATATAAATCACATATAAATATAATTTGCTCAACAGCCAAACGAACTTCAAACGAACCAGAAACTACGAAAACAAAAGATGAACAACCCCTCGGAACATCAGACCATTTACTAATATCAGCAATAGTGCAATTTGCATCACTGACACAAATTAAAGCAAATCCTCGTCGCGTTTGGAACTATAAAAGTGCTGACTGGGAGGGACTGAGAAACTTTTATGATGAAACACCTTGGAAAACTATTAGTTGTGTTGATCAAGATCCTAGCACAGCGGCAATAAGAATTTCTTAAATCATAAAAGACGGAATGCGGCGGTTTAATCCAAATCGATTAATCATTCCTAAAACTGAGCCTTGGCTCACGCGGGATGTTGATGATGCAGTGAGGAATAAACGCAAAGCGTTTAAGATGTATAACGCTAATAAAACACCTGAAACCTATAGCGCCTATAAGAAAGCCAGAAAAATTATTAAATTCAAAATAGATTTGGACAAAGACGCGTTTATCCAGAAGAAAGCAAAGAAATTCACCGAGCGCCCATCTGGCTCACGTAGTTTCTTTCAGTCAGTTAAATCAGTCCAGAGCAATTTTACTCGATCCTCTATTCCAACCTTAGTTCTGAATGACATTCCCGTGAGCGACTCGAAAGAGAAGGCGGTTCTTTTGGGTCGTATTTTTGCAGAAAACTCAAACATAGTTGAACCTCCACATTCTCCTACACTCATTCACCCAGTTGTAACGAAAATGAAACCAATTATTTTTCGTTGCAATATTGTACGGAAAATGTTTTTTATAATCAATATCAACAAATCTGCTGGCCCCGATGGTATTCCACCCCTCATTCTTAAAAACATTGCTAGGCAACTAGCTCCAATTTTAACAAAAATTTTCTATTTATCTTATAAAACCGGAATATTTCGCGATTCTTGGAAGCTGGCCAGCGTTCAACCCATATCAAAGAAAGGCAGTAAGATGGATCCTAACAATTATAGACCAATTGCAATTCTGTCGGTTTTAGATAAAATATTTGAAAAATATGTTAACTACAATTTAGTAGATTATTTGGAAGTGTCGCGAATTATAGATGATAAGCAGTATGGTTTTCGTAGAAGTCATGCAACAGGTGATCTCAGAGCCTACGTATCCCATATCTGGAACAAATCGCTGGAAAACCATGGTGAAACATTCAGTATTTCACTTGACATTTCTAAAGCATTTGATAAAGTGTGGCATAAATTCATTCATGTTAATTTAGATGGTATCACATCCAATATTTTCACAACCAATGCTGGGGTTCCCCATGGTTCTGCACTCTCACCAACCTTGTTTCTTTTATACATTAATGACTTACTTATTTCCACAGACCCAATCCATAGTTTTGCCGATGTCAGCATATAACATGCATCACATGCATCTCCTAAATTTCAATATCATACTGCAGTTACCACAGATAAAGAGCTGCTAATTGATTCTATCAACAAAGATCTGGATCGCGTAATGGAGTGGGGTGATCGTAATCTTGTTTCATTTAATCCAACCAAAACCAAACTATGCCGTTTTTCACGAATAGAGCGACGTAAAATTTCCCTATTAAAATAAACCATGGGGAATTGCGTGAGGTTGAATCAGTTAGACTTCTTGGAGTGGATATTCAAAATATCCTGAAATGGAATAAACATGTGTTCTACCTCATTAAATAAACTTAAATATAAACACTAGTAAAAGCAACTCCATCATTTTTAACAAAAAAAAGACCATTAGTGAAAATAGCGTACCACTTATTACACTTCACAATACAGTAATCAAAAGAGTAAACTAGGCAATACGACAAAATAAACCTACCCAAAATAAAAACAAATACCGGACTAAACACTTTATTATACAAGGGAGTAAACTTATTTAACAAACTAGCACATTCAATACAAAACACTTCTAGCATCGCACAGTTCAAACACGACACCGACACACACCAATATTTCTACCACGAATATTCCGAGAAAAACAAATCAAACTAACACAAATTTAACTTATTCTTTGGAATCTAACCATAATTATAAAATAACTTAATCTTAAATTATAATTAATAGGTGTCAATATTTGAAGATCGTCTTATTGTTGATAAAGGAAGGAAAAAAAAGGGTGTGTTCTAGAACATTACAGTAGTATCGAGGCTATTTCATGTAGTATATATAAAAGGTGTCGTTCGAGGATACAACCAGTATAAAATTGTTAGCGATACAAAAAGTATAAAAATTTAGCAGTGATAAAGGCGAAGTAAAATTAACAGTGTTATAAGTAGAAAGTTAAAAGTGATATTGTGAACAAGTATAAAAGAATTATAAGTGGTGAAATATTGTTAGTACAAGAAGAACTAAAAGGGGAATAGTAATAGGAGAAATATTTTTATTGTAAAATCTTGAACGAATAAAATTATAACGTCTAGAAAATCCATTGTGTTTTAAATTTCCTGATTTAGTGATCGAACTAAATAATTGTAACTCGGCTAAGAAACGTTACAATATGTTACTATTCAAGATAAAATCTTTTGTAACATTTAACAAAGTACGAAATAAAAAAAAAAAAAATCTGCAATGAAAAAATTAAGATTCTTGGGTCGATGTAAAAAGTATTTCAATCCCGAGCAAATTATGCTAATCTTCAGGTTCTTTATACGTCCATGCATGGAGTGCTGCTGTCATGTTTGGGGAGGTGCTTGTCAGTCAACAATAAAATGTCTAGACTCTGTACAGAGAAAAGCAATACGGTTGATTGATAAAACCAAATTAACGGACCAGCTTGATTTACTGCTGGTCCAGCAGCCGAATTCTGTAATTGTGAAGCGGTGAAGTGATAAGTTTTTGAATGAACAGAAACGAAGGAATTTTTAACGCTTCAACGCTTCACAGTTACAGAATTTGGCTGCAGCACAGAAGAAATGTGGCTGAATTGTCAATATACTATAAATATAACTTTAGCGAATTCTCCTCTAAGGAAATTCAAAATATCCTTCCATCGTGTGCGCAGTATAATCGACAAACAAGAGCTGCCGAGTTATCCCATCTATTTGTTTTACAAATAACTCGTTGTGGAACTGTGTCCTTCCAGAACGACTATTTTAATAGAGTGGTCAAATTGTGGAACTCAATGCCCTCCTCTATATTTCCTGATGAATTTTCCCCTCAGGCATTTAAAGAAAATGTCCATCGTCATTTAAAACAATTAGTATAGTTATCCCTATATCCCCATTCCATCCATTTTCCTCATATCCTTCCTTTATAGTTGACATGGTATCTTCGGATATTCAAAGAGTTTGAATAATGAATATTTCATATTTGGTGTGCTAAACATGTCTATAACTAATTAATAAAAAAAAGTCAACTTACTTGATTTGTTTACTTGTTCAAAAACTAACATTTCATTCTGATAACCATCAGCTAATCAGCATCATAAAAATAAAAAATAAAAAGCCCTGTATTATTTCATTAGAACTATACTCAACCAAAAATTTATAGTTCTTTCTCTCAAAAACTCATGACTCTGCTGACAGAAAATGTTTTTCGTGGATATATATGATACATATTTTTGTTAACTAGCTTTCATTTGTTCTTATAATTTGTATTATTCTAGAAGTCTAGTTTTGTTTTTGCTTCGGTTTAATCGTGTAAACCAATGTGTCTGTTAAATAATAGTACATTATGATGCTAGGACGTAAAGCTAAAGATTTTGGACGGATGTGGAGTTTGCAAATCGAGGCGCTAGCCGAGATTTGCACCCACATTAAGTCCAAAATAGCTTACGTCCGTGCATCATATACTATTTTTTATTCGCCGCAAGCAAAATATTTTAAGAAAAGTTGTTTATTCTAAATTAAAATTATAAATTTTCATAAATTTTAAAATAAAAATATGTGGAACAAGTAACCTTTGACAAAATATTTATTATTTTTTCCAAATTATTGTGTAGCTATGACAACAAATGATAACAGCTATTTTAATTGAATAATGAAATTTTGAATTAGAGGATTGCTTTGATAAAAATTTTTATTTTTCATAGAATTTAAACAAATACAAATGCTTTTTACTTTTTTGGACGTAGCTATGACAACAATATAAATAGTTGAAAAGTGATACTTTAAAGCCGCAAATCACAGTAATAAAGTAACACTTTAATATGTAGGCGAATAAAAAAAATATTTTTAGTGTAAATAATTTCATATAATATGAATAAAAGAAAAACGGGTTTTTTTATTAGGTTTGGATTCACATTTTTCATAATATCAACACTACAAGTTTTGTGTGGTTATGTCAGCTTCACATATCGTCATCAATGTTGATTCATGTTTTTAAGGACGCCGACTGTGTTTTCGAGGTTTGAAAGATTTAGTATTGAATATTTTATCAACTTCTTACTTTCAGATGTGGAATACATCTATTTATGTTACATTTTGTCATCGAATGAATTGCTGAGGTACATGTGTGCATATATTTATATTATACTTTGTCATCGAATTGAACTTGCATAGGCACATATGTGCATATATTACATTCTATCATCGAAAATTTTTGCTGAGGTACAAGTGTACATATATTTATATTATACTTCGTCATCGAATTGAATTCTGCTGAGGCACATATGTGCATATGTTATATTTTGTCATCGAATGAGTTGCTGAGGCACATGTGTGCATATATTTATATTATGCTTCGTCATCAAATTGAATTTGCATATATTACAGTTTGTCATCAAATGAGTTGCTGAGGCACATGTGTGCATATATATATATATATATATATATATATATATATATATATATATATATATATATATATATATATATATATATATATATATATTTATTATACTACCATCATTGAATTTTGCATAGGCATACATGTGCATATATTACATTCTATCATCGAACATTCTTGCTGAGGCACATAGGTGCATATTAATGCTTCGTCATCGAACTGAATTTTGTTGAAGCACATGTGAATTTATATTTATACTCTATCATCAAACATTTTTGCTGAAGCACACATGTGCATTGTTATATTTCGTCATCAAAATTAATTTGCTGATACACATGTGCATATATATATATATATACTTTGTCAACAAATGCTTACGTAGGCACATCATCATATGTGCAGACACCAACCAGAATCAAATTAAAAAACAAAAAAACAACATTCATCAAACTTTAAGGCTATTTTATTGTGATGGTCATCCAGGGATAAGCAAATTTTCGGTCAAATAATTTTCGCAAAATAATACAGTCTACTACAATCCACTACCTTTTTGGAAGCTGCATCAGAAACAAAATCATAGAAAGGGTGGATAGTTGTGTTGCATTTTATAGTTTGTAATGTTTTCATGTTAAAATTTTAGTGTATATTTGGTTATCTTATATCTACAAAAACTCTCATGAGTGTTATAAGAACTGAATCTAAAAAATTATGGTGCAAATTATGAAACTTTTTGCAATCCATACAATTTTCGACCGACCTAGTTTCGAACCAATGAGAAAATTCTAAACTTTAAAAAAGTTTATCATTCTCATCAGGGCTAGCTGACTAGATAAACTACCACAAAAAGTCAACGCTAATATAAACCACAAATTAGGTTACATTTCTAGCGAAGTATAAAAAAACAAAAAATTTATATAAACATATATTTAATAGATTCAGGCTTAGTCAATTAGTAACTCTAGTGCATCTCATGACTGCATTAAAATTTTTTAACATAAAATACTGTGAAGAGTTTTTTTTCATCATTACTCTAAACATTTTATAAATCAAATCCCAAATTTGGGAGTACTTAGCTCGTACATATCTAAAAAGAAGGTTTTTTATATTATTGCATTCAAGCATTGGGTTCACACTTAAACACTAACCATTCTCACATATTTTATTGGATTTAAATAAAAAGATGTGCTCCATTATAGCTTTTTTGTTTCGTTTTCTTTTGTGCTAAGAATCTTTATCGCTTCTGCGTTTGGTAAATCGGAGAATAAAAATATCGAAAAATACTAAAAATTTATATATATCCATTTTTCTCTTAAATATCCATTTGAATAAAAGTTAAAGTGCTGAAGACTCTTTTAAAAAAGGAAAAGGATTGAACTAAGAAAATTAAATTTAATGTTTTGCGTTTAAATTTTGTGTTCAAATTTATCTTTTTTTAATAGAATGTGGTCTTGAAAGGTTAGCTCCAGTTAGCATTGTTTTTCGGAAATTCATTTTGGTTTATATCTTTAATAGTAAAATGACGAATGACTAGACATATTTTTCCTAGTGTAATGAAACGCTATAGTGTGTGGTGATGATGAACAGTAACTTTATTATTTCTAGGTTGGTACATATATACATATTAATATACAGTATAACACTGATAACACTCTGTTACATCTCCGTTTTTTTATAAAAGAATACACAATACAACCAATTTACATTTAGTTTTTAATTTACTACTCAATTTCAGGCATAGTGTCAACTTTCTTGTTTAACCCAAGTTTTTTAATTTTATTCCAAAACTTTACAGGCGCTTCATTACTTGAAATGAAACCATTGTTAAAATAGATATATTTAGATTTACGAATTAAAGTGGCAACGTTATTTCTTAACCGCCTATATTCCAGAAGGTGTTCAGTTTTTTGTTGACGTTTCCATAAAGACAAGACGAAATCTCTAAGATTAATTGCTCTTTCAATTTTCTCATTAAACCATGGTGGGTACTGTGATTTGGTTCTAAATGTAAATACTGGCACGTTATCTTCAAATAGTTTAAGGATAATATCATTGAACGTCTCCACAATATCATCGATGTCTGTTAGTCGATACATGGTATCCCAATGACTCAACATACACTCAATATGCAACTTATTTATACCGATTTTATTGAAATTCCTATAAGTTATGCAATCATCAAGCTTGGGTATAATCGTATTGTAACTGAAAAATAAAAAGTCATGATCCGCAAATCCCACGGAAACCTGATTGAAAAATATAATTTTATCGGTATTAGTAATTGCCAAATCTAGAAGTGAGCATTTTCCAATTGAAGGGAAATACGTGGGCTCCTGTGTATTTATAATTTTAAGGGAAAAATTATCAATTAAATTAAGAAAATTTCTAGTTTCTAAATTCTGTTGGAAATAATTACAATTAAAATCTCCAGTTAAAATAATATCTTCATACTTCAATGATAAATCACTTAGAATAGTTTCCAACTCAGAAACGAATTTAAATGTTGGTGGTTTATATACTACACCCAACAGAATTGTGTGGCTCCTTAATCTAAGCTCAACAAATAAAACCTGGATATTCCTGCTAAGATAAGTATAAATTAATTTCGATTTAATATATTTTTTAACATATATATACAAACGCCACCTGCCCCTGCCTTACGATTATCTCTATATAGCTTGAAGCTATTTAGTTCAAGAGCGCTATCAGGAATGTGAGTGTCTAAATGTGTTTCAGCAAAACAAAGAACATCCATTTTAACATTCATAATAAGTCTTTCAACTTGATCCCATTTATTTAACAAGCTACGGACATTTAAGAAACCAAAATTCAAACCTTTGAACCGATTTAAGGAAGATTGTAGTACTATATTAAGGTTACCTATTTGCGAGGTACCACGGTTATACTGAAGACTCACTTACCAAACATAATAGCCAGTAATCGCAAGGAACTTGACTTAAAAAATGCATTAACTCAAAAAATAAAAAAAAATAACTTTCCATACCGGAAAGTAAATAAAATAGGCAAACTCATCTTTTAAAAATAAACAACTCAAACACTAAACCAGTAAAATACAAACAAAAAAAATACTCCTAATACAAATTGGTATAAGTTTCCCAATTTTTGAAAAGAAAAAAAAAGAAAAAATGTGGACTATTATTAATTTAAATTTGAAATAAAAAAAAAATTAAATTGATTAAATAAACGTTTGATAAAAAACAACAAAAATAGAATCTCTTGAATTTTAATTTACATTAAATTGTATAATTATGATTTACCTTCCGTTCGTTTTGATTTAGACCTTAATTTGCGTAATTCATTAACATTAGAATCAACGGGAGAATTGCGATTAATATTTATCTCTTCCAAACACGAATCAACATTTCCATGTATGGATGACGTCATCAAATCCCGTCGATGAATGGGAACATCATGGTTGTTCTTATCATTGATATAAACAAGGTTATGTGAAGATGATGGAAGTGTAGGTATTTGATGGTTATTAATTGTAGTACGAAGATATTCAATAGATGTAATAAGTTTCAAATCTGTTTGGCCAGGTAATGTTATATATATTCGTCCTTTTTTGATGGTCACTCTTGAAATACGGTCTTCTCGTTGTAATTTTCTTACTTCTTGAAAAATAGTATTGTTATATCTTGTTAATCCATCATTACAATAAATCCTCAATGTAGATTCAAGGCCAATGTGAGAAAGATTTAGATTTCCTAGTTTAAGATAGCTTTTAAAGAAATGTAATTTGGCTTCAAAGCTAATGAATTTGACAATAATCGGTGGTGATTTTGTTTTGTTTTTGTTGACTGGTCTGAAAACACTGCAAACAAGATTCGGACCGTTTTGTAATCCAGTGGCTTTGACAATATCCATAACTATTTGATAGTCATCTACATTATTAATACGTGGTACACCAGTAAAAACCAGATCAGGTGATACTTTATCCCGTTCCAACACATCTATGCGATCATAAAGCACAGATGCTTGTTTTTCCACTTTTCCAATAGCATCAAAAATCTTTTTAAGTTCTTGGTTAACAAAAAATTTTAATTCGTTGAATGATTTAGTAACTTGATTCTGATGATCTTCCATAACTTTATTAATTTCACCAAATTTTATCTCCATATTGGACATTACTTGATCTAAACTTGTTAACATTATGTGTGATAAAAAACGCAATTTTGTTTATTAAATTAATTAGTTCGGTAATTGTTATTCCAAGACAACTGTTATTTTGTTATTTTAATCACGTAGCTTTAACAATAGCAAAAACACATTTAGAAATAATTTATTTACAATATTTAATAAAGTTAAAGAGATCAATTTTATTGTTCTTTTCACAATTCGCCATGTTGCTTATGATTTTGTTAGATCAACATTATGTACGGAAAAAAGACACAACAATATTTACTAAATTAATTAGTTTTTTTAGCTAATTGTTATTTCGGACAACTGTAACTATAATAACGAAACTTTAACTATGGTAAAAATAAACTTAGAACCCATTTATTTACTATATTTAATCACAATTCAAGAGATCGATTTTATCGTTTTATTCACAATCCGCCATGTTTTTGTTAAACTGGATGAAATGGATGAAATTTTTTAAATTGGATGAAATTTTTAACTGATTTATTGCCTCATTTCTATAGACTCAACATAAAAAGGAGTACTTTAGCTCCTAATTAAATAATATATAATTTTGCTTGCGGCGAATAAAAAATAGTATATATGACGCACAAACGTAAGCTATTTTGGACTTAATGTTAAACTCCACATACGTCCAAATCTTTAGCTTTACGTCCTTGCATCGTAATGTATTATTTCATGTTTTATTTTATATACTTTATCCTAACTCCATACCGGTTTTTTAAAGTCGAAATTCATTTCCTTAACGATTTTGCTTAATAATACATTCCACATACATATTCAAAAATTTATTGATTGTATTATGTTTTAACAAATAAATTACAATTTATTAAAAATTGGTATTCGTGTAAAATACATGTCACTTCCAATTGCAAATGCATAGTAGCAAATCAATATATCTTCTACAAACTAATTGAATTTTTCAAAAAATCGAAATCCAATTAATTAATTCTATGTTGAAGTTCTGTTGTTCTCCTATATGCAAATGTGTTAATTTTATAAAGTCCTTTTATTTTTTCTTTACTCTCCCAATTTTTATTTAAAAATAATTATTATTATTCATACGTTTTCTTTTTTTTTTGTATGAAAAATGAAATTAATATTTTATTGGAATTTCATGCAAAAAAAAATTATAAATAATTTATGTCGACATAACAACAAATCGAAATAATAACAATACCCAAAACAATTCAAACCCGACTCATACCTCCTCGAATTTATGTTATGATAGACGTTTAAATTTATATTTATTTGATTTTTTTTCGTTTAGGTACAAGCATATAGTATTTAATGGGAAAAAATTTACCATGAAAAATGTTAAACAAATATTAAAAGTAATTTGGAAAATTTTATTGGAATTTGTTACATATGAATATTCCTTCAACATTTCCATTAATTTTCTAACAGTTTAAATGTTTGCTTAAGTATCAAATATTAATTTTCATTAAAAAGTTCTAAAATCTTAATTAAATTATACTACTATAAATGTGTATTTAGTGCTTTGTGTAACTGATTTTTCTCCATTCCCAACTGCGTAAATCTTCACTTTGCAAAAACCACCGCGTATTCTATTTCGTGAAATTTTTATTTGTTAAAATGTCACGCTATATCAGGTTATCTATGGGAATGTCATACTTATGATATTTAGGAGATGGTCATGTTACATTATAATAAAATCACAATTTCAGTTAAACAAATATTTAAATACCTCATGTACATATAGCATAGATCAGTGTTTCTCAACTGATTTTATGCTACGGACCAATAAATATTTGAAGATTCTATTACGGACCTAGAGATATATTTCATGTTAGACGGGTGGAAGTGTAGTTTATATCTTGCTCACCCTTACATACATAATGTGATTTAAAACAACGCAAAGAAGTTTAAAGAAAGCAATAATAGTACAGAAAAAATTTTGATTTGTAATTAAACAGAGCTTAAAACAAAGCCTAAACTCCTTCTAAAATAAAAATATATAGCATTCTTAAATACAGAAGTTAAAATAAAAAACTATCGTAATCCTTACTCCTAATTCAAAATAATAGAAATTTTTTTACTACTTTATTTATTTGGTTCTGGACATGTTATATATAATAACATTTAATAACATAGAAATTTATTGCGTAAGTATTCAATGCTTTATTTTATTTTTCTAACAAACGATCTCTCGTGTCTTGTCTCGCTCGCATTGTAAATTTGCAGAGAATAAAATTAATTAAACTCGAACCCAATACAACGTTTCATCCTTCTGACAGAAAATCATGTATTAATTTAAATTGAATTATTTTAAAACGTATCGCTAAAAAAGTAAAACGTGTGAATAAACTTAAGATACACTTTATTCAATTTACCACCTATTTAATTGTTTGATTTTTGAAAACAAAATGACATACAATGAAATTCATCAAAGTAATAGTTACTAATACTAATGAGAATTGAGAAACCAAAAAACAATCATAAAAACACTAATTTTTTTCATAATGAAAATTTAATTTAATTTAATCATAGGAGCCTTTGTCTTTTTCAATATTCGATTGAGGGGTATGCGCAGTTTGAATTTATTATTTTTTATATATTTAGAACGAAAGTGTTTTTTTATAAAATACAATCAAATTAGTTATAAAATAAATAATTTGATTAGTTTTTTCATTAGTATAAAATTTATTGTCTTTCAGTGTAGGTCATTTCATTTTCAAAATACGAAACAATTAAATGGGTATCGAAATTGAATAAAATTTATTTAATTGTTTGGCATTAATGGTACAAAAATAATAAAAATTTAATGTTTTTTTAATTCTTTCTACCAATAAATTTGAAAAGTTAATTTAAAGTGAGTAATGTTACTCTGCCGGAAGGATAAAACGTTGTATTGGGTTCCTGTTTAATGAATTTTATTGTTTCGCTAATTTGTAAACATAAAAAAAATATATTGTTAACTATCCCACTAAAATACTAATATTGTGTCAGGGAGCAATCACGCAACAGAATAAAATTAACATCTGTTTATTTTAATTTATTCTATTAAGACTAATAACACACACAATTATTGTTATAAAAAAACAAAAATAAATCTATATTTGTAGTTGCCGGAAAGATACAATTTTTTTTCAAACACTCAACTATTTAATTTTTGCTTCAAATTTGATGCTTTCCTTCGTAGTAAAAATAAAAACAGATTATTTTTCTGAATCGTTTGCCCAATTATGAAAGTATTGTTATTCAAATAAATAAAAAGTATGACGAAAAAGTATTTTCTCTTCTGCATATGGAATGAAAGAAAATAATAAAATCGACTCCAAAGAGTGGAATAAAAAAAATAAAAAATTTACTCTCACGAGTAAGAATGATATTAAAAATATATAGCATATTTTGTTGATTTTTGAGAATGAAAATTTGTTAACGTAAACGTAAACCGTTTTCATCTCGAGGAGGAAATGCAATATTTTTTACGATAGTAAATATATACATGATATTTATTATAAATTATTAAATTAGAAATCGACAAAACAACACTCAAAATTCATATTTAATTTTTTCTTTTCTTTTGCTTTGATTTTGTGAAATAGTATTCACATTTAAGGAGTGAAAGAAGCCCGAATATAGAAATTCGCAGACCACTAAACTTTTTCTGCGGACCACTAATGGGCCAAAATATACATCTGCTACCCGGGTAGAAGCTGCCAATATTAAACAAAGAGCCAAACTCGGGCCCCTTTGGGCGAGCAAAGCCTTGGCTAGTTAACTTCGGTTTCAGTCTGGGCCAGTTGTAAATGCCTAACCATATTATGTTTATCTTTATTTTTATATATGTTACTCTTTTTAAAACCTCTTTCCACACATTTAAAGGAGGTCTGGAAAAAAACATCGGTTTGGTAGACATGGCCCAAGTCTTAATTGTCCCAGCCTTAGCCCCAGGACATCAGTTCAAACTTGGTTCAAGCTTGGGTTGTTTGAAAATGTTGAGCCTATCCCAAACTTTAAAAACTGTGGTGTGGGCTTGGCCCAGGTTTGGTACCCTTTTCCTTTCCTAGCCTTTTCTTTTCCGGGTAGTAATTGTTGAATGATTGAAATCGAGATTGTTTTTTTTGTGCTTGGGAAAACAACGTAAGATCATGAATTTTGAAATTTTTCCGTTATTGAGTCAAACAAAATTAAACCAGTTCTTTTTAAAAAACAACACTAAAAGAATTTGTAGCTAACATAACAAACTGTTTGTTGAATTTAGACAAGGAAATGTCGTTTAGTTTGATTGTTTTCAGACTTTTGACTAACATGCCTGTTAATTGCGAGTTTTCAAAAAACTTGTTAGTAAAACATAAATATCACAATCGTATGAACTAACACAAAAGTGCTGTCGAGTAATCTAGTATGAAATTTTGGTACATGCATAATATTCCATACAGAACCTAATGACGGAATCGTAATTGAACTTAAAGTAAGGTGTCCAGTAGGCATGACCAGATATGTATGAACAATTTTCAAACCATCTTTTTCTTCGCTCCCACCGGCTAATTATGTTCCATTTGACTCGAATATGAACTATATCAAGTTTTATTGAAATCGGAAAATAATTACCCACCGCGCAGTGGCGTCGAAGATAAGAAAATTAGCAGAATAATAGGATTTTTTATTTTTTATCAGATATAATTATCTTAAAACATAATATATCTCATAATTTTGATTTTTTTTATTAAAAGCTAATTAATTAACGATTCTAACGAGCCTAAGTATGTAGAAATCAATCTTAGAAAAGCGATTTATCTTAATTTTTCTTCTTACATATACGAAAATTCACTAATTCATAATAATCTTTTTTCAAAGAAAAAAATTAATTTTATGGTTAAATTTATAATAATTTTTCATTCAAAAGCAACATTTTTCCAAAAGAAATCAATAAATTAAATTAGATTTATTGTATGATGGGTATTTGCATCTGTAGTTTTCGACCACCTGAAAGGTGCATTGTGTACCTTCCTCGTCTTTAGTTAGAATGCTGTTGTATTCTGTGTCATCAACTTAACACCGAGTTCGGCGGTATCATTAACAACATGCAAACTTTGGCAAAACAACGTGGCTTTGACGAAATCCTCATTCCAATGCGTCATGTAGCAACAAATCAATACAAATTCTAAATCGATTAAAAAAACTCTGAGTTTTTTCTGTGACAAAATCACTAATGTTCTTATTAGCAAAAAGTTGCATATGTTTGACTGCGTCAAAATATTTTTTGCGAGTTTGGGGTGCGATGGGGTCTCGTGCTGGGACCTCAAGGTTTTGGACCATTTTTCGTTTTTCATCAAACGAAATCTCTGGGTCGAAAATAGCCAAGCCAATATTTGCTTCCGTTAAATAGTGAAGATGATAACAAATTTTGTTCAACATTTCTTCTGAAACTCTTTGGTCAATTTTGATGAAATCCAAATCCTGATTTGCGGCTTCCATCTATGCATTTGAACCAAATTTTTATATACAACATAATCAGAAAAATACAAACGTCTCGAAAAAATGCAAACGGCGTGACTTGTCAGACCTGGGCGTTTGAATTTGTAATTCTCAATGGTTTCACCAAGAAAAATCAATGTAACTTCCAAAAATTCTTTATATTCGCTGCGTGGGTGTGATTTTTCCAACTCTTCATGACAAAAAATTACTAGAGCTTCTCACGAGTGTTTTGGAATTTTGTTTCCCAGTTTTTTGTCCGATATTCCACTTTTGAACATTGTTGGATTAATTTTACCATCGTCCCATGCCTTCTGAAATTTGTTGAACAGATAAACATCGGGTGCAGTGGTCTTTCCAAGTTTGAGATCATTAACAGCCCGGAGTTTAATCTTCTGTATGTGATGACGACATGGGAATCGAATCAAATTGTGGCCAATCTTTTTACCACCTTTTTCTGGTCCAGCGTTACTTGATGTCATGACGTAGCACATGGCTTCGACTTTATCAGTAAGATCCCATTCTTCAAGGCATTCTTATATCGCATTCGCAATCGATAAGCCGCTCTGTTCTTTGCATTATGGAACCGTTAATAACTTCTCAATATTACCAAATGTTACTATGGTTGGCAAACGATCTACTTTACCATGTCCAGTTAATTCTGCTAGCAATGTATCCAAAAATAAAAATTTGTGTTACTCAAACAAAGTCTAAATCTAACATAAAAATTTATTTTTTCTGAATTTTCGCAGAAATTTTTTTTTTGGATTTAAGAAGAAGAAATTCGATAAAAACGCTTTCCTAAGATCAATTTCTACATACTTAGGCTCATTGGAATCGTAAAGTAATTAGCTTTTGATAAAAAATCGAAATTATGAGATTATATTTCAAGATGATTATATCTGATAAAAATAAAAAATCCTATTATTCTGCTAATTTTCTTATCTTCGATGCCACTGCGCGGTGGGTAATTATTTTCCGATTTCAGTAAAACTGCACACCCTTCATTTTCGAGCCAAAAGGAACATAATTAGTCGGTGGGAGGGATGAAAATAACAACTTCATAAGTTAGGTCATGTCTAGTGTCCAGTTGTACTCTTTTGGGATGTAAAGTACCCTTTTGAGCGATTTTATGCTCCTTAGATTTTCTATACTCCTTTCGTACTCCTTGTACACCTAAAAACTTCAACAGCGTTTTCACTTTTAAAACTTCAAACATAAGACAAATAAAATAAAATTTTTTACTTTGGACACAGTTTCTAAATTTTCGTTTGCCTCCATGTTTTTTTATTATAAGCTGAAAATGTAAATATAACATGCTCTATGCCCCATTATAATTGAAACCCCTAAAACTACGTTAATTCAGCTCAGAAAAGCAGCCCTAATCTCACTTCATTAACGCCAAAACTATCAAACTTCGCATAATACGAGAAAAGTATGCAGATAAACGTCTGTAAATCCTTATAATTGAGTTTTAAAGACTTATTTTTGCTGCGGTTATTACTATTTTGGCTGTACTGAATTACATCTGGAGTATTGAGTTTTGCCAATTTAAGTTGTACTTGGAATGTGTGTAGTGCCAAAAATAGTATAACACTACTATATGATAAAATGTAGTGCCACTAATGCGTTGGTACACTATTTATAATAAATTGCACTGTAATGCAATTCGTAGCAGTCTGAGACACTAAAACACCACTAATGCGATTATCAATTTATTTTCTTTGTTTTTGTATTAGTTCATTACAATATGTAGTCTTAAAATTACAGCCTGTTTGTGTTTTAGTTTTTAATCACTTATTATATAATAAATTAAATTTTTGTTTAGATTAATATAGGTTCACTTATTTTATATAATTTTCATTGACATCTATAGTAAAACACTCAAGAACTGCACTTATAATTTTAGTTTTATTTCTTTATTTTAGATTAAGTTATTGTTTTAAATTAATTTAGACTTTAAGTAGTGTTTTTAGTCGTAATATAGTATTAGGCTTATTGATAGAGGTTCCGATTATAGACTGGTCGACTACCTAAATACTTGTTTTATCGATTCACTGTTTGACTTGTTTTATTTTTTAAAACGATTCACTTAATTGTTACAAAACGACTGTATTGATTTGAATTTTAAAATTGACTCTGGTAATTGTCTGAAACTCACTGACTAATTGTTAATTGAAATCTTATTTAAAATTGATTTGAATTTTGGGAAAGAATGTTAGGAAAATGTTAGTTTGGGAGTTTTGGTGTTCTTGGGAAGTTGTTGTGGTAAAACAAGTAATTTGTTTTACTACATTCCTCCCTCCCACGAAAAAAAAATTTTGGGATTATCGTTGTAGGGAATTAAAAGGAAATTAGGTAGGGTAGTTTACGATGAGCACAAAATTTTGCCAAGTTATGTAATGTATTTAAAAAGAAGTGAGTATCGAATCTAAGTCTTATTTTGCTTACTGAGTACATAGCTAGATTTACTTTCGATTTGTTCATTCGGTTAAATAGTTGTAATTATACAACTAATCTAATCTTAAATTTATGAAAATAAAAATTACGAAAAAAAACTTGAAATAACAGAAAAGTTGTGAAAAATTATGTGTCTACACAAATATTTTGTGTTTTATTAATCTTATTTAATTTTCAAAATTAAGAAAAAATTTCAGTTTAGTTCAGTTTCAGTAAAATGATTTCTGTATGCTTACTGTTATAAAGTATAAAAATATAGTACAAATAAGATGATGACTGTTAAATTTTAGTTTTTTCTTATGTATCTAAACTTATTTCTAATTTATTAATTTTCGAAATTATAATTATAGTCTTTAAACCAGGTTTAAAGGTACAATTAAACTTATCCAGATATTATTTAATCTATTTAGTTTCAAAGTCAGAAAGAAAAATTTTTCTTTTTTATTTTTTTAAATTCAAAATCTTTTATAAAAAAATTGCGTACGGTTTTTATTGAAAAAAAAAGATTGCCGACTTATTACTGTATAATTATTTAAATTTTAAAAATGAAATTGGATATTTTTAATTGTTTTTTTTTTTACGACCTTGATTAATTGGAGATGCCATATTTATTATGTATGATAAAATTTTATGAACTTGAAAAATATGAATACGTTAGTATTTAGTAAATAAAAAACATTATGTAGGAATATTGATGTAGGTCATTATTTCTTTTTGTTTTGGTTTTAGGATTATTTGTTTATTTCAATGACAGAAATTTGGGAACAAAAAAAAACGTTTTTAAAGAAATTGTTTTCTTTCCGCAATATGAGCCGTTTATGTTTAGTAGATCGTTTGACTTAAATTAGCTTGAAATCTTAAGCATATGAAACTTAAATGTATTTCCCGTTCTTAAATTCTAGTTTATCGTCTTGTTTTTTTTAATCTATATTTTTATATTGTTTAAATCAACTCAACTGTTCGTTATAGAATGAGTTCAACGGTACTACTTATTTTAAATAAATTTTGCTCAATTGATAGCTACATAAAAATAAAGTTGATCTTGTAAAATAAAATGTTATGAAATATGAACACTTAGTTGTATAGTAAATAAAATTTGTAGTAAATAATTTTTTTTTGTTTCTGTTAAAAATTATGTTATGTTTTGATTAGCTTGCGTATCTTACAAACTACTGCCTTAATATAATATGTATTTTATGGTAATGATTATTTAAGATTAATGATTTTAGAATTATTATTTTTATTGATTGTATTGATTATTGATCGGAATCAGTATTGGTAATAAGATTATTGTTTTTCGATTATTATGTTTCTTGTATATTGTATAAATTGTAAGTATAAATTGATTAGATTTGACTTATGCTTAAGGCTAGTATTAGGTTTATTTGATTAACTTGTGGTGTATATTAGTATTGTATTTAGGATAGGTTTGTTTGGTTGGCTTATGGTTTAGGTTAGTATTAGGTTTAGAATAGGTAGGTTTGATTTACTTATGGTTTAGATTAGTATTATATTTAGGATAAGATGATTTGGTTTACCTATGCTTTAGGTTGGTTTAAGCGGAATTTGATATTTTTTTAGAAAGCTGTTGTTTTTAAAAATGTGGAAATTTTATCGTTAGAAAGTAATTTTGAAGGAAAGTTACTTCGAATTTGATTTGTGTACTTGACTAACAAATAAGTATTGTCTCTAATGATGTGTAACAGATGACCGGTTGTACAAAACTTTGCAATGTCGAATATGATTTTACGAGATGCTAGTAGTAAATTATTTGGAAAACAGACAGGAAATTTTTGGAACAGATTCTCAAGCCAGTGAACTGAATTAGATGCATAAGAACGAGATTGAATTTTATTGGTTATTGGCAGTGTAAGTTGTAAGGTAGTAGTTTTCTTTACACGACTCCACGAAAGGCTAAGATATAGTAAAACTGATTTCCACAGTTTGGAAAGTTGTAATGGACAGTGTATCCAATTTTCAATACGTCTGGGTCTTTTTTGGTCGCGGTTGTTTACAGTTAGTTTGTTATTAGAGTCATGGTAATTTATCGTAGCAGACTGGTTCAACGTTTTAATGTTTTCGGTGTCGGAGTGGTATGAATTGCTTGGTTGAAGCTTAATCGAATGTTGGTCAGTTTTGTGTTTTCGAACTTTCATATTTGTGTTAATCGTTTTAGATACACTTCGGCGGCTGTGTAATTTGATATTTGGTTTTTTGTTTGACGATTTCTTTTCCACTACCATAGATGAGGGCAAATATTGATTTTTCTTAGAAGTGGTTGGGTTTTCTGATTTCTGGATTCTGTTTTTGTGACAAAAAGAATTATTATGGAATTTCGATGTGGTCGTTGAAGACAAATATTGATTTTTCTTAGAACTGATTATTGGTTTCTGGAATCTACTTTCATTACGATTAGAATTAGTTTGACATTTCAAAGTGGTAGTTAGTAGCTTATAGTGCGTATAATTTTTAGTGTTTTTTAATTTTACTGGCATTGATGAAATTTGCGTTGTGTTTGCAATTTTTAAAGGAATATGCACCAAGTCTCGGGAAATGTTTTGTTTTAGAATTTCGGAATACAGAATTGGTGTTGAAATAATTTCTGGTATAAATTGTGATTTGTCTGGGTTATTGTCGGGCGTATTTGACTTAATTTTGTTAGTCGAAAATGTTTGACTACTTTGTGTATCTGGTAATTGAACGTTTTCTGTGAGGTTGTTTACAAGTGAAGTTGGATTGGGCTTTAAAATTTGAATTGGGCCAGTTGGAGTTTTCTGGATACTTTGGTTGACTGATATGGATAGTGGAATTTTTTCTGTAAGATTGCTTACAAAGAGGATTGAATTTGGTTTTGCTTCGCGTGAGCCGTTTGGCATTTTAGCAAATTTGTTATCATTTGTTTCGAGTTTATCTTTTAAGTTTGAATCCTGTGAACTTGAAGAATTATCAGCAGAACCATGTGGAAGAATTGGAAGCAGACTTGATGCATTATTTTCTGAATTTAAATAATTTAGGTCGTCAGTGTTAATATTCAAAGACGGAATATCTGTATACGTGTCGGTAACAGGGAAATTATTTGACAAGAAAATACAAGACGGTTTAAGATGTAATGTAGGTGCAACTCTTTCTTGTGCGATTAATGGTTCGGGCTCTACGTCAGAATTGTCCGATAAATTTAGTTTTGTACTTTGTAAAAGTTTTGAAGGTGCTATTGGGGCTTTAGAGTTTACAATGAAGTTTAATTTTGATGTAACATTTGTATTTGAATTAGGTCGTTCTGCTTGAGAATTTGTATTTTTTATGTTTTCTGGTTGGTAACAAGATATATTGGAAGGTGGGTGTGAGGGATATGAGGATTTTTGATCAAAAATATATGGTGGAATGTGTGATAAATTACTGGAGCTACTTTGAGCTGTACTATAAGGGTTAGGCATATTTTCTACTTCTGGCTGTAAATATGAATAAGAGGGTAAATGGGATTGCAGTTTCTCATGGTAGTTTGATACTGAAGGAAATGTTGGATGTTGCGTAGAATTCGAAAGGTTTGTTTTAGGAACATTTGAAATTGCATGAGCACCAGAAAACGATGGGGAAGATGGTATATCAGATGATAAAGGCAGTGGGGTAATGTGATTTACGTTTTGATTTTGTGGAATTATATTGTTATTCAGTAATGTCAGTTGAGAGGGTTTATCGGTTTTTGTTATACTTTCTGCAGGGGTGTATGTTGTATTTGAAGGTGGGTGGTTAAATAGAGGGAATCTAGGCAGATTATTAGCCATCTTTAATGCAAAGTTTGACGTTGTGGAGCTTAAACTTTGTGTGAGTTGAGCAAACGTATGGGCTTTTGTTCCCTCAAATTGCCTGGTGGAAGGTGGGAAGTAATTCCGTAATATGAATCCTAGGTCTTCAACTGATTTGAATGACTTGTCTTCAACGGCTAGGAGAGCCTTGCCTGTGATACGTCTAACCAGTAATTGTGCAAAAACTATCTGATCTAGGACGTTCAATTTCAATGTAATTGTTGTAGCACGAAATATAAAGCGTTCTATTTCCTCGTCAATATCGTCGGCATCACCGTCTAGTTTTTCGACTAGTTTTACTACTTCGTATAGGTTAACCATATCAAATAGCATATTGAATGAAAATTACAGGAAAACGAATTATGGGATTGAATACAGGGAAATACGGATTGAATATAAAACAAATTATAACCAAATTTCGAACTGTGGTAAAACTTAGGTTAAGAGTTAAATCGAATTTAGGTAAAAAAAAAATTTTTTCTGATCTTACTACTAATTATGATTGAAAAATCTTACCAAATTATTTGAACACGAAGTTTATGTTGGTGAAGTTGATGATGGTGATCCTTCCTTTTATTGCGGATACTCCAGTTTTTTTTTTGAAATTCTATTGAGGCTGGAACACAGCTCGTTGTTCGTATCCAATTGTAATAGGTGGGTTTGCTGTTCGTTTACTCCTTTAAATTCCTTCTCCTTTTGTCGGTAAGGATAACCGGCTGCGCCAAATGTAGTGCCAAAAATAGTATAACACTACTATATGATAAAATGTAGTGCCACTAATGCGTTGGTACACTATTTATAATAAATTGCACTGTAATGCAATTCGTAGCAGTCTGAGACACTAAAACACCACTAATGCGATTATCAATTTATTTTCTTTGTTTTTGTATTAGTTCATTACAATATGTAGTCTTAAAATTACAGCCTGTTTGTGTTTTAGTTTTTAATCACTTATTATATAATAAATTAAATTTTTGTTTAGATTAATATAGGTTCACTTATTTTATATAATTTTCATTGACATCTATAGTAAAACACTCAAGAACTGCACTTATAATTTTAGTTTTATTTCTTTATTTTAGATTAAGTTATTGTTTTAAATTAATTTACACTTTAAGTAGTGTTTTTAGTCGTAATATAGTATTAGGCTTATTGATAGAGGTTCCGATTATAGACTGGTCGACTACCTAAATACTTGTTTTATCGATTCACTGTTTGACTTGTTTTATTTTTTAAAACGATTCACTTAATTGTTACAAAACGACTGTATTGATTTGAATTTTAAAATTGACTCTGGTAATTGTCTGAAACTCACTGACTAATTGTTAATTGAAATCTTATTTAAAATTGATTTGAATTTTGGGAAAGAATGTTAGGAAAATGTTAGTTTGGGAGTTTTGGTGTTCTTGGGAAGTTGTTGTGGTAAAACAAGTAATTAGTTCAAACTTGGTTCAAGCTTGGGTTGTTTGAAAATGTTGAGCCTATCCCAAACTTTAAAAACTGTGGTGTGGGCTTGGCCCAGGTTTGGTACCCTTTTCCTTTCCTAGCCTTTTCTTTTCCGGGTAGTAATTGTTGAATGATTGAAATCGAGATTGTTTTTTTTGTGCTTGGGAAAACAACGTAAGATCATGAATTTTGAAATTTTTCCGTTATTGAGTCAAACAAAATTAAACCAGTTCTTTTTAAAAAACAACACTAAAAGAATTTGTAGCTAACATAACAAACTGTTTGTTGAATTTAGACAAGGAAATGTCGTTTAGTTTGATTGTTTTCAGACTTTTGACTAACATGCCTGTTAATTGCGAGTTTTCAAAAAACTTGTTAGTAAAACATAAATATCACAATCGTATGAACTAACACAAAAGTGCTGTCGAGTAATCTAGTATGAAATTTTGGTACATGCATAATATTCCATACAGAACCTAATGACGGAATCGTAATTGAACTTAAAGTAAGGTGTCCAGTAGGCATGACCAGATATGTATGAACAATTTTCAAACCATCTTTTTCTTCGCTCCCACCGGCTAATTATGTTCCATTTGACTCGAATATGAACTATATCAAGTTTTATTGAAATCGGAAAATAATTACCCACCGCGCAGTGGCGTCGAAGATAAGAAAATTAGCAGAATAATAGGATTTTTTATTTTTTATCAGATATAATTATCTTAAAACATAATATATCTCATAATTTTGATTTTTTTTATTAAAAGCTAATTAATTAACGATTCTAACGAGCCTAAGTATGTAGAAATCAATCTTAGAAAAGCGATTTATCTTAATTTTTCTTCTTACATATACGAAAATTCACTAATTCATAATAATCTTTTTTCAAAGAAAAAAATTAATTTTATGGTTAAATTTATAATAATTTTTCATTCAAAAGCAACATTTTTCCAAAAGAAATCAATAAATTAAATTAGATTTATTGTATGATGGGTATTTGCATCTGTAGTTTTCGACCACCTGAAAGGTGCATTGTGTACCTTCCTCGTCTTTAGTTAGAATGCTGTTGTATTCTGTGTCATCAACTTAACACCGAGTTCGGCGGTATCATTAACAACATGCAAACTTTGGCAAAACAACGTGGCTTTGACGAAATCCTCATTCCAATGCGTCATGTAGCAACAAATCAATACAAATTCTAAATCGATTAAAAAAACTCTGAGTTTTTTCTGTGACAAAATCACTAATGTTCTTATTAGCAAAAAGTTGCATATGTTTGACTGCGTCAAAATATTTTTTGCGAGTTTGGGGTGCGATGGGGTCTCGTGCTGGGACCTCAAGGTTTTGGACCATTTTTCGTTTTTCATCAAACGAAATCTCTGGGTCGAAAATAGCCAAGCCAATATTTGCTTCCGTTAAATAGTGAAGATGATAACAAATTTTGTTCAACATTTCTTCTGAAACTCTTTGGTCAATTTTGATGAAATCCAAATCCTGATTTGCGGCTTCCATCTATGCATTTGAACCAAATTTTTATATACAACATAATCAGAAAAATACAAACGTCTCGAAAAAATGCAAACGGCGTGACTTGTCAGACCTGGGCGTTTGAATTTGTAATTCTCAATGGTTTCACCAAGAAAAATCAATGTAACTTCCAAAAATTCTTTATATTCGCTGCGTGGGTGTGATTTTTCCAACTCTTCATGACAAAAAATTACTAGAGCTTCTCACGAGTGTTTTGGAATTTTGTTTCCCAGTTTTTTGTCCGATATTCCACTTTTGAACATTGTTGGATTAATTTTACCATCGTCCCATGCCTTCTGAAATTTGTTGAACAGATAAACATCGGGTGCAGTGGTCTTTCCAAGTTTGAGATCATTAACAGCCCGGAGTTTAATCTTCTGTATGTGATGACGACATGGGAATCGAATCAAATTGTGGCCAATCTTTTTACCACCTTTTTCTGGTCCAGCGTTACTTGATGTCATGACGTAGCACATGGCTTCGACTTTATCAGTAAGATCCCATTCTTCAAGGCATTCTTATATCGCATTCGCAATCGATAAGCCGCTCTGTTCTTTGCATTATGGAACCGTTAATAACTTCTCAATATTACCAAATGTTACTATGGTTGGCAAACGATCTACTTTACCATGTCCAGTTAATTCTGCTAGCAATGTATCCAAAAATAAAAATTTGTGTTACTCAAACAAAGTCTAAATCTAACATAAAAATTTATTTTTTCTGAATTTTCGCAGAAATTTTTTTTTTGGATTTAAGAAGAAGAAATTCGATAAAAACGCTTTCCTAAGATCAATTTCTACATACTTAGGCTCATTGGAATCGTAAAGTAATTAGCTTTTGATAAAAAATCGAAATTATGAGATTATATTTCAAGATGATTATATCTGATAAAAATAAAAAATCCTATTATTCTGCTAATTTTCTTATCTTCGATGCCACTGCGCGGTGGGTAATTATTTTCCGATTTCAGTAAAACTGCACACCCTTCATTTTCGAGCCAAAAGGAACATAATTAGTCGGTGGGAGGGATGAAAATAACAACTTCATAAGTTAGGTCATGTCTAGTGTCCAGTTGTACTCTTTTGGGATGTAAAGTACCCTTTTGAGCGATTTTATGCTCCTTAGATTTTCTATACTCCTTTCGTACTCCTTGTACACCTAAAAACTTCAACAGCGTTTTCACTTTTAAAACTTCAAACATAAGACAAATAAAATAAAATTTTTTACTTTGGACACAGTTTCTAAATTTTCGTTTGCCTCCATGTTTTTTTATTATAAGCTGAAAATGTAAATATAACATGCTCTATGCCCCATTATAATTGAAACCCCTAAAACTACGTTAATTCAGCTCAGAAAAGCAGCCCTAATCTCACTTCATTAACGCCAAAACTATCAAACTTCGCATAATACGAGAAAAGTATGCAGATAAACGTCTGTAAATCCTTATAATTGAGTTTTAAAGACTTATTTTTGCTGCGGTTATTACTATTTTGGCTGTACTGAATTACATCTGGAGTATTGAGTTTTGCCAATTTAAGTTGTACTTGGAATGTGTCAAAACCAATTGACAGAAACGTAAATGATTTCAAATATCTGATTTATTTAATGTGATGAAAATTTATATAAAGTCGTTGTGCTGGAATTTTACAGTTCGATTCTACTCTCCAGGCAAATGTGAAAATTCAAAAAATTTGGGAGCTGATTCAATGTAACACGAACGTTCTGAATGCAAATGAAAATTAAAACAGAAGCTAAGAACCATAAAATTTGAAAAACGCAGTAAATATCCATTTTTCGTTTTTTTTTCTTCATTCTTTTGAACAAAAAATCGATAGCTACATACTTAAACGTCAGAATCTTCAACAAATGGAGTGCGATTTACTGTTGCATTGAAATGATAAACTTTCTTAATGTTTAGCATAGTCGCATTTTTAAATGACTTAACGAGGAACACTTAAATGGATTATTCTGTGAGTATGAGTATGAGGAAATTTATAACAACAATGGCGTCCATATAGTTTTAACTTTAATAGGTTTGCTAACGTCATATGAAAGTGGGATTTTGTAAAACAATCTTAAAACAAATTCGTGAAATGTGCATTAATTGTGCATGTTACAAAATGCCCATGCACAAAATTGTGCATAATACATGTCATGCACATATGTACACCATACCGAGCACATGTCATAAAACGCCTTAGCACATATGTGCACACAAATGTTAGCCGCATGTTTCACGAATAATAAAAAACCAAATCTATTTAATGATAAGAATAATAAGCAAAGAATAAAAGAATGGAGAGTGACAAAGTGGTTTACAATTTTCTAAAATGACTGGTTTCATTTTTATGTGAAGGTAATGAAAACATACACAAAAAACAAACGGGCACTTTGAATAATTATTAATTTTAGTAATTCAAAAAAATTACTATATATTTTTAATATTTTTTGTTTATCATTTTTCACGTCGGTGTACTGATATTTAAATTAATTTTTTTTAAATATTAAGAAAATTGTGAAAAATTAATATTATTTTTTATATGTAAGCCAAATATTTAAATTTATTGGATATTGATTTTTTTTCATTTAAATTGTATCGTTAAAAAAATGTCGAAAAAATTTACAAATGCAGCGTCAAACATACATTTTTATTTTAGAACTTAAAAATACGTCCGCAATCTTCATTTGTCGTTATGAAGTTATCTAGAAAAAATTCATAACGTTCTAATACGTTCCTAGTCATAAAAGTCATATATGAAATATTTATGTATTTATGCCTGAAAGTTCTATGTATATTTTGTGTACATGTTTACATGATTTAAAAATGTTGAATTAAAACAAATATGTATGACATTAGCACTCAAATACTTTTAAACTTCAACTAAGTTTAAAGTTTTCACTAGAATTCAAAAAAAAATAAAAATGATTAAAATAAAAAGTGCACGAAATGTGCATAGACTCGTGGTAACATGCACATAGTGTTTGTCTGGATATTTTGTCATTTGATGTAATATATTTTTGTCATTTTTATATGCGTAGTTGTTGTAAATTGTACTACTTAAAATTTTTTAAAATCTGGTAACCTTAAATTAAAGTAAAATAATTGAAGATGGTTTTAACTTCGAAATAATCACCATCTCCGTCGCGTAATTTATATCGTATCGACCATTAAACGAGTTTTTATCGTACTCAAAAAGTCGAGTGTTTCCCCGCAATAGTCTTCTGCCTGAGGGACTAAGATACATTTTTTTAAAGAAACAATCCCATGGGAACGGGCACAACCTACTATATTAGGACCCTCAAGAAGGTCTCTGATCTCTATCAGGACCAATAGAAGGTTATATTAGGATTATATGAAGGTTAGGTTAATAGAAGGTTATATTAAGAGATTTGCAGTTATTACAATCAATATTCGTTTAAAGCAATTACGATTCGTCCTTTGGAACTAAATATAGTATCGATAACTCAAATTAGGTCACACTAAATGAATAATTCGTTTGAAGTTAATCGAAAATCCTTAATTTCTTATTTAGTTGTCACAATTGCGGCATTAGTCTTGTAATTGGTATATTTAACAGATCTATTCGGTTGCCACAACTAATATTATTTTTATGGTTGTTATATTTTGAGTTTTGTTTGTTCTTTTTTTGCTAAAGTAAACATTTCATTTTGTATTGTGTAATAACAGAACAATAAATTTAATTTAATTTAATTTTTTAATTCAATTTTAATTTAATTTAATTTAAATTTGTTATATAAGAGGCCATTGTAAATCGTATAATAAAAAAGGGTATGGTTTGGCGAGTGAAGTGTGAGTTTGTTGAACTAGTTTACTTTAGAATATAATTTAAATCAGTTGTAATTTATTGTCAGTGGAAAATGTGGTAAGGCTTGTGATCAAATTTAGCTTAAATAAAATAATAAATTTTATAATATAAACTTTATATATATAAATAAAATTGATTATTGTTTTTAGTTTTTAGTAATTATGTGAGGTGGTGGTTAAACAATATGTATGTAGTTTAAAATGTTGTTTATGCCTGATGTAAGAAAACAAGCTATTTTATTTGTTTAAAAAAATATCATGTTATTTTCACGTGGGATTTTAGGGCTCCGTACTTTGAAAAAGTAAAAACGGCACCCTAGTGGTGGCAATAAAAAAAAACAAATTCTTAAAGTTTCGAGTTTGGTTTAGAGAAAATTGAAAAAGATTGAATTATTTAAAAAAACTCAATAAATTATTGACTATATTTAGTTTTTGAGTTGTTACCAAAAACGTGAAATTTTTCCCCTTTAGGTGGGGAAGGAGGGTCTTAGAAAAAAATTTCACGTTGTTGGTAACAACTCAAAACATTACAATAGAAAAACATTGAAAATTCACGGTTATAGCAAATGTTGTAAAGATTGAATGAGGGTTAAAATTTTAAAAACAAATTATTTTTTACCTTGACAAGTGAGGTGTCATATGAGAGGTAATTTTTTTTCTAGTTCAAAACATATTTTCTTGTAATTTCCGAACGCACAGTTTTTAACTTATTTCAAAAATATGAAAATTTGTTCCTGCCTCTGCTGCTATGAGAAGTAGCGCCATTAAGAGTAAAACAGTAAAACCACGGTCTATGATGTAGCTAAGCAACATTTTTATTTAGTGACGTACGACATAGTCGGTATAATATTCGAAGCATGAAAATAGGAAGAAAAAAAGTGTGTAAAAGTATAACAAATTTTCGTTGTTTAATAACATCTGAAACATATTTTTTTCTGCATATCTCCCCCTAAATTCTAACACGTCACATACCAACCAATATATAAATAAAAATCAATTTCTTTTTTGTTCCTTCTATTGTTATTCAAAGACGATATATGTAAACATACCTTTAAAGAAAAGAAAATATTTGCATTAAAAATACGGAGTACTTATCAAAAAATTGAAGCGAATATGAAATGCGTGTTTTTAAGCATTTTCTGTTCTCCCTCTTGTCATTTTAAGATTATATCAAAACAGTTTTCTATAGAAATTTTCCAAATCATTCAATTTTATTATTTGGATATGGATATGATTGTTATAGGCGTATGTGATTTCATTTAATTTTCTTTACTTTTTATTCTATTTTCTTGCATTCCCCCTTATTGTCGATAGCAGTTAAATTAAATTACTTCAAAAAGTTTTTTTGTTCACATGATTTGTTGAGTTCTTAATTTTCGTTCTTCTCTTCTTACTTCATCGTTAGAACAAAGTTACTCAATTTTATTAAACTTGATCAATTTAATTTGATGTTGTTCTTAATAGTATATTGTGCCTCAAGTAGAGAATCGGGAGATTATTGCTCCAATGAAGAATTAATTATCTATTTACAATCTGTATTATCTGAATTATCTATTTCTTAATATTAAATATTTTTTTAAATCAATATTTTATTGCATTTTAGTACAACTTTAGCACTCAGGAAACTAATGTACAGTATTATTGACTGATGGTTAATGCTATGATATAATCTGCATTTGAGATTTAGCTTTTATGTAAATAAAGATATTTTTTAAACAGACGAGTAAAAATAAGTAACGTAAATGAATTTATTATAACGCACTAGTGCGTAATAAAATCATAAACAACCAAATATTGGCTGAATTTTTGTCAACAAATACAAAAGTTGCACAAACAATAACAATACTTAATCGTAAATGTGTACAGCTCTTGATACCGTTGTTTTTTAAGCTTTCATACTCGTAAAATATTAGTATCATTCTGTGCTCGATAAACAATATACTATTCCAACTCGATGTGCATTAATTAAACACGAGTCAATACAACAAAAATTAATCAAATATTACAGCCCAAAAACTTTGTCTAGTTTTTTCTACAAATAGCATTTCTTTTATTCGTTCCACCAAACTGAATTGCGTTACAATTTATAATTTTTTTGTAATGAAAACAACAAAATTCAATCAAATAAATCAGAACTTTGTTTTATTAAAAATATGAGTCCAATAACAATCACCAATCACAGACAAATAAAAAAAACAATCAAATCATAAATTGTATGTGGTATTGCAGAATCTAGTGAAGCGAACGGGTGTATGACATTCATTTATTATAGATATTACATAAGTTTTTTAGTGAAGTGAATATATAATATATATATATTTTATGTATATAGCTTTTAAGTATTGTTCTTCACCGGTACATGTAATTCAATGAAAAAGCTACATAAAAACGGGTGATTTATAGCTTATTCAAAGCTTTTTTATTGTTTGTTTTGTCGTTTTTAAAAATGTTGATCTAAAATAAAACAAAAAAGCTTCATCATTGAAATTTTTATTGATATTGATTTATATGACTTTATTGTTATATTTGTAAAATACTGATAGTCAAATTGATTTTTGAAATAGATTTATTGGTTTCTTTAAGTTTATGGAAAGTCTCAATTTTTCTTGATTTTGTGCGAGGATATGTGCAACTGATGATTACGCTACTTTAAAATTTTAGAAAGATCTCCCTCGTTTATTTATTTCTGTTACAAAAATTTTAAAGTTTAGAACACATTAATCAAAAGCTTCACCTGTTAGATTTTAACACAATATCTATTTGCTTAAGCTTGATCCTACTGATTGTTTGGCAAAATTTAAAGAATTCTAGTCGCTGGGTCAAAAAATTATTATTCATAAAATAGGAAGATAACCACATTTGTTCTTGCACATGCCCTATTTAAAATTTATTTGTGTATTCAGTGATATTGAAATAATTATATCCATTGTTTGTAAATATTACAAATTGTTTTGTTTTTTTGTTGTGGTCGGCATTATTTGTGAGACAAGTAATAACACATTTGTAGCAGATTCAATTATGTATTTATCTCATACTAGGAATCGCTCAGTGGACGAAATTCAGTCATTGTAAATAGAAATTGTAAAAAAAACTCGAAACAAAATAGCTACAACACATTATTTCAGAGTTTGATTAATTGATATAATTGATTTTGAATTGTCTAATTATCTACTACTCAAGACCTTTCCAACGATATACATATTGCCACACTTTTGATGGGGCAAATATTTTAGAATTGTACCACAAAAATATTGCTTACGTATTTATATATAGATATAGATTGATTTTGAACTGTGAAACAAAAAACTTGAAAAAAAAACAAAATAACCGAACAAAAAACTCAAATAAACACGCCTACGACATTTTTGCAATTTTTTTTGAAAAAATCGTCAAAATTCAAAAAAAGTATTTTTCGGCACATCTACTACTCAAGACCTTTCCAACGATGTACATATTGCCACACTTTTGATGGGGCAAATATTTTAAAATTGTCAAACAAAAATATTGCTAACGTATTTATATATAGATTTTTGAATGAAATATTTATCACGCGTGGCTGAAAAAATTATCTTCTGACGTATGTGTAAGATTCTGAAATAAATATTTTATAAAAACTTAAAAAATGAGGCAATAATAACAGCAAGGGTTATGCCAACCAATCAGAAACCCAAACAAAATTAAGAACAGCAAGTTTTTGTGTTACAAGGTTATGTAATATTGTTGGTTTGAAGTAGGGCTCGTATACTCGGGTATCGCATAACCGGGTATTTTACTAAAAACTTTACTACTCGAATATCCGGGTAATAGCTTCGAGTACCCGGGTATTACAAAAACAAAATTCTTATGAAGCTCACTGTCACTTTTGCTGATTTGTTCAAAAAATAATTTTAGAAAATATATGTTGCACTGTTGTATTTTAGATAAGTTCGTACATCAGCTAAGGCCGTCAAATAGTTACGAAGCTTGTAAGTCACAAAGCGTGGAGCGTTTTACCAAAGAAGATTTATAAAATGAATGAACCTAGATTTTTTAGAAATACTTCTATCACCTTAAAATGTAGATCCTTGAGAGATTCCTGAGTACTCCCACACAAACGACTTGTTTAGTTTCTTTTATTTTTATAATTAGAGCACGTAGAAGTTCAGGAAGGCTAAAAGTTGAAACTAATTTTAGATTGTAAAAAACGGTGGAACATACTCATTGCAGCAATAAATCGATTTATTAAATTAAAAAATTGCATTAATACTGCACTCGATGAGCTAGGGGCGCTGACAAAATGAACGAATGCGATTTAGAAATATTAAAAGAAATCTCATTTATTCTCGAACCACTTATGCTAGCAGTACAAGAACTGAGTACAAAAAACGCCACGCTAATAACAGCTGAAGGTACTTTTTACTACGTACTAAAAAAAATAAACGAGATTAGTTCACCTCTTTCTCGTGAACTATTTGAAAAACGAAGTTGATGAACGTCGACAAAAGGATATAATAACATTATTCTTATATTTGCATCATTGTATTTTTTCAAAAGGCAATGAGTTTTTAAGCTACGCAACAAAAATTTCTACAAAGCAGCTTGCACATCAATTATTATTACGTCTAAGCTCGAATGAAAACAACATCAGAGTTGCAGATCAAAGCTCGAGCTCTTCTGATTGAGAGCGGGAACCAACATCAGTATATAATGAGCTACAGCATTGTCTTGCATCATATATAACTAAAACCAAAGAAAAAAGCGAAAATTTAAATGTTGAGCAATCCCTTCCATTTATGGAAACAAATGGAGGTAAGCGAAACCAAATGTTAGAGAATCTGTACGCTTCACTGCTTACTATAAATCCTACATCAACGGCATGCGAACGGGTGTTTTCAGTAGCCGGCAATATAATAACCGAAATTCGCAGTTCGTTAGCTCCTTCCACACTCAACGGCTTAATATTTTTAAAATACTATTTTATAAACAAAAAGTTATAGTAAATGTTATATTATTATAAAATTTGATTTCATTTAACGTTTAACATATTTTTAAGAACTAAATTAATTGAATTAAATAAATATAAATATTAATTAAATTAAATATGTACAAATGAACTATTGAAAATCTGTTTTGTTTTAATTATCCAAATACCCGGGTTACCCGGGTAACCCGGGTATTTGAGTAAAATAACTACTCGATACCCGGGTACTTAATGTTCGAGTATTTTACGAGCCCTAGTTTGAAGTCGGAAATCTGAAGTTTTTGAAGTGTCATCCTATCATGAAAAATTGGCAGATGTCATATTTTATATGTGAATATGTGATAGGATTGAAAAAAAAATTAAAAAAGTCTGAAGTCTGCAGTCTGAAGTCTGATGTCTGAAGTCTGATTTCTGAAGTCTGATGTTTGAAGTCTAAAGTCTGGAGTCTGAAATCTGAAGTCTTAAGTCTGAGGTCTGAAGTCTTAAGTCTAAGTTTAAAGTTTAAAGTCTAGAGTCTAAAGTCTAAAGTTTGAAGTCTGAAGTCTAAAGACTAAAGTCTGAAGTTTGAAGTATGAAGTATGAAGTATGAAGTATGAAGTATGGAGTATGAAGTATGAAGTATGAAGTATGAAGTATGAAGTATGAAGTATGAAGTATGAAGTATGAAGTATGAAGTATGAAGTATGAAGTATGAAGTATGAAGTATGAAGTATGAAGTATGAAGTATGAAGTATGAAGTATGAAGTATAAAGTATGAAGTATGAAGTATGAAGTATGAAGTATGAAGTATGAAGTATGAAGTATGAAGTATGAAGTATGAAGTATGAAGTATGAAGTATGAAGTATGAAGTATGAAGTATGAAGTATGAAGTATGAAGTATGAAGTATGAAGTATGAAGTATGAAGTATGAAGTATGAAGTATGAAGTATGAAGTATGAAGTATGAAGCATGAAGTATGAAGTATGAAGTATGAAGTATGAAGTATGAAGTATGAAGTATGAAGTATGAAGTATGAAGTATGAAGTATGAAGTATGAAGTATGAAGTATGAAGTATGAAGTATGAAGTATGAAGTATGAAGTATGAAGTATGAAGTATGAAGTATGAAGTATGAAGTATGAAGTATGAAGTATGAAGTATGAAGTATGAAGTATGAAGTATGAAGTATGAAGTATGAAGTATGAAGTATGAAGTATGAAGTATGAAGTATGAAGTAATAAGTATGACGTATGAAGTATGAAGTATGAAGTATGAAGTATGAAGTATGAAGTATGAAGTATGAAGTATGAAGTATGAAGTATGAAGTATGAAGTATGAAGTATGAAGTATGAAGTATGAAGTATGAAGTATGAAGTATGAAGTATGAAGTATGAAGTATGAAGTATGAAGTATGAAGCATGAAGTATGAAGTATGAAGTATGAAGTAATAAGTATGAAGTATGAAGTATGAAGTATGAAGTATGAAGTATGAAGTATGAAGTATGAAGTAAGAAGTATGAAGTATGAAGTATGAAGTATGAAGTATGAAGTATGAAGTATGAAGTATGAAGTATGAAGTATGAAGTATGAAGTATGAAGTATGAAGTATGAAGTATGAAGTATGAAGTATGAAGTATGAAGTATGAAGTATGAAGTATGAAGTATGAAGTATGAAGTATGAAGTATGAAGTATGAAGTATGAAGTATGAAGTATGAAGCATGAAGTATGAAGTATGAAGTATGAAGTATGAAGTAATAAGTATGAAGTATGAAGTATGAAGTAAGAAGTATGAAGTATGAAGTATGAAGTATGAAGTATGAAGTATGAAGTATGAAGTATGAAGTATGAAGTATGAAGTATGAAGTATGAAGTATGAAGTATGAAGTATGAAGTATGAAGTATGAAGTATGAAGTATGAAGTATGAAGTATGAAGTATGAAGTATGAAGTATGAAGTATGAAGTATGAAGTATGAAGTATGAAGCATGAAGTATGAAGTATGAAGTATGAAGTATGAAGTATGAAGTATGAAGTATGAAGTATGAAGTATGAAGTATGAAGTATGAAGTATGGAAACTAGTACAGTATTATTGACTGATGGTTAATGCTATGATATAATCTGCATTTGAGATTTAGCTTTTATGTAAATAAAGATATTTTTTAAACAGACGAGTAAAAATAAGTAACGTAAATGAATTTATTATAACGCACTAGTGCGTAATAAAATCATAAACAACCAAATATTGGCTGAATTTTTGTCAACAAATACAAAAGTTGCACAAACAATAACAATACTTAATCGTAAATGTGTACAGCTCTTGATACCGTTGTTTTTTAAGCTTTCATACTCGTAAAATATTAGTATCATTCTGTGCTCGATAAACAATATACTATTCCAACTCGATGTGCATTAATTAAACACGAGTCAATACAACAAAAATTAATCAAATATTACAGCCCAAAAACTTTGTCTAGTTTTTTCTACAAATAGCATTTCTTTTATTCGTTCCACCAAACTGAATTGCGTTACAATTTATAATTTTTTTGTAATGAAAACAACAAAATTCAATCAAATAAATCAGAACTTTGTTTTATTAAAAATATGAGTCCAATAACAATCACCAATCACAGACAAATAAAAAAAACAATCAAATCATAAATTGTATGTGGTATTGCAGAATCTAGTGAAGCGAACGGGTGTATGACATTCATTTATTATAGATATTACATAAGTTTTTTAGTGAAGTGAATATATAATATATATATATTTTATGTATATAGCTTTTAAGTATTGTTCTTCACCGGTACATGTAATTCAATGAAAAAGCTACATAAAAACGGGTGATTTATAGCTTATTCAAAGCTTTTTTATTGTTTGTTTTGTCGTTTTTAAAAATGTTGATCTAAAATAAAACAAAAAAGCTTCATCATTGAAATTTTTATTGATATTGATTTATATGACTTTATTGTTATATTTGTAAAATACTGATAGTCAAATTGATTTTTGAAATAGATTTATTGGTTTCTTTAAGTTTATGGAAAGTCTCAATTTTTCTTGATTTTGTGCGAGGATATGTGCAACTGATGATTACGCTACTTTAAAATTTTAGAAAGATCTCCCTCGTTTATTTATTTCTGTTACAAAAATTTTAAAGTTTAGAACACATTAATCAAAAGCTTCACCTGTTAGATTTTAACACAATATCTATTTGCTTAAGCTTGATCCTACTGATTGTTTGGCAAAATTTAAAGAATTCTAGTCGCTGGGTCAAAAAATTATTATTCATAAAATAGGAAGACAACCACATTTGTTCTTGCACATGCCCTATTTAAAATTTATTTGTGTATTCAGTGATATTGAAATAATTATATCCATTGTTTGTAAATATTACAAATTGTTTTGTTTTTTTGTTGTGGTCGGCATTATTTGTGAGACAAGTAATAACACATTTGTAGCAGATTCAATTATGTATTTATCTCATACTAGGAATCGCTCAGTGGACGAAATTCAGTCATTGTAAATAGAAATTGTAAAAAAAACTCGAAACAAAATAGCTACAACACATTATTTCAGAGTTTGATTAATTGATATAATTGATTTTGAATTGTCTAATTATCTACTACTCAAGACCTTTCCAACGATATACATATTGCCACACTTTTGATGGGGCAAATATTTTAGAATTGTACCACAAAAATATTGCTTACGTATTTATATATAGATATAGATTGATTTTGAACTGTGAAACAAAAAACTTGAAAAAAAAACAAAATAACCGAACAAAAAACTCAAATAAACACGCCTACGACATTTTTGCAATTTTTTTTGAAAAAATCGTCAAAATTCAAAAAAAGTATTTTTCGGCACATCTACTACTCAAGACCTTTCCAACGATGTACATATTGCCACACTTTTGATGGGGCAAATATTTTAAAATTGTCAAACAAAAATATTGCTAACGTATTTATATATAGATTTTTGAATGAAATATTTATCACGCGTGGCTGAAAAAATTATCTTCTGACGTATGTGTAAGATTCTGAAATAAATATTTTATAAAAACTTAAAAAATGAGGCAATAATAACAGCAAGGGTTATGTCAACCAATCAGAAACCCAAACAAAATTAAGAACAGCAAGTTTTTGTGTTACAAGGTTATGTAATATTGTTGGTTTGAAGTAGGGCTCGTATACTCGGGTATCGCATAACCGGGTATTTTACTAAAAACTTTACTACTCGAATATCCGGGTAATAGCTTCGAGTACCCGGGTATTACAAAAACAAAATTCTTATGAAGCTCACTGTCACTTTTGCTGATTTGTTCAAAAAATAATTTTAGAAAATATATGTTGCACTGTTGTATTTTAGATAAGTTCGTACATCAGCTAAGGCCGTCAAATAGTTACGAAGCTTGTAAGTCACAAAGCGTGGAGCGTTTTACCAAAGAAGATTTATAAAATGAATGAACCTAGATTTTTTAGAAATACTTCTATCACCTTAAAATGTAGATCCTTGAGAGATTCCTGAGTACTCCCACACAAACGACTTGTTTAGTTTCTTTTATTTTTATAATTAGAGCACGTAGAAGTTCAGGAAGGCTAAAAGTTGAAACTAATTTTAGATTGTAAAAAACGGTGGAACATACTCATTGCAGCAATAAATCGATTTATTAAATTAAAAAATTGCATTAATACTGCACTCGATGAGCTAGGGGCGCTGACAAAATGAACGAATGCGATTTAGAAATATTAAAAGAAATCTCATTTATTCTCGAACCACTTATGCTAGCAGTACAAGAACTGAGTACAAAAAACGCCACGCTAATAACAGCTGAAGGTACTTTTTACTACGTACTAAAAAAAATAAACGAGATTAGTTCACCTCTTTCTCGTGAACTATTTGAAAAACGAAGTTGATGAACGTCGACAAAAGGATATAATAACATTATTCTTATATTTGCATCATTGTATTTTTTCAAAAGGCAATGAGTTTTTAAGCTACGCAACAAAAATTTCTACAAAGCAGCTTGCACATCAATTATTATTACGTCTAAGCTCGAATGAAAACAACATCAGAGTTGCAGATCAAAGCTCGAGCTCTTCTGATTGAGAGCGGGAACCAACATCAGTATATAATGAGCTACAGCATTGTCTTGCATCATATATAACTAAAACCAAAGAAAAAAGCGAAAATTTAAATGTTGAGCAATCCCTTCCATTTATGGAAACAAATGGAGGTAAGCGAAACCAAATGTTAGAGAATCTGTACGCTTCACTGCTTACTATAAATCCTACATCAACGGCATGCGAACGGGTGTTTTCAGTAGCCGGCAATATAATAACCGAAATTCGCAGTTCGTTAGCTCCTTCCACACTCAACGGCTTAATATTTTTAAAATACTATTTTATAAACAAAAAGTTATAGTAAATGTTATATTATTATAAAATTTGATTTCATTTAACGTTTAACATATTTTTAAGAACTAAATTAATTGAATTAAATAAATATAAATATTAATTAAATTAAATATGTACAAATGAACTATTGAAAATCTGTTTTGTTTTAATTATCCAAATACCCGGGTTACCCGGGTAACCCGGGTATTTGAGTAAAATAACTACTCGATACCCGGGTACTTAATGTTCGAGTATTTTACGAGCCCTAGTTTGAAGTCGGAAATCTGAAGTTTTTGAAGTGTCATCCTATCATGAAAAATTGGCAGATGTCATATTTTATATGTGAATATGTGATAGGATTGAAAAAAAAATTAAAAAAGTCTGAAGTCTGCAGTCTGAAGTCTGATGTCTGAAGTCTGATTTCTGAAGTCTGATGTTTGAAGTCTAAAGTCTGGAGTCTGAAATCTGAAGTCTTAAGTCTGAGGTCTGAAGTCTTAAGTCTAAGTTTAAAGTTTAAAGTCTAGAGTCTAAAGTCTAAAGTTTGAAGTCTGAAGTCTAAAGACTAAAGTCTGAAGTTTGAAGTATGAAGTATGAAGTATGAAGTATGAAGTATGGAGTATGAAGTATGAAGTATGAAGTATGAAGTATGCAGTATGAAGTATGAAGTATGAAGTATGAAGTATGAAGTATGAAGTATGAAGTATGAAGTATGAAGTATGAAGTATGAAGTATGAAGTATGAAGTATGAAGTATGAAGTATGAAGTATGAAGTATGAAGTATGAAGTATGAAGTATGAAGTATAAAGTATGAAGTATGAAGTATGAAGTATGAAGTATGAAGTATGAAGTATGAAGTATGAAGTATGAAGTATGAAGTATGAAGTATGAAGTATGAAGTATGAAGTATGAAGTATGAAGTATGAAGTATGAAGTATGAAGTATGAAGTATGAAGTATGAAGTATGAAGTATGAAGTATGAAGTATGAAGTATGAAGTATGAAGTATGAAGCATGAAGTATGAAGTATGAAGTATGAAGTATGAAGTATGAAGTATGAAGTATGAAGTATGAAGTATGAAGTATGAAGTATGAAGTATGAAGTATGAAGTATGAAGTATGAAGTATGAAGTATGAAGTATGAAGTATGAAGTATGAAGTATGAAGTATGAAGTATGAAGTATGAAGTATGAAGTATGAAGTATGAAGTATGAAGTATGAAGTATGAAGTATGAAGTATGAAGTATGAAGTATGAAGTATGAAGTATGAAGTATGAAGTATGAAGTATGAAGTAATAAGTATGACGTATGAAGTATGAAGTATGAAGTATGAAGTATGAAGTATGAAGTATGAAGTATGAAGTATGAAGTATGAAGTATGAAGTATGAAGTATGAAGTATGAAGTATGAAGTATGAAGTATGAAGTATGAAGTATGAAGTATGAAGTATGAAGTATGAAGCATGAAGTATGAAGTATGAAGTATGAAGTATGAAGTAATAAGTATGAAGTATGAAGTATGAAGTATGAAGTATGAAGTATGAAGTATGAAGTAAGAAGTATGAAGTATGAAGTATGAAGTATGAAGTATGAAGTATGAAGTATGAAGTATGAAGTATGAAGTATGAAGTATGAAGTATGAAGTATGAAGTATGAAGTATGAAGTATGAAGTATGAAGTATGAAGTATGAAGTATGAAGTATGAAGTATGAAGTATGAAGTATGAAGTATGAAGTATGAAGTATGAAGTATGAAGTATGAAGTATGAAGCATGAAGTATGAAGTATGAAGTATGAAGTAATAAGTATGAAGTATGAAGTATGAAGTATGAAGTATGAAGTAAGAAGTATGAAGTATGAAGTATGAAGTATGAAGTATGAAGTATGAAGTATGAAGTATGAAGTATGAAGTATGAAGTATAAAGTATGAAGTATGAAGTATGAAGTATGAAGTATGAAGTATGAAGTATGAAGTATGAAGTATGAAGTATGAAGTATGAAGTATGAAGTATGAAGTATGAAGTATGAAGTATGAAGTATGAAGTATGAAGTATGAAGTATGAAGTATGAAGTATGAAGTATGAAGTATGAAGTATGAAGTATGAAGTATGAAGTATGAAGTATGAAGTATGAAGTATGAAGTATGAAGTATGAAGTATGAAGTATGAAGTATGAAGTATGAAGTATGAAGTATGAAGTATGAAGTATGAAGTATGAAGTATGAAGTATGAAGTATGAAGTATGAAGTATGAAGTATGAAGTATGAAGTATGAAGTATGAAGTATGAAGTATGAAGTATGAAGTATGAAGTATGAAGTATGAAGTATGAAGTATGAAGTATGAAGTATGAAGTATGAAGCATGAAGTATGAAGTATGAAGTATGAAGTATGAAGTATGAAGTATGAAGTATGAAGTATGAAGTATGAAGTATGAAGTATGAAGTATGAAGTATGAAGTATGAAGTATGAAGTATGAAGTATGAAGTATGAAGTATGAAGTATGAAGTATGAAGTATGAAGTATGAAGTATGAAGTATGAAGTATGAAGTAATAAGTATGAAGTATGAAGTAATAAGTATGACGTATGAAGTATGAAGTATGAAGTATGAAGTATGAAGTATGAAGTATGAAGTATGAAGTATGAAGTATGAAGTATGAAGTATGAAGTATGAAGTATGAAGTATGAAGTATGAAGTATGAAGTATGAAGTATGAAGCATGAAGTATGAAGTATGAAGTATGAAGTAATAAGTATGAAGTATGAAGTATGAAGTATGAAGTATGAAGTATGAAGTATGAAGTATGAAGTATGAAGTATGAAGTATGAAGTATGAAGTATGAAGTATGAAGTATGAAGTATGAAGTATGAAGTATGAAGTATGAAGTATGAAGTATGAAGCATGAAGTATGAAGTATGAAGCATGAAGTATGAAGTATGAAGTATGAAGTATGAAGTATGAAGTATGAAGTATGAAGTATGAAGTATGAAGTATGAAGTATGAAGTATGAAGTAAGAAGTATGAAGTATGAAGTATGAAGTATGAAGTATGAAGTATGAAGTATGAAGTATGAAGTATGAAGTATGAAGTATGAAGTATGAAGTATGAAGTATGAAGTATGAAGTATGAAGTATGAAGTATGAAGTATGAAGTATGAAGTATGAAGTATGAAGTATGAAGTATGAAGTATGAAGTATGAAGTATGAAGTATGAAGTATGAAGCATGAAGTATGAAGTATGAAGTATGAAGTAATAAGTATGAAGTATGAAGTATGAAGTATGAAGTATGAAGTATGAAGTATGAAGTATGAAGTATGAAGTATGAAGTATGAAGTATGAAGTATGAAGTATGAAGTATGAAGTATGAAGTATGAAGTATGAAGTATAAAGTATGAAGTATGAAGTATGAAGTATGAAGTATGAAGTATGAAGTATGAAGTATGAAGTATGAAGTATGAAGTATGAAGTATGAAGTATGAAGTATGAAGTATGAAGTATGAAGTATGAAGTATGAAGTATGAAGTATGAAGTATGAAGTATGAAGTATGAAGTATGAAGTATGAAGTATGAAGTATGAAGTATGAAGTATGAAGTATGAAGTATGAAGTATGAAGTATGAAGTATGAAGTATGAAGTATGAAGTATGAAGTATGAAGTATGAAGTATGAAGTATGAAGTATGAAGTATGAAGTATGAAGTATGAAGTATGAAGTATGAAGTATGAAGTATGAAGTATGAAGTATGAAGTATGAAGTATGAAGTATGAAGTATGAAGTATGAAGTATGAAGTATGAAGTATGAAGTATGAAGTATGAAGTATGAAGTATGAAGTATGAAGTATGAAGTATGAAGTATGAAGTATGAAGTATGAAGTATGAAGTATGAAGTATGAAGTATGAAGTATGAAGTATGAAGTATGAAGTATGAAGTATGAAGTATGAAGTATGAAGTGTGAAGTAAGAAGTATGAAGTGTGAAGTATGAAGTATGAAGTATGAAGTATGAAGTATGAAGTATGAAGTATGAAGTATGAAGTATGAAGTATGAAGTATGAAGTATGAAGTATGAAGTATGAAGTATGAAGTATGAAGTATGAAGTATGAAGTATGAAGTATGAAGTATGAAGTATGAAGTATGAAGTATGAAGTATGAAGTATGAAGTATGAAGTATGAAGTATGAAGTATGAAGTATGAAGTATGAAGTATGAAGTATGAAGTATGAAGTATGAAGTATGAAGTATGAAGTATGAAGTATGAAGTATGAAGTATAAAGTATAAAGTATAAAGTATGAAGTATGAAGTATGAAGTATGAAGTCTGAAGTCTGAAGTCTGAAGTATGAAGTCTGAAGTCTGAAGTCTGTAGTCTGAAGTCGGACATTTGAAGTCTTAAGTCTGAAGTCAGCAGTCTTAAGTTTGAAGTCTGTACTTTGAAGTATAAAATCTGAAGTTTGACATATTTGAAGATTATTGTATAGACATAATTGAATTTATTACGGAAGAAATGCTTTCCTTTTAAACGGATTTCTTTTTATGTTGTGAAGGCAAATATAGAGCACTATTAGTTGCTCTTTAACAATTACAGAAATATCCATATGGTATGGTAATATTAATTGACAAAAGATAACATATAGAATGACATATATATTTTTTGGTTTCTTAGAGTTCAATAAAGTAATTCCCAAAAGAAAAGGAAAACTTTGTAAACCTAAAATATCAAAAAACAAATTGCCTTCACTTTGACTTATTTTGAATATAATTTATTTTGTTTGTGGGCTTAATTCACTTTATAAAAATTAGAAACAATTTACTTTTCATTAAATTTAATTACTCTGATTTCAACTTATACAGCTTTGACGAACGTTCAACCTTTCTTAATTATAAAAGTAATACAGGGTGTCCGCCGGGAAGGTATACTACTTTGTTTTGCCGCCATTTTGATAAACATTAGTTTTGACAGTTCATATTTGGCAGTCGTGAAGTAGACACGTGGCAAATTTATTATAGAAAAATATTCGATAAACCAATGTGTTTTAATCGTTAAAACATGTTATCAAAATCAATCATCGATTACTGTGACGATGAGAAAGTTACGTGAAATTTTTGGTAGAAAACGTTACGTGAAATTTTTGGTCGCCTGATTTGACTGCTCCGGACTTCTTTTTGTGGGGATATCTGAAAAGCAAGGTTTATGCAAACAAACCAGAAACACTTGAGCAACTCAAACAAAATATTCGTGATGAAATTAATGAAATACCGCGTGAAATGTGTGAGAATGTAATCAAAAATGTGCTCAAAAGGGCTCGCATTTGTGAGGCTAACAGAGGCGGACATTTATCTGATATTGTATTCCATACATAATTGCTGACATTAAATAAAACATTTATCAATATAAGATCCATTCTCTTTCATTTCATCAAAAATTATAAACAAACAAAGTAGCATACCTTCCCGGCGGACACCCTGTATATACACAAATTTTCCTCTGTAATATTGCTTCTAGCAAGTAAAATCAAATAAGAATAAATAAATCACATGTAAATAGGTTAAATTGAATTTTAAATTTATGAATACGAAGATTGTCAAAATGCTCATTTGTTAAACGTAATTAATTTTTAGTTAACAAATAAAAATGCATACATATATTGTTTTTCTATGAGAAGTCAAGAAAAAAGGAGAAGATTGAAGATTATTGATAAAATTAAGCTAAAAAAAATGATGATATGTCTTCCGGAAAGTTCTCATAATAAAGAAATAAAATAGATATTCTTGTACCATCAAATATTGATGGTCTGCTATATGTTGCTTTGGTCAGTAATATCACAGAAATAGAAGAGAACTAGAATCATTATTTCCTCTCATAGTTATTCTTTAATTAACATCACACTCACAAAAGCTCTATAAAACCCAAAATGTTTGCATATATCGTGAAAATGGTTAGTGAAACCCTAACATTTTTAATTAGACATTTTGCAATGTCCCAGGAAATTAAGATTCATGTAAACATAAAAAATGTAATCAAATTTTTATGGTTTTTCCATGGTCCTAAACACAAATATTTTTGACTTAAAATTTTATGACTTTTTTTCATGTTATATAGATAAAAATGGTCAGCTAAACAATTTTTTTATATTGCAAATACTTATAAAAATAGTATAAAAATGGTTTAATTTTATTATAAAACAGTTAAAAAACGTTTCCCGAAATATTTTTTTATTTGATTAAAAAGTGTGGTATTATCTCTAATCCAATTGTAAAAATATGGAGGGGCTGAAATCTCACAGCTCTGAGATATCAAGACTTTGGTCTGGGTTAAGGATTTTGATATAGTTTTCAGCAAAAAACTTTTTTGAGGACATGGTTTTTAGTTTTGGGCAGCGATGTATATCAAACACAACTCTTTGTTAAAGTACAAGTATTTTTTATCTCTGTTTAGAAATTTATTACAAAACTAACACGAAACATCAATACGTTGCCGGAAAATTATAACAGATCATAAATTAACATAATTTAGTGAAAATATGATACACTCAGCAAACTACTCAAAAACCCCTCCATTTAGCGTTTCGAGAAAATATTACAAAATCACAAATTCATATTTATTTCAAAATTCCAAAAATATTGTAAAAATTAAATAGAATTCAAACTTTCTTCAAAATTCTAAAAATATTGCAAAAATTATTACAAAATCAAAAATTGAAACTTTTTTCTAAATTCCAAAAATATTCCAAAAATTAGAATAAAATCAAATATTTAAACTTTTTCTGAATGCCAATAATATTCCAAAAAATTTAAAAAATTCAAACTTTTTCCAAAATTTTAGACTAATTGCAAAAATTATTAGAAAATCAAAATTGAAACTTTTTTCAAAATTCCAAAAATATTTCAAAAACTATAATAAATTCAAAAATTTCCATGTCCAACTTCATTTTCAATTACATTTACGTCATAAAAACAGCTACATTTTTTTTCCAAAAACTTGCCTAAAAAAATAAATGAAATCATTTTTTGACACACTTGACATTATTTTTTTGACAAGTTTGTATTGCCATAATTCTCAATAATAATAATAAAATTTCATTTCAAACAAATAACTAATTTTATTTTTTTCCAAAAATTTGGGTAAAAAATAAATAAAAATCATTATTTTGACACACTTTACAACATCTTTTTGACAAACTTATAATGCCATAATTCTCAATAATAATAATAAAATTTCATTTCAAACAAATAATTATTTTGTTTTTTTTTTTCAAAAAATTGGGTAGAAAAATAAATAAAAATCTTTCTTTTGACACACTTGACAACATTTTTTTGACAAACTTATAATGCCAATAATAATAAAATTTCATTTCAAACAAATAATTGATTTTGTTTTTTTTTCCAGAAAATGGGTAAAAAAATAAATAAAAATCTATCTTTTGACACACTTGACAACATTTTTGTGGCAAACTTATATTGCAATAATCTAGATTTTTGTCTCACATACCAATTCCGACCATCAAGATTTCTCCAAATTCAATGTTCCTACTCGTAATCACTTAAAATGAACGTTTTTTAAGCAAAAATATGCAAATTTCCTTGTTTTGACACACTTGACGATTTTTTGACATACTTACGGTACAGTTATCGAACACATCGTCCTTTCGGCTCTTCCCATTGAGTAAACCTATTTTTAGAAAAAAAAGTTTTTTGAAATCCGTCCAGCGGTTTTCTAGATTTTGTAGGCTGTGACGGCCGGACGGCCTACAGACAGACATATTTTTTTTGCTTTTTTAGAATCAGTAGGTCCTAAAACGTAGAGAAATGCCAAAAAAAGTGGGGTAAGAATTTCACTTTTGGCTCATGAATGTAATACTTAGGTCTTTCAGACCGAAGTAATTTATTATTTTTATTTTAAAATCTCGAAAAAGTGAAGTGGTGAAAAACTATTATTAGCTTTGATGTTTCAGTTTGCTGTGGCCTTATTCCCGAACATATATTTGTCAATCACCAATATTTTCAATTTCACCTAAATGCTTCACAACTTTGTTTAAAAATGGTACATATTCTATAATTATTAAAAGAATTTGAATTTTGGGGATTCAACAATTAAGTAATTGTTAGAATTGGATTATTTATACGAAATAGTATATGATCTTCTTAAATTTATTCAACTTGAAATCTTCTTAAATCTACCCATACAACGCCGTCATCTGATTATGTTTATAATTCTTTCTTTACTTTAAAAATACAAAAATATTGTTAGAAAAAATATAAAAAATTAAAACAATTCATTCAAAATAAATAAAATTTTTACATTTTATTTTGAAAATTTAAAGACAAAAAACAACAAGAGTTTCAAGAGATAAGGATTTAAAAAATTAAAAACAAAAAGAAATTTCATCTTATTTCTTAAATTATTTTTTTTTGTTTTCGTTACCTTCGTTTCCTTTTTTATATTGTTTCATTGTCATCATAAATTTCTTTAGCTATAAGCTTACCGTTAGTTTTAAATTTTCATTTTTAGTGTTCTTGTCAAGAAACAAAAAAAAATTCTTCATTTTCCCCTCATGCTTGTCCTCTCCTTTTTTTATAGTCCCAAAAGAACACCTGTACCCAGAACAATGAACGTGAAAATATAGTTGAGATGGGAATTTATTAGAATTAGTGTACGAGTAACAAGAATGATTATATTATTCTGGTTTGGTAAATTTGTGAGGGTTGTGGGAATCGTAAACGGAAATTCGGTTTCTGAAAAATTGTTTTTCCTTGTTCTTTTATTTTATTGTCAATCATATTGCGTTATGCTCATGTATTCTAAGCAAATGACTACAACAGAAAATCTTTTTGGTTTAGATCAAAAATAAAAGTGAATACCGCTACATGCCGGTATGCCTCACATCGTTGCTTGCCGGTATCTGGTTTTTAAAATGATAAAAATATATCAAAATATTTAAATTTATTTTAGATTTTTGAGATCAATTAAACTCAAGTAAGTAAAGAAGTAATTGGAATTTTTTCAATTCAAAGGTATGGTTTGAAGTTTTTCAGAAAAAAACTCCAATTTACATTTTTCGTGTTTCGGATGGGATTCGAACCTACCCTCGTCAGTGCCCGGCTCGAATCCGTGGGCAGACACTCTATCGATTACGCCGTTGAGGCGATGACAATTTCAAAGTTGAAACTTCTTCATCACTTATTTATTTTACTTAAGTTGAATTTTTTCCACTGTTATTAGACTCCATATTATGGAAATGTTTTTACATTATATGGGATTTTTTTGCATTAAATTTCTAGACAATACTTTGTGTGAATTCATAGAATGGGGAACATTTCTATTCTAATTAACATCCTAAGTCACGTTTGTATAGTCATTATTGATTGTTTCCAATCAATGTGAAATCAATGGCTGACACTTGGTCAATTTGTAGTTCTATATGTTTTAACATTAGACTACATTAAGGGAATTTAAATTTATTTTAGATTTTTGAGATCAATTAAATAATTCATATATATCTTAAATAAATCTCAATCTTATCTCAAAATATTTAATATATATCTTACTTATTAAACGAGCAACAATTGTTTATGTCTAAATTTTTTCTCGAATACGGCACTATAATTTTTTCTGAAAATTGGCACACTACCATTTTTCGGTGCGAAAAAACGATCTAGATAGGTCACGACTTTGGGAAAAGTCGTTTAGAGCCTTAATTAAGGAAAAACATTTATCATATGAATGACGTCACAAATACTTGGAATAGTTATAATAAATTTAGTTGACAATTCAACTCACTAAATAAAGTTTCGATAAGGTCCAATAAAAACGCTTCATTAACTATTTTTTAACAAATCAAAACGAATTATATCGATTATTTTTCTCTGGTGGGAAGGAACAGCGAATTATAGTGACTATTTTCGGCCTACTTAATATATTAATTTAAAACTAGTGTAAAAATGCAATTTGCAAATTATAATAAAAATGTCCGTTTTCATTCATAAATGATTGCATGTTTATGTTTATTTGTCAAAAATAAATTACAAATTTATAACATTTATCTACTAAGATGAAATAATATTTAATTTTGTTAGAAGACAAAATGACAACAAAGGGTTATGTTGTATGAAATAATGTTACTATTTCTGTTCGTTAAATTGTCTGCTAAATACAACTCGTCACCAAATTATTAGTTGATTATTTTTCAACATTACCATTCATGCCATTTGAGGTTAAAAATTTCCTCAAACCTCAAATGGCATTCGTAATAATGATTATGAAAAATAATCGACTATTATTTGACGACTCGTGATATTGGCTGTGGCCTCGATGAAATTGAATCTGCAAATCGACTAAAAAATTTCAATTTACTCTGCTATCCTACTCGAGTAAATTTTGACAGATTGTGTTGAAATTCAAATAAAATTTGTTTTTCCATAATTATTTTTTCGTAATTGAATTTTTATGGAAGAAAATAAAGCAAAACAAAAACTAATATTTCAGCGAGAAACGTCAAAATTTCAATTTCATCGGCATTTTTGAGAAATGGGCCACGGCCATTTTATGGGTAATTCTCTTGAAAAGGTACATTTTATGTCTTCATAACAATACGTCTGTTTGTTTAGATTTTTCTGAAATATTTTGCATTTATATTTGTCATAATAATAGGGTAATTACACCAAGATACTTTAGTATATAATTGAAAATAAATTTAGTGATTTTTTCTTTATCACAATATGTCAAACCTCACCTCCGTGTCTTGTCCCTACCCCTATGTTGACATACACTTTCTTTTCTTATTCATTTATATTTAAAAAATATTTTATATACTTTATAATCCTGAATTTCACATAGTATAAATTAGTTATTTAAAACATAGTTATCTTTAAATTTTGAAATAAACAACTAATGCATCAGCAAAAAGTTTTGTCTTCAGAACTTTTCTCACCTCCGTGAATATATAAAAAAGGTGCTACAAACTGCCACTAGATGGTAGTGATGTCATGAGCTCCTGGTATCCTAAGAAGCCACTGTTAGCCATTTTGTTTTAGTGAGCAAAGCAAATTGGAAGAAGATAGCTGGTATGAGTTTTGATTAAAGTTCATTGTGAAATCCATGAATGGTAATACATAATCCTCACCTCCGTGAAACTCCAAAACAGGTAAGGATATATTCAAGTAATAATTTTAATATTATATTCACTTTTGTTGAAGTGAATATTGTTTAATATTAAATTTGAAGTTCTAGAATTTTATCACATTTGGAGTAAAATGTTGTGTAAATATAATATTTTTCACCTCCGTGATCCTCACCTCCGTGAATGATTTACAACTTATTGTTCACGGAGGTGCAAAATAATTTTTTTAAGTGTTACCATAAATGAAGCTGAATTGCCTTATGTAAGAAGAATGTAAATATATAAATAAATTAAGAAAAAACAATAATTAATTTCTGTGAATTTTACAACTTGAAAATGCACTGTTCTGTGAGAATGACCCATATATGAAAAAATTTTAAAAAGCACACTACAATTTAATTTGATTGTCGATAGTTTGTTATAATTTTTGGAATATTTTTGGATTTTCGAATAAAGTTTGTGTTTTTGATTTTGTTATAATTTTAGAACTTTGAAAAAAGTTTCAATTTTTGATTTTATTATAATTATTGGAATTTTGAAAAAAGTTTGTATTTTTTATTTTGTTATACGTTCTGCAATATTTTAAGATTATTGGAAAAAGTTTCAATATTTCATTTTGTTATAATTTTTGCAATATTTTTAGAATTTTGAAAAGGGTTTCAATTTTTGATTTTGTAAAAATTTTTGAAATATTTTTAGAATTTTGAAAAAAGTTTAAATTTTTGATTTTACTATAATTTTTAGAATATTTTTGGAAAATTGACAAAAACTTAAATTTTTGATTTTGTAATATTTTCTCGTAACACTAAATGAAGAGGTTTTGAATAAGTTTGCTGAGTGTATCATCTTTTCAATAAATCTTTCTTACTTATTAAACGAGTAATAATTGTATACATACATATTTGTAAATTTTTTCTCGAAAACAGCACTATAATTTTTTTCTGAAAATTGGCATATTACCATTTTCAGTAGCCCTATTCCGGTAAATCGTGAAATAGGAATTGAGAAATAAATTATAGCAATTTTTTCATAACTAGTATTCCGTGTCGCGGGAAATAACAAATTCGTATTAGAAAATATTTCTTTATTTCATTTATTGCACTTTTTTCTCAATTCCCAATTCCCAGGGAAATGCCGGAATAGGCGTACTGGAGTGAAAAAACGGGGCCTTGATTAAGGAAAAAAAATTTCCATTTTTTGTCTCAAATACTTGTAATAAATATAATAAATTTTGTTGAAGATGAGTGTCTGTGCTAAATATTTTAAAAAGCACACTACAATTAATTTGATTGTCGATAGTATAGAATAACTTGTCGGTATAAATATTGAATCAATGCATTAGGTGCGTTCCATTGAAAATCAAACTTGCTCAAATTTGCTTTGATCTACTCTACCTCGAACAAGTTGTGTAGTTGAAAAGCAGTTTATTTTTCGATTTTAGGTAGATTTCATATAAAAATCTACCTATTGCAATGGGCTTCATCTCGGAATTTCGGAAAAAGTTTTGTGCCAAACGACTATGAATGATAAGCGGAGACGGAAAAACAAAAAAAAAACTTATATATATATATATATATATATATATATATATATATATATATATATATATATATATATATATATATATATATATATATATATATATATATATATATATATATATATATATATATATATATATATATATATATATATATATATATATATATATATATATATATATATATGTAATAAATTTATTTTAATAAATGAAACACTTGTTTGTATTCCGCAAATTAATTTTTGTTTCTAACTTTATTTATTTTGAAAATAAAATTAAAATTAAAAACAGCTCGACCGGTTTCGGTTTTTACACCATTTTCAAGAGCTTCAAAATTGTTACGTAACAATTTTGTAACGTAACAATTGTTAGGTAACAATTTTGTGTTTCATTTATTAAAATAAATTTATTATTAATAATGTTTCGCCAAGTGCCAACAGTAACCTCAATAAATACTATATATATATGTGTATATATATATATATATATATATATATGTATATATATATATATATATATATATATATATATATATATATATATATATATATATATATATATATATAATATATGTATATATATATATATATATATATATATATATATATATATATATATATATATATATATATATATAACAGGTCATTCAATAAGTCCGTAGGATAAGTAAGAAAAAAACAACATTTTGACAAAACTCGATTTTTTTATTCAACATAGTTGCCTTCGAGGGCGATACAACGAGTATAGCGATTTTCCAACTTTTCTATACCACTTTTATAGTATGATTCCTCTTTCTCGTCAAAATAGGCCTCAGTTTCAGCGATTACTTCATCATTGGACTTAAATTTCTTTCCAGCAAGCATTCTCTTGAGATCTGAAAACAGGAAAAAGTCGCTAGGGGCTAAATCTGGAGAATATGGTGGGTGGGTAAGCAATTCAAAGCCCAATTCATTCAATTTTGCCATCGTTTTCATCGATCTGTGACACGGTGCATTATCTTGGTGAAACAACACTTTTTTCTTTTGCAATTGTGGCCGTTTCTTTGCGATTTCAGCCTTCAATCGATCCAAAAGTTCACAGTAATAGTCGCTGTTGATGGTGGTTCCTTTTTGGAGATAGTCGATGAATATTATTCCGTTCGTATCCCAAAATACAGACGCCATCACCTTACCGGCCGACTGTTGCGTCTTTGCTCGCTTTGGATTCGGTTCGTCGACTGCTGTCCACTCAGCTGACTGTCTTTTGGATTCTGGTGTGTAATTATGAAGCCATGTCTCATCCATTGTCATATTTCTACGATAGAATTCCCTTTTATTGCGGTTTAACAGTGCCATAGACTCCTCCGAAGCATCGATTCGTTGTTGTTTTTGGTCGACTGTAGCTCATGCGGCACCCAATTTGCACAGAGCTTTCGCATACCCAAATGTTCATGTAAAATGGTAAAAACACTACCATCTGCTACCTTTACAATGTCAGCTATTTCGTGCACCTTCAATTTGCGATCGTTCATAACCAATTTGTGGAGTTTTTTTATGTTTTCTGGAATAACAGCCTCATTTGGGCGTCCACTGCGCTCTGCATCTTTTGTGCTGGTACGACCACATTTAAATTCAGCAATCCACTTCTCTACCATTTGTCTCGATGGAGCAGAGTTTGGATAATGTTTATCAAGCCATTGTTTGGTTTCCACTGTATTTTTTTTCATCAAAAAGCAATGCTTTATTAAAATTCGAAATTCACTTTTTTCCATTTTTTTTTCAAAAACAAAAGTTGCTTCACACAAAATGCTATAACTCACGAATCAATAATCAGATTGCTGTCAAATTTATACACGTATCGTTTGAAGGTTAGTACTAAATAAAAATCATATGGAAAAAATTCTAGTAACGCCATCTATGTGTCATCCTACGGACTTATTGAATGACCTAGTATATATATAACGATATGAGCTATAACGGAATTTACCGGCACTCTCACGATCGCATTTCTTGACCTACAACGAAAATTTTTTCTATATACGTTGCGGCAAAGCAACCCTTGGACAAGTTCGCGAACTGGCCATATCCGAGTACAGGTTAAGTGACTAGAGCCAAAAAACTCGAAAAATCTAGGACGTTATAACTTCCGTTTGAATCATAATATAAAACTTATATTAATTAAAATTATATTAAAATTAAAATTAAAATTATATTAAAATGGTTCAAATTTATTACAGGTGTTAAAATATGAAATGTTTAATTTATTAGATCCACATTTAGTACAGGATTATTAACTTAATAAAAAAACACATGTGAATTTTTCATATACCAAACTTTAAAAAATCGTAAGAAAAAATCCATATTGAATTGCTGACTTTTTATTTCTCAATTTCATAGCTGCATATGATTACTTTAAAATTTGTGAAAAACAAAAAAAAAAGCCTACTTTTTGAGATATGAGCTTTGAAGTAAACCAAGGTTTTACGCGCCGCCTAGCGGAAAAGAGAAAAGTTATTAATTTTAAACTTACTTATTTCAATTATTCAATTATTTTCCTTTTTACTTGCAAAAATATACGTAAGTCGGATGAAATTTGTGGCACCTATTCACAAAACATTGCCACCATTACCAAAAACTACGTGAAAAAGCCTCAAAATTGAACCGCGCATAACTCCGATTCAGAGTACACAAAAAATAAAAGCAGAAATCACTTTTTTCCTTTCGTCAATAACAAAATATCAAAATTTCAGATTTTTAAAAAATAGTTGTTTTTTTTTCGATGTAGGTTTTCAAAATAATAGCCCATATATATATATATATATATATATATATATATATATATATATATATATATATATATATATATATATATATATATATATATATATATATATATATATATATATATATATATATATATATATATATATATATATATATATATATATATATATATATATATATATATATATATATATATATTTATATTTATATATATATATATATACATATATAATTAATTAGTTTAATTATATAAGAATTAAATTAATTAATTTGCTATTATTAAAATGCAAAAATGATTTAAATGATAAAAAAGTAATAGTTGTTGTGTTTTTAGATTTTAAAATTTTAAAAGAGCTTTTGAAACAATTAACATAGAAATAATTATTGGCATATTAAATAAAATTGGAGTAACTGGCACTTCACCACTTTACAGTGGTTTAAAAGTTATTTGTCTAACAGGAAACAAAAAGTTAAAATAAATGAGCACTTCTCAGAAGAAATTAACAACGATCACGGTGTACCTCAAGGATCTGTTTTGGGACCACTGCTATTTATAATTTATATTATTGAAATTGTAAATGCAATCAAAGAATCAGAAATATATATATTTCTGATTCTTTGATTGCATATATATATATATATATATATATATATATATATATATATATATATATATATATATATATATATATATATATATATATATATATATATATATATATATATATATATATATATATATATATATATATATATATATATATATATATATATATATATATATATATATATATATATATATATATATTATATATATATATATATATATATATATATATATATATATATATATATATATATATATATATATATATATATATATATATATATATATATATATATATATATATATATATATATATATATATATATATATATATATATATATATATATTTGCAGACGACACAGTTCTTACAGTTTCATCTGACACAGATATTGATGCTATAAATAAAATTTACAGTGATTTACAACGTTTATCAGATTGGCTCAAAGTTCATAAATTAGCATTAAATTTATCAAAAACAAAGTTTATGTTGTTATTATCCAAAAAAATTTGTAACTTTACTGTCTTAATAGACGGGCAACATATCGAAAGAGTGTCCCAAACAAAACATCTTGGTGTTATTATTGATGATAAGCTGAACTTTAAAGAACACCATGAACACATATATAAAAAAATAAACAAAAAACTAGGTTTATTAAAACGTATACCAAAAAAACTTACATTAGATAGTGCAATTATTTATTATAAAGCCCTTGTGTCGCCTCATATTGATTATTGCAGCACAATACTTTTCACTTTAAATCAAGGTCAATTACAACAGTTGCAAAAACAACAAAAGAAATTTATGAGAGTAATTTTAAGAGTGAGTCGTGATACACATAGACTTAATATGTTGAATGCTTTGAGTTGGCAGACCATTGAATAACGAGTGAATTTCAATACATTTGCATCGTATAACAACTGGTGAATTACCACAGTATTTAAGACGTCATCTAGTATCCAATCGAGACCAGCATTCATATAACACAAGAAATACTCATTATGTAATTCCACTATACAAAACAGAAAGAGCAAAAAACTCAATTTTTTCAAAAGGACTAAATTTGTATAATGAATTTAAAGGTAATGATGAATTTATTAATTTTCGTGATTTCAAAAGAAAATTAAACACCTTTGTAAAACATAAATTTCCATTAGTTTAGTTAAGTACTATTATTAAAATAAGGAAATCAGATAAAAGCAATCAACTTCTTAAATCATAAATTTCGATAGAAATTGGCGAGTTTTTTAATACAACAAAAAAATTACTCAAAAAAAAAACTCAATTTAAAATTTTGACGAGCCCTTATCTTACAGCTAAACATGAAAAAATCCAATTTCGAATTCCTTTATTTCACCATTGTAATAATATTATAGTCATTATATGGCTCAAAGCATATAAATATTCTTTAAATCTGAAATGGTAACATATTTTAAAACTAAAAAACTGAAAAAAACAACGAAAAACAGAAATAATTTAATATTTATGGTATGAGATTTTATTTTCACTTAAAAATTGGTCGTAACTACGACGGTAATTTTTAATAGAGATGGCACTGATTTCCTTTTTTCGAAATACATTCCTACTTTCCGAAACTACCTTACCTACTTTCCTATTGGAAAATTTTGACAGATAATTTGTATTTTGAAAACATTCATAAATATTATTTCTTCCAAATCAAGGTTGCGTTTGTTATTTTTAATATAATTATTATCTTAAATTACTACAGTTAACTGAAAAGAAAAAGTTAAGTTAAACTTAAATGATTAATAATTATTAATTATTAAACTTATTTGATTAATAATTGTTATATACTATCAAGTATGTGTGGAATTATGTTTTATTTTCTAGTTTGTAACAAGTGAGACATATTTCTTCAAATTAATAGTGAATCAGCAAACTCTAATAAGCTACCATCTGTAAAAAATTCTATTCTGTGACTGGAATTCCAACTTTAGCTTTGTTAGAACGTTTGCTTAAGTTTTGTTTATTTATAAGATCAGTAGATCTATAATATCACGGTCTGTACAACATCTACTCTCCGAAACACAAATACTAGATATTAGATAACAATAATTGATCAAATAAGTTTCTAATTGTGTAACTTGTTAATTATATTTAATTTAACTTTTTCTTTTTAGTTATTTTAATTATGACCGTTTTGGTGGTCAAAAATTTATGAGTGAAACTCATATGATGGTATCGAACCCAGATCAGTGGATAGAACCAATGGCCAATGCTGGTGATGATCAATATACTTTTCACGTTGAACCGGTTCAAACAATTGTTGCAGAAGTTTCAGGGAAAGTTAAAGACGCTGGAATGAAGGTTTTAGCTTTAAAACCATGCACTCCGGTTGAGCTTGTGAAAGAGTACATTCCCTTAGCTGATATGATTTTAATTATGACCGTTAAACCCGGTTTCGGGGTCAAAATTTATGAGTGATATTATGCCAAAAGTGGAATGGCCACGTTAAAATTACCCCAACATCAGATATAGAGGTTGATGGAGGAGTTGGACCAGAAACAATTAATGAGTGTGCTAAAGCTGGAGCAAATATGATTGTTGCTGGTACAGCAATTATTCGGGCTACTAATTAAAAAGATGTAATATCGCTTTTAAAAACTCTTCAGTAGTTTACACTGGTAGTCTCATAAATATGTTATTGTTCCTAATTTTAAGATGATTTGTTAACTTGGGCTGGATATGGATTTAGATATGGATATGGATGTGGATATGGATATGGATATTGATATAGGTATGAATATGGATATGTATATGAATACGGATGTGGATATGGATATAGATAAAGATATGGATATGGATGAGGAAATGGATTGGACTTCGTATGGATATGACATGGACATGAATTGGATATGGATTGGATATGTATTAAATACAGATTGGATATTGATTTGATATGGGTTGAATATGGGATTGTATATGAATTGGATATGGATTGGATATGGATTGGCTATGGATTGGGTATGAATTGGATATGGATTGGATATTAATTGAGTATGGATTGGAGATGTATTGGATATGGATTGGATATGGATTGGATATGGATTGGATATGGATTGGATATGGATTGGATATGGATTAGATATGGATTGAATATGGAATGGATATGTATTGGATATGGATTGGATATAAATTGGATATGGATTAGATATGGATTGGATATAGATTAGGTATGAATTGGATATGGATTGGATATGGATTGGATATGGATTGGATATGGATTGGATATTGATTGGATATGGATTGGATATGAATTTATTTATTATTATTTTTATTTATTTAATTTATTTATTCGTGTTTCAAGCCCATATAATATACAATACAATTAAATCTAAGGAATGTTTTAACAATATGTGAATCTTAAAACTAAATACAAATTACTAAATAAATCAAATTTATGCTAATAAAATATAAAGGAAAATAAAAAATAAAGAAAGCTAAAAATTAATAATACTTTTCATTTTCTCTTTAAAAGGATAACTAATTTTACTCTATTTTTCTAAAATAATATTTCTCTTTAACGAGTAAAATCAAGCGGAAAAAAACATCAAAAATGTAAATACAGCAGTTTTTTAGAGAGATTAGGTACACAACGTAAAAGAACAAATAAAAAGCAATGATATCTTATCACACGCACATTTCAGCGGTAATAACGTCAAAGGAACCAAATCAGGAGTTTGTTTTTAGGGTTTAATACACAACATAAAAGTACCAAACCAAAGAAATGATACATTTTGATAAGCAGATTGGATACTGCGACAGTAAAAACATTTCATGTAACTATTCAAGCTAAAATTTTCAATAAACATACCAAGCTACAAAAATGTATGTACATTTTATGAACTAAAACTTAAAAATAAAAAATATATAAATAAATAGTCCCGATGGTCGACACAATTAAGTTTACAAAGTATAAATTTATTTTTCTTCGAATTCTAAATGTACAATGCATTATTTGAAAGTTAATCTGAAACGAGAGAAGTACAAGCCAAACGCAAAAGCTCTTTGAAGTGTAAGGGATCTCTTGTCATTAAACGCCCAAAATTAGGGATTTCAAAAATAAAATACTGTGTGCCTTCAAAGAGTTTTTGCGTTTGGCTCGTACTTCTCTCGTTTCAGATTAACTTTCAAATAATGCATTGTACATTTAGACTTAACATTGTACATTTAGACTTAAGTACATTTGGCTCTTAAAACTAAATACAAATTACTAAATAAATCAAATTTATGCTAATAAAATATAAAGGAAAATAAAAAATAAAGAAAGCTAAAAATTATTAATACTTTTCATTTTCTCTTTAAAAGGATAACTAATTTTACTCTATTTTTCTAAAATAATATTTCTCTTTAACGAGTAAAATCAATTCTAAAATCAGAAATCCGAATTTATATATGTATTAATTCACAACTTGTACCGGGCTGGTAACAGAATATTAGGAACAAATTTTAACCAAGTAAATGGTTAGAGTTATTTGTTCCTTCAAAAAATTAACCAACTCTTGGCTATTAAAATCTACAGACCAAGAAATTGCATGGAAAAATGTTAATGTGACGCGGGGTTAAAGAATATAATTTAAAAATCATCTAAATTTGATTAAAATCCAAAAATATAAAGAATGTATCAATAAAATACAAAAATCTGAAAAAGTGTGCCAAAAAAAGTTTACATTTCACTTATGTAAATATAATCAATGATCAAATAAAGAACAGGAAAGAATATTAATATCTGCTACTTAGACCAAAACTTCAAACAGACTTTCAACATTTGATACAGTAAACAACCAAGATCTCAACTGTTTCAGGAATACCATCAATGGAAGTAGATCAGAGCGCAGATTAATTGGTAGTTTATTAAATAGAGCAGGAGCGTTTACAAGAAAATATTGTTTAAAATGTGTTGTTCTAAAACGAGGAATTGAAGCAATGCAAATATTGTGTGAGCGTAGCCTACCTGAGGGGTCCAATAATCGAAACAAACGATTTCCGCTTCTACTATAAAATATTTTTAATATCTTGTAAATATAAAGATGTCTTAATGGCAATATAAAGTTATTGCAAAACACTGGCCAGGAGCTATCAGTTTGTTTCTTACCATAAATAATTCTGATTGCGTGTTTCTGTGCGGTAACTAGGGGTTTTAGAGAGCTTTTATAAGCGCCACCCCAACAAGTTAATCCATATTGAAGTTTTGACTGGAATAAGGCATAATAGATGGATTTTAAAACCCTAACAGGGCATGCAGACTTTAAGAAGTAAAATTTTGTATTTACCACCAAAAAATATTTCCTTAGGTCATCTGCATGTGCTTTCCAATTTAAAGGACTATCCAGAGTTACACCAAGGTATTTGAACTGAGAAACAACTTCAATATTTAAACAATTCCTGGTGCAGTTATTTTTATCACATTCTAGCGCATGACTGGTTACTAATGGAGGTTGTGTCAATCCAATGTTAGGACTAAAGTGAACAATTTTTGTTTTATCACTAATTATCATCGAATGAACTGAGAACCATTTATTTAGAAGATCTAAATCTTGATTCATCTGATCCGTTATCATGTTTATTTTATTTTGAATATAACATAAGGCCATATCATCTGCAAAAGCTGAAATTTTTCCATGGAAATTTAGCTTAAATAAAGAATTTATGTAGATTAAGAATAAAATCGGCCCTAAAACCGAACCTTGTGGCACGCCAATATTATATGATCTTTCAGAACTCGTTTCTTTATTAATTTTTACTGATACTGGTCTCTGAGATAGATATGAACTAAACCATTTCAGAATAAATCCTCTAAAACCAGCTGCATGCAGTTTTTCCAACAGAAGGCAGTGTACGACCATGTCAAATGCCTTAGTGATGTCTATAAATAATCCTGATACAATTTCTTTATTATTCAAGCCAACATATACAGAATTTAAGAAGGGAAGTAAAGCGTCTTCTGTACTAAGACCAACTCGAAAACCAAATTGTGAGGGGCTGAAGAAATTAATTTTATCTAAGAAAGATAAAACCCTATTCTTGATGCATTTCTCAAATATTTTTGCAAAAACTGAGAGCATAGAGATTGGTCTATAGTTTTCGACCTTTGTTTTGTTATTTTTTTATATAGAGGAATAATTACAGCACGCTTTAATGCTTTAGGAAAAATACCTGTTTCAATGCTTAAGTTAAAGATGTAGGCTAATACATCCACTAAAAGAGGTGATATCTCTTTTATAAGTTTGTTTGTAATTTCGTCAATCCCGCTAGAATTTAAATTGAATTGAATATGGATTGGATATGGATTGGATATGGATTGGATATGGATTGGATATGGATTGGATATGGATTGGATATGGATTGGATATGGATTAGATATGGAATGGATGTGGATTGGATAATAATTGAAAAGGGATTAGTAATGGATTGAAAATTGGATATTGATGTTATATTTTTTTTATATAGACCAACAAAAAGAAATGATATCAACGGAAAAAACATTAAAAATGTAAATTCAGCAGTTTTTTTTAAGATGTTTAATACACAATGTACGAAAACAAAACAAACAAAAAGAAATGATATCTTAGTGGAAAAAAACATCAAAAATATAAATACAGCAGTTTTTTAGAGAGATTAGGTACACAACGTAAAAAAACAAATAAAAAGCAATGATATCTTATCACACGCACATTTCAGCGGTAAGAACGTCAAAGGAACCAAATCAGGAGTTTGTTTTTAGGGTTTAATACACAACATAAAAGTACCAAACCAAAGAAATGATACATTTTGATAAGCAGATTGGATACTGCGACAGTAAAAACATTTCATGTAACTATTCAAGCTAAAATTTTCAATAAACATACCAAGCTACAAAAATGTATGTACATTTTATGAACTAAAACTTAAAAATAAAAAATATATAAATAAATAGTCCCGATGGTCGACACAATTAAGTTTACAAAGTATAAATTTATTTTTCTTCGAATTCTAAATGTACAATGCATTATTTGAAAGTTAATCTGAAACGAGAGAAGTACAAGCCAAACGCAAAAGCTCTTTGAAGTGTAAGGGATCTCTTGTCATTAAACGCCCAAAATTAGGGATTTCAAAAATAAAATACTGTGTGCCTTCAAAGAGTTTTTGCGTTTGGCTTGTACTTCTCTCGTTTCAGATTAACTTTCAAATAATGCATTGTACATTTAGAATTCGAAGAAAAATAAATTTATACTTTGTAAACTTAATTGTGTCGACCATCGGGACTATTTATTTATATATTTTTTATTTTTAAGTTTTAGTTCATAAAATGTACATACATTTTTGTAGCTTGGTATGTTTATTGAAAATTTTAGCTTGAATAGTTACATGAAATGTTTTTACTGTCGCAGTATCCAATCTGCTTATCAAAATGTATCATTTCTTTGGTTTGGTACTTTTATGTTGTGTATTAAACCCTAAAAACAAACTCCTGATTTGGTTCCTTTGACGTTCTTACCGCTGAAATGTGCGTGTGATAAGATATCATTGCTTTTTATTTTTTTTTTTACGTTGTGTACCTAATCTCTCTAAAAAACTGCTGTATTTACATTTTTGATGTTTTTTTCCGCTTTTATTTTACTTCAAACAATATGAATAATATGATGTTAATCATACCGAAAAAAATCAGCAAAATTAATTAATTTAATTTTGTATATTTAGGTATTTGAATTCATTGACATCAATAATAAAAAATTTTCTGCGTTTTTAGTTTTTTTTAACCCTGTCTTTGGATACAGGGTGTTGAAAAATTAAAAATTTCTCGACCCTCGAAGCCTCGGAGCCTCGAATGGCTCTACAGTCAAAACTACTGAACTGATTTTAATGTTATATATCTCAGGTATTGAACAGAGCTAATCAAAATAATAATTCACATTATATGACCTTGAACATTTTCATTTAGAAAAATAAGGGTAAAAAATTCAAATTCGATTTTCTAGAAATACGAATTTTTAAAATTTTTATTTTTTAATATGTGAAAGGTACATATGTTACTAACATTTTATAAAAAATTCAGGAGGGGAAAATTTTTCTTTTTTTATTGATTTTATTGCAACACGCCTTAAAATTTTTCATCATAAAGAAAAGTGGAGTTAAAAATGAACAGTTTTTTTGGATTTACATATATGTTTTTATAACAAATTTTTAATTTTACAAAATTAAAATTAAGACCTCATTTCCAGACCTTGCTGATTTCACGTGTTTTTCACCAGGGGTTTTTTTCTAAAAATTGGTTTTTAAAACCGTTATAACGGCCATTTGAATACTAATATATCAAAAAAAAAGTTAACAAATTTAAAATCTTTGAAATCTTTTTTATCAATTTTTATCAATTTATTTTAGAAATAGACTTCTCCAGGCTTCAACAAAAAAGATTGCAAAAACAATTTTTTTTTAAACAACCGGCACTCTCACGGTCGCATTTGTAGAGCTAGATCAAAACACCTTTTCTTAAAATGTGTGTTTTATTAATATTTTGGACCAGTTCGTAAATCGGTCAAATCCGACACATTGTTAAGAAACTAGAGGCTTTATACTAGAAAAGAGTCTGTTTTTTAGATCCGTTATAACGGCGGTTTGGATATTAATATTTTTAAAAACTTAAATAAATTTAGAATTTTTGGTATATTTTTTACCATTTTTTCCGAAAAATAAACTTCTGCAGTCGGAGGTTTCTGAGTGAGCGGCTCCAACAAACAACCTTGTAAAACACAAAATGCGTTTGAATTAACCGGTACTCTCACGGTCGCATTTGTGGAGCCAGATCAAAAACTTTTTTCAAAAATGTGTGTTTTATAAATATCTTGGACGAGTTCCTAAATCAGCAACATCTAACACATGGTTAAGAAACTAGTGGCTTTATACTAGGAAGAAAATTGATTTTTTAAATCCGTTATAACGGCCGTTTGGGTACTAATATTTTTAAAAACTTCATAAATTTAGAATCTGTGGAAGCATTGTAATCTTATTTAATCTACTTTAATCTTTTAAATATAAACCTCTGCAGTTAGAGGTTTTTGACTTGTCGGCTTCAACAAAAAAGTTTGCAACAAACAACAATTTGCAAAACCTTATAACAGTCGATGAAAAAAAAAGCTAAAAGATTTGAATAGAAGAAATTAATTTTTTTTTCTTAGAAATAAACTATTGCACGATATATGATAGAGTAGGTTTGGCGTGTGTTTTTCATATAGTGTCACACACGTGTTCTGTGGTAGATTTGATATTTGTTTATTGCAAAATTGGATAGATGTAGTTTTGCTTATATGTAGCTAATTTTCTTTTTAAAATTTGTTCGATATCTGTTTGTAATTAGTTTGTTTTGTTTAAACTAATCTGATACATCAGATTCTACTTGTACACAAAACTGTCTGATCTCGAAATCTACCTATTTCTAGCGGACATCTCGCCGCACGATTTTTTGCTTTGAAATCTACGTAAAATAACAATGAGATTTAATCCAATGCTCCAAATTTTTTCATTTACTATTTGCCTCATTCGTTCATTCATTTAATCATAATTGACAAACAAAGAACTTTGAACTTCAAACAAAACCAATTATTTAATATAGGTAACATCTGTTCAATTAATGTAATTTCAATTATTGTGATTATTATTTGATATTGGGTTAGTTGATGTCAATCAATAAATCTGTTTTAATGTCAAACATGTTTCCATTCATTAAATAATCATTTTTATAAAACTTTTATTTAACTGTTTTACCTTAATTGTTTGAACAGTGATGATTTGAAATATAGCTGACAGATTTTTGATAGCTAACTAAATATTAATTACGGGTTAATGTTTTTGGAATTTTCTTTTGATTTAATTTGTTCATAAAGAAAAGGTTGAACAGAAAGAAAATAGAAAACAGTGTTTCTTTGGTATTTTCTTTGGTAAAAAAACCAATCAGAAAACAGTGTCTTTTTGACTTTAGGTATGAGTAAATGATAATTGATACAAGATATATGTGCCCATAATTATGAAAGTGGTCTAAGTCATATATTTCTTGTTTTGAGATATTTAAAGGTTTGCAAATGATTAAATTAAAAAACATTTCTATATTATGAAAAATTTTATTTTAAAGCTTTGTTAGTCTTCAATAATGAAAGTTTATTATGCATGTGAAATTTTGTATAAATCTCATTCCGAAATATGCTTTTTACAGTTTGAATTGACTTAGACCATTTTCAAAATTAACTGAACGTCGTATAAATGACTTAACGCAAAAGCAAACTTCGAAATTCTAGTGTTATTTATTAATTATTTTCCGAACTCATTGTTTTGTCACCATTAACTTTCACTCAAAAAAGAGAAATTTTGACATTTAGGAGGAACAGCTCATTTTTATGGGCTTACGGTCCGACAATATAAAAACTTTGCAACACAAGGTTTGGCAATTATTTTTGACATTTTGTTCGACGTTTTTGTTTTATTTTCTTCATATTTTATCTTAGATTACTATCATAATTAACACTAGATGAATTACATTTTTGTCTAAATAACAAGTTCTCTATAACGGAACTTTTTTAACAATATAGTACAAATTACATTGGACTAATTTAGTTTGAAGTAATTTGATGCGATACAACGGATAAACTCATTTTTTTCAAATTTTGACTTAGACCACTTTCATAATTATGAGCACATATAAGTAAACTTTTTTTGGGGAACATATATCCATATAGGAAAGTAGGCTGCCAACAAGTGTTCCTCGCGTGTATTAACCCTTTGAGTCATGGTGCCATCATATGATGCCATCATATACAACCTGCTCATAAATTTACAGCTGATTCCATAATAATATTTTTCTCTCTTGAAATTTACTTTGATGATTGAAAATCATACTGAAAAAGTTTTTCTTTTAAAATTGGCTATAGCACGTATGACAAACTTCTAATTTATATTGTTGTTCAAACGATGTATTGTAAAGTGCAATAATTTTACAGCAAAGTATTAAAATATTATCTAAATTTGTACGTATTATTTAACGGTTAATATTGATTCATCAATTAAAAGAAAAAATTAAGTATTCATTAACAACAAATAAATATAGTGACCATTTAAAAATAGTGTAATCAATTGATGACAAATCTTTACAACGGTTGCTATTTTAAAAATTTATTGTGATCAAATGATGACAATTCTTTTTAAGAGTTGTATTATATGTTGTTTTAAATTTGTGTAAATTTGTTTGTCTCTACATATGTGTTTTTCTACACGTGTGTATAATTAAAAGCTTTGACACCCACCACTTCTAAAATGATTTCAACAAATCAACCGATATATATATTTTTTTTTTTTTATTAAATGGCAGAAATTAAACTAAGTTCATTTTTCTTCTTGCCTCCCAATACAAATCAACGATGTTAGATTTCTTTTGATTTTCATTGTTAAGTTCCGGACATTGAAGAAGATTTCATTCATTGTGCTGTTTACATTTTTGCACAAAACACAACATGCGTTGATTCCGGCAATTTTGAAACGATACAGATGTTCCGCCAAACAATCATGTCCAGTTGCTAGCCGAAATTTCGCAACGGACTCTCTTCGTGGTAATTTGAGGAATTTTTCACCCATTGACTCGATATTTTACCACTTCTTTCCAATTATTTCATGTATGGTGATATCTTTACGGATGTTATTCAATTGGTTTTTGGTGTTCACTTTCCAATTTTGTTGTGAAATTTTTAAAGCCGGCTTTTGTAAAATTTTTGAACCCTTCTTGGCTAAATAATCGGCAGCATCATTTCCAAAAATGCCCACGTGTGACGGGATCCATTGCATTACTATCGTAACATTATTATCTTCAAATATGAATTCAATAATGTCTTGATGTTGAAAATTGTTTCATTCATATATTCATTTGATGCAATTGCTTGTATCGCAGATCTAGCGTCAACAAATATCACACATTTTTGAAAATCACTGATACGATCCAGTAACAATTTTAATGAAAAGTATATCGCATACAATTCAGCATCGAAATTTGTGCAATATTTATTAAGTGGTAGGTAATGAGCAAATAATTTACACCAAATTCCATAACCAACGTCAACGTCATCAGATGAACCATCGGTGTATACATGTAACCAATGTGTTTCTGGATATTTTAAATTAATTGTATCGAGTGAACACTGTTTCATTTGTTCATTTGAAACATCTGATTTTTTAAAATCGATATTTAAATAACAATTTAAATTATTTTCTTTGAATGTTAATGGATTTATCAGTGGTAAATTATCTTCAATATTAGGTAAAATTGGCAATTTTTCCATAATTTTGTGTGTGTTTTGAATAAAACCAACTTGTGTTTTCAATCTTCGATTTTCTTTGACTTTGTTGGAATCAAATACCCAATTGACTTTATTTGAAGATAATTTTTGATATGTAATTATTGCTTTTTTCTCAAATTCATGTTTCAATGGGGGGGTTGTTTGTATACAATTCCATAGCAGTCACTGGTGTTGTTTTAACTGCACCACATATCAATCGTAAAGCTCTGTTTTGAATTCGTTCGACTTTTTTGATGTTGTTCTCATTACAAGTTGATAAAATATCACCGCTATATGTGATAATGGGTTTGACGTAGCTTTTGTATGTAGTATTTAACATTTTCTGTGAACACCCCCATTGTGTACTTGAAACTCGTTTCAATACATGCAATCTTTTCCGTACTTTATCTTGGATGTTAGAAATGTGAGAGCTCAACGTCAATTTATTGTCGAAAACAACACCCAAATAAGTGTATTCATTACATTTTGATATTTCTTGATTATGATAATAAACTTGGATATCTTCAATGTGGTGTTTCAACGAAAAAATTTGAAATTTGGTTTTTTCGATATTTATTATCATGTTATTTTTAATGACCCAATCATGAAGATTGTTCAGCGATGATTGTAGTTTTTGTTTTAATTTCTCGTGTATCATTTGTTTATTATTTTCGACTTCACTTCAAATTACAACATCATCAGCAAAAAGGCAAATATTAATTTCTGAATTTTCGCAAACATTTGGTAAATAATTTATGAAAAAGTTGAAAAGAAAAGGGCTTAGTATGGATCCTTGTGGAACACCATGATTTGATTGAACATAACTTGATTTAAAATTGCCCCATTTTGTACATGGCCATCTTTTAATTAAAAAATTCTTTATCCATTGAAGCATGTTACCAGCAATGCCAAGTTGTTTACATTTTTCAAGCAATTTCCATCTCCAAATAGAATCAAAGGCTCCTTTAAAATGAATGTATAATGCAATGACCGACCTCTGATTTGATAAAGAATCTTTAATAGATTGATGAAAACAAATTATCTGTTCATTGGAAGAATGGTTTTTGCGAAAGCCGGCTTGATGATTACTTATTAAATTGTTTGATTCAGCATAATAATTCAATCTTGTTATTATCATTCTTTCCATAAGGGTGCTTACAATTGACGTCAACGAAATTGGACGATAACTTGATAATTCTGATTTTAATTTTCCCGGCTTACAAATTGGTATTATAATTGATTTTTTCCATATAGTTGGTAGATTTTCGGGATTTTTCCAAATCAAGTTGAAAATTTTTAATAAAATTAATTTACTTTCATCACACAAATGAAAAGGCCGACTATATTTTTTTAAAGAAAAGAAAATGGCCGACTGTATTTTTTTTAGAATCCCCTCGAGATGGGTATCAAATAAAAGGGCATGACGAGTAGAATACAGTAAGACGTCTTACGTAATACAAGATCCAATATGGCGGCAAAAACAAAATGGCGGATAGGCTTTTTCTAACAACCCCCTGTATATGAGTGTCAAATGAAAGGGATTGACAAAAAGAGAATATAGTAAGTCAGAATTTTTACCTAACCTCAAAAAACACCACGTAGTTTTTGTTTTTTAAATTTATTTATTTTTTTAATTTAATTTATTTATTTATTTGTTTTATTTAAAAAAAAACTTCTTTTTTGAGGTTAGGTAGAAATTCTGACTTATTATATTCTCTTTATGTCAAACCCTTTCATTTGACACCCATATACAGGGGGTTGTAAGAAAAAGTCCATCCGCCATTTTGTTTTTGCCGCCATATTGGATCTTATATTACGTAAGACGTTTTATTGTATTCTACTCGTCATGCCCTTTTATTTGATACCCATCTCGAGGGGGTTCTAAAAAAAATATAGTCGGCCATTTTCTGATGTCGGCCATGTTGGATCTACAATGATATGAACCATACAACCTTAAATTATTTTTAAAACTAAGGATGTGGGCGGGATTTGAGGCCGATTGGATGTCGGGAAGTAATCAAAAAATTTGAAATTTAATACAATTGTTCAAGTACTTTCTTCTTCTTTTCCTCCATTGTTGATCCGCCATTTTGAAAATCGCAAAACACAATACGGCATAAAAAACTAGAAGATCTAAGAAAAATTTTAAGCCCAAATGCATTTAATTATCTTTAAAAATAAAGTGTGCAGGGGGGGTGGAAAATTTGACAGAGAATGCCCCATATATATATTTTTTTTTAATAAAATGTGTTGTGTTTAGTTGGAATTACAATAACACATAAAAACTTTTTAAGACCAAGGTCCCACAGCAACATACGTTCAAAGATGTTGACGGACGTAAATCTTTCATTTTTTGTTTATTTATATTTTTGGTTAAAGAATGGATAACTAAACATCACTATCACTGACAAAATATGACATAGGCCAATTTTCATATATATATATATATATATATATATATATATATATATATATATATATATATATATATATATATATATATATATATATATATATATATATATATATATATATATATATATATATATATATATATATATATATATATATATATATATATATATATATATATATATATATATATATATATATATATATATATATATATATATATGATTAAAAAATTTTTTTCTTTGGTATATAGCCCTTTTTATTGTTTTAATTTTTTTATTATTTTAGCATTTTACGTTTCGTTGGAGTTCCCAACATTTTCAAAAATCTAAAAAAATCACAAAACTTCGATTACATTATTTTTCAAAAGAAGATTACGTATAGAAATTATTATACAAGAACAATTATTTCAAAAAAAAAAAATTAAATTTTTTACCTCATTTTTCTTTTCCATTTTTTTAAAAAAATTAAAATCGTCAAACATTTACAAAAATACAATAAATTTAAAAAAAACTTAAAACCGAAAAACTAAACACTATTTATAAGATTTGTCAAAATTTAAAATAATTTAAAAAAATTTTTCTATTAAAATTAAGTATAAAATTTTCTATTTTAAAATAATATAAATATAAGACAACACAATTAGGACACGGAACTTATATTTTGAAACAAGAATTATTAATTAAAAGGAGAAGAAAAATGATAATTTTATTTTTATTAAAACCGGACTTATTTTTTTTTTTTTTTTTTTGGAAAAAACAAGACAAACACAAGTAAGAAATAGTTATTCATAAAGCTTATAAAGCTTGTCTTTTTTTATGAATAACTATTTCTTACTTGTGTTTGTCTTGTTTTTTCCAAAAAAAAAAAAAAAAAAATTTAAGTCCGGTTTTAATAAAAATAAAATTATCATTTTTCTTCTCCTTTTAATTAATAATTCTTGTTTCAAAATATAAGTTCCGTGTCCTAATTGTGTTGTCTTATATTTGAGCAATTTCACGAAGATTCAACAACGTTTTGAGTTGACCCCTTTTAATTTTGATTATTTTTTGTTTATAGATAGTCTTTGATAAATAAAAAATACAAGTTCTCTTAGAATTTTTTTTTCGACCAGGGTTCTTCACAGGGTGCCCCTCAATTTTTTGTTATTTTGTGATGTGACTGCATTTTGACGAGCGATTGTAGAAAAACTACTGAATCGATTTTCATAAATGATATGTCGTTGAATAGGTATTAGAACAAAGTTTTTAAAAATGTACACTGTTAATTTTTTGAAATAATTTTTAACGGTGTAACATAAGAAAAAAACGGTGTAATTGAAAAAAAGATGGCATAGCCTCTTTTTTTTTTTTTTTTTTTTAAACTTAATTGAAGCTTATTTTATATCTAACCACTTGTGAAAGTTGAGGACACGCGTTATTTTTTGTTTTAAAGATAAAATTCGTTGTGCATATGACTGTCGGGAATCAGTTTTTTTTGTTCTGAAGGAAAATTATAAAAATGGCGTTATAAACTAAGAGATATTTTTTTTATGTTAAATATCAAATATTTTATTATTAGATGAACTTTTTAAAATATTATAAAAATTATATATGTAGTACAATAAATAAAATAAATACAATTGTTAAAAATGATTTACTTATTTTACAAACAGAAGTTTCTTTTGAATAGGAAAGCACTTCTGCAATTATTTTCTTTGTATTAGATGGCATAGAAAATGAAATGTTTATTTATCACTTTTAGTAATCATTTGTCACTCTTATAAAAAATAATTTGACAGTCTTGACTGCAAACAAAAAAGCCGTATAAACAACTAAATCTATTTAGGAACTTTTGACTGGAGAAGTATTATGTTCGTATTATGTTATTATGGAATCATAAAGTAAAAGATTGTTTTTCAACATTAAATTACAAATATTTTATTATTGAATAAACTTTTTAAAATATCATACAAATTATATATGTGAAAATAAATATAGTTATTAAAAATTATTTACTTATTTTACATTCAAAAGTTTCTTTTGAGTTGGAAAACATTTTTGCATTTATTGTCTTAGTATCTACTGGTACAAAAGAATGAAATTTTTGAGTTCCACTTATAGTAATCGCATTTTTATATCGATTTTGTAATTTTTCTTTTGTTAATTGATATTCATTTTTATCGGCGTATCCAAAGTTCATGGTAGATTCCCATTTTAAAGCCCATTCGAAAAGTATTTTTGGTGTATCAATAATATTATCTTCGCTCGCCATACTATAACGGTGTGCAGCACGCTTCAGTGTACCACCAATTCCATCACAAGGTCCCTTTCCATGGCTGGTAGCATGGAAATGCCATTCAGCGTCAACCTTAAATTAACTAATTAACTTATGCCACCATAAAGAAGACTTTAAGGTTGACGCTGAATGGCATTTTCATGCTACCAGCCATGGAAAGGGACCTTGTGATGGAATTGGTGGTACACTGAAGCGTGCTGCACACCGTTATAGTATGGCGAGCGAAGATAATATTATTGATACACCAAAAATACTTTTCGAATGGGCTTTAAAATGGGAATCTACCATGAACTTTGGATACGCCGATAAAAATGAATATCAATTAACAAAAGAAAAATTACAAAATCGATATAAAAATGCGATTACTATAAGTGGAACTCAAAAATTTCATTCTTTTGTACCAGTAGATACTAAGACAATAAATGCAAAAATGTTTTCCAACTCAAAAGAAACTTTTGAATGTAAAATAAGTAAATAATTTTTAATAACTATATTTATTTTCACATATATAATTTGTATGATATTTTAAAAAGTTTATTCAATAATAAAATATTTGTAATTTAATGTTGAAAAACAATCTTTTACTTTATGATTCCATAATAACATAATACGAACATAATACTTCTCCAGTCAAAAGTTCCTAAATAGATTTAGTTGTTTATACGGCTTTTTTGTTTGCAGTCAAGACTGTCAAATTATTTTTTATAAGAGTGACAAGTGATTACTAAAAGTGATAAATAAACATTTCATTTTTTATGCCATCTAATACAAAGAAAATAATTGCAGAAGTGCTTTCCTATTCAAAAGAAACTTCTGTTTGTAAAATAAGTAAATCATTTTTAACAATTGTATTTATTTTATTTATTGTACTACATATATAATTTTTATAATATTTTAAAAAGTTCATCTAATAATAAAATATTTGATATTTAACATAAAAAAAATATCTCTTAGTTTATACCGCCATTTTTATAATTTTCCTTCAGAACAAAAAAAACTGATTCCCGACAGTCATATGCACAACGAATTTTATCTTTAAAACAAAAAATAACACGTGTCCTCAACTTTCACAAGTGGTTAGATATAAAATAAGCTTCAATTTAGTTTAAAAAAAAAAAAAAAAAAAAGAGGCTATGCCATCTTTTTTTCAATTACACCGTTTTTTTCTTATGTTACACCGTTAAAAATTATTTCAAAAAATTAACAGTGTACATTTTTAAAAACTTTGTTCTAATACCTATTCAACGACATATCATTTATGAAAATCGATTCAGTAGTTTTTCTACAATCGCTCGTCAAAATGCAGTCACATCACAAAATAACAAAAAATTGAGGGGCACCCTGTGAAGACCCCTGGTCGAAAAAAAAAATTCTAAGAGAACTTGTATTTTTTATTTATCAAAGACTATCTATAAACAAAAAATAACCAAAATTAAAAGGGGTCAAGTCAAAATTTCCCAAAAATTTGCTGAACTTGCGTGAAATTGCTCATTTATATTATTTTAAAATAGAAAATTTTATACTTAATTTTAATAGAAAAATTTTTTTAAATTATTTTAAATTTTGACAAATCTTATAAATAGTGTTTAGTTTTTCGGTTTTAAGTTTTTTTTAAATTTATTGTGTTTTTGTAAATGTTTGACGATTTTAATTTTTTTAAAAAATGGAAAAGAAAAATGAGGTAAAAAATTTAATTTTTTTTTTTTTGAAATAATTGTTCTTGTATAATAATTTCTATACGTAATCTTCTTTTGAAAAATAATGTAATCGAAGTTTTGTGATTTTTTTAGATTTTTGAAAATGTTGGGAGCTCCAACGAAACGTAAAATGCTAAAATAATAAAAAAATTAAAACAATAAAAAGGGCTATATACCAAAGAAAAAATTTTTTTAATCAAATAAAATAACGCCCAAGAAATCCAACAACAACATATATATATATATATATATATATATATATATATATATATATATATATATATATATATATATATATATATATATATATATATATATATATATATATATATATATTATATATATATATATATATATATATATATATATATATATATATATATATATATATATATATATATATATATATATATATATATATATATATATATATATATATATATATATATATATATATATATATATATATATATATATATATATATATATATATATATATATATAATATATATATATATATATATATATATATAGGGTGTCCCACGAAAGTTGTCCCACCGGTTAACTGGGGATACCTTGGAATAGCGCTAACAACTTTTGTTCAAGCATTTTCGAATAGTTCTTTTGTTTCGCGGAAAACGGTTGGTTTTGTTTTTT
>OY856187.1:75989843-76018935 GCA_963693315.1 Diogma glabrata
TCTCTCTTTTTCTGATCAAATTTCATCATGACTTATGTTTGGTCTGACCATCCCTACACTTTATTCAAAATGTATATAACAAATTTCAACTTCCTTATTTCGGTATAGACCAAACATCCCCATATATCAAATTTATTCAAAATATTCATCAAAATGTAACAAATAAATATTTATATCGAAATCTAATTTTTTATTACATTGATTCTTAGTAGCGCCAACAATAATGTTATTTTTACAACAAATTTTATTACAATCCGAAAGGCGCCTTCCTAATCAAAAACAAAAATTTAATTTAAATTTACATTTATATGAACGAGTTTTATTTATATGGTTTTTCTCATTATTCCAATCGGATTTTCAAATTTTCACCATTATTTATCTGAAAAACAAAAAAAAGCTTGAAAACGTATAAAGAAAGTTTTGACATGAAAAACTTTTCATTTCATTTGTTTTATATGAAATTTTTATATTTGCGGGTAATTTTTTTGTTTTTTTTTCTGGATATAAATCGATGAATTTTGAATAAAATTGATGAAAAATTTAACCTGTTTAGGTGATTAGATTTTGAATATTGTTTTGAGTACAGTGGTAAGGTTTTTCAATAATAGCAATCATAACAATCAATGAATCACTTATTATTTTCTTTTAACATATTTTCTAAAAGCTGTATTTTGCTTCAATTTTCGATTCGGATATAGTAGATTGGAAATATCGCAACTCGAGCGTTAACAAGAGTTAAGTGGTAGAGAATGTTCGGATTTCATATTATTATTATTTTTATTGTTTGTAATATCAAAAGTGGTTTCGTTTTTTCTTCCTCTGATTTGGGTATATAAAACAACATTTAAGGTATGGAAGGGATCGACTTCAAGTTTCGTATAACAAAGAAACTCACTCGTTCGCTTATTGTTTTCAGTAAAATCAAAAGTCAATTTGAAAATATGAAAAATAAAATATAAATTTGATATTCGAGTTGAATTTTGATGTATTAAATCGAAAATTTGAGATTCAATACAAAAAAAAATCTTGATTGAAATCTAATATTAAGATTTGTGTTGGTTGAGCTATTTTTGTTTGTTTGGTTAGAGATTAGAATTGATCCCCTAACTGATGGGTTAACAAATTGAATTATACAAATAGAACTCAAGTAAAATACAATTTATGTTCATATAGGTATCTAGAAAAGTTTATTGAGTTGGGGGCGCTTTTGAATCTGTTATAATAAAATTAGTTTTGAATTCATAGAATCATTTATGGGGTTGCTATTCTTTACCTCGCATGCAACGGTTTGCATTTTGTATCGAAATTAAATCGGCGGTCTGCCAAACACCTTTAATTTAGTTTGACTATTATTTTAAGTAATGGTTGAAAATGGGCGTATATTAATTAATTGATCATCGCAAATTGTAATAACTTCATTACAATTCTAAATTAGCCAATAAACCTTTTATAAAAAATTGTTTTTACAGTTTTAGTTTACCACCGTTATCAAAATTGCATAAATTATATATGTTTATATTATATTTTTAACATTCAACGATCAAGTTTTTAGATATAGTTGTAAAATCTTAAGTAAGGTAATTTAATCGATGTCGGTGAAAATCAAAATCAAAATAATAATCAAATTAGTGCAATTTCAAATTCCAATATTAGCCGATATTCTCAAATCCTTAAATTAAATTGTAATTCAATCTCTAACAATTGAACTAAATTTTAAATCCTATCCTGTTGATTCAATTAAACTTTGAAAATAATAAATCATAAAAAAAATGTATAAGAACAAAAAATTGTACGAAGTATGCAAATGAAAATTATTTTTGAAAATTTTTATAATAGAAATTAATAATTCAATTATAAGAGTTAAATTAAATTATCGTTCATTCTCCAACGATAATTCAATTATCGTGAAAAATTGAAATTTTGGTTATAAAAGGGATTTGGGTTGTGGATATTGAAATGTTGAAGTTCAGAACACAACAAACATGTAAAATGTTCTATCATTTATAAGGACGTGTTACGAAGTTTTTAGTAAAATTACAAACGGCTTAGTCGAAAGAAATCTACCTCTTGGCAGGGATGAACCCTCGACCTTGTGCGCCTCAATCCATCGCTCTATCCATAATTTTAGCGTTACGCCCAGATTATTATGATGACACGCTATTGCTTAGTTAAATGTTGAATAAAGCAAAACATATTTTTTAACCTACATATATACGCGACAATCCTTATGTGCATGGTGCGGTCGTGAGTTTAAGTTGTAAAATGAAAATGTATGTGTGTGATTGCATATGTAAATAATTTGTCTATTTATTCGCCTTATTTTTAATGCTACAATTTAAATGAAAAATTTTAAATATTTCTCTCACATATAAAAAATAATATTAGTTTTCCATAATTTTCTTAATATATAATTATAAAAAAATAAATTTAAATATCAGTAAACCGACGGGGAAAATAAAAAACTGAAAATATTAAATAAATATAATAATTTTTTTGAATCAAAAAAATTAATTTCTCAAAGTGCCCGTGTGTTTTTGTGTTTTTTCATTACCTTCACAAAAAATTTCTTCCGCACATAATTTTAGATACAAATAAATTAAAATTCATCAAATTATTATTATGAAATTTTATATCATAAAAAGTTTTTTTTTTTATAAAAAGTGTTGTGTAGTAGGAATTACAAAATGTATCACAACAACACAAAGATACCTTTAAAGACCTAGGTCCCACAACAACATGCGCCTTGAGGTGCTGGTGAATGCTTTTTTTCAATCTTTGTGGATTGACTTCACTCGAGACTATTGATTCGGGCAAAGCATTCCATTTGTACAATGTACGCACAAAGAAATATTTTTGCATTTTGCTACTATGACAGTGAGTAATCTCGACACTTTGACTGGTTGCACAAACCGATTGACAAGTAAGGCGGGGAAAAGAATATGTCTGAGGCATTATGGATCTGATTTAATCTGAGCAATGCTGGTGACGATATTTATAAAAAACAACGAGATCAGCAACAGTGCGACGATGTTGTAGGGAATCAAGATTTAATGTTAAATTTCGATCACCAACAATTCGTATAGCCCGTTTTTGAACAGAGTCCAAAAGAGCTAGGATGGTAACAGATGCAGCGCCCCAAACTTGACAACAATGCTCCATACAGGGACGAATATAGGACTTATAAATGTGGCGTAATTGATACGGAGCAAAATATTTTTTACAGTTAGTCATTGGAAATTGTGACTCCCAATAAACAAATGCTTTCACATTCGTCTATTTGGTCGTCACACATATTAAGTGAAATATCGTTGGGAAATTCGGTCTTTGATCTGGAGACAATCAATAGCTGTGTTTTGGTGGAATTAAAATTGACCAAATTTTAGTCACCCCAATCGGTGAATTTTTTTAGCTACTCGTTTACATTTATGACAGCGTCTCTCCGGGTGGGATTTATTCGTTTGTGCATTTCACCCTTTGAAGAACGGGGGACGAATGACTTGTGCAGTGTACTATCATCTGCAAAGCTATTTATTGGGTTAATAGGAAACCAGTTATCTTATAAAATGTTAAACTACTTTTTCATTCTTTTTTTATTCTTTATTTAATGTTTATTATTCTTATCATTAAATAAATTTTGTTTCGCTTCGTTTTTTATTATTCGTTACACGTGTGGCTAACATTTGTGTGCATATATGTGCTAAGACGTTTTACGAAATGTACGGCATGCTACACATAATGTGCATGGCATGTATTATGTACCGTTTTGTGCACGAATATTTTTTAACTTATTCAGTCAAAGGTAGCACCGTAAATCTTAGTTATAGACTCCTAAGGGGTATCCCGCGCGTTTCGTTCCCTCCCCCGAACGAAACGGTTAAAAATTAACAATAGCAGTAATTAAAAAAAACTATATTATCGATAATAAACTACATTATCGATAACTACGTAAACAAATTAAAATTTTGTAACTGTGAGAAATGAGAAATTTCATTGACAATTTTTAAAATTATTCAAGTTTGTAATTTGTTTCTCATGTGGCGCTTTTGCGGTGAACATTGGAACAGAAAAATTGCCCAATACTCAGTGTTTGACATGCTACAGATCTACAGTTAAATTGTACAATTTAATTGAGGAAAATAGTTTACGAAATATTGTGTAATAAGTGAAGAAATTGAAGAAATAGAACTAAACAATGTAAACTTAATAATTGTAGATTATTTAAATTAAACCATGCATACCTTAAACATTTTTGATTAATTTAACTTGATTTAAGTAAAATTAAATCTTTTCCGTTTCAACCAATTGATTATAATGATGATTCAATCTTGTAATTAATAACCTTACTATAAATACCATTTGCCAACATTGTACTATTTAATGTGTCAAGTATTCCTAAAATAATTAGAATGTAAAATAATTTAATGTGTCAAGTATTCCTAAAATAATAAAATAATTAGAACTTTAGAAATTCTAAATATTTTTATAATACATATTACATATTGTAACGACTCTTCGTTGGTTCTTTTCGATTATTGAACAAACACGACAGTAAAAGACAGATCTTTAGTTAACAAAATCCCAAACTTTATTTATCAACCAAATTACAGCAGCTTCCGTTTTTCCTTACAATAAATTCCAGGGTCTCCAATTTATGTACAATAAACTTCACCGCTTTTCCACAATTTGAATCAATAATATTCGGAATCGTAAAATCTGTATTTACTATTCCACAAAGTTCAGATTCTTTCACTATTAGCACCCAGGCTCAAGTGCCACCGATTATTCCTTATACTTTCGAATATTTGTAAAACACTTTTAATTGCAAAATTAAAACTGACCATCTGATATTTTTGTTTGCTTATTTATATCGAAAAATAAATAAATCGAAACTTCTATAATCCACTAGAAATCAATACTACGTAGTCCGTACATCTGAAATAGGCCACACCTGTTTTCATTCATACTTGCATTTGTATTAGCGAACTCAAATTTAATTTATGCAAAATGTATTAGGTAACTCCTTTTAATTCATTAATGTAAACATTTGTATAACAAATTTAATTTACATTAATTTATGCAATACAATTTGCAATACAAGTAAAAGATTGAAAAAGGAGTTAACTTTTAATTAATGAATGAGTAAATAAAATTAACCCATTCTGGACGAAGTTTATTACATTGCCCTCCATTTAGTTTTGTTCGTCCCGAACAATATCAGAGATCGCATTGGTGCTGTTACCTTGGTACGGTGCCAACCTTTGCAGATGTATCACTTTCATCTTGGTACGGGGTCCCTTTTGTATGCGGTAGATGACATCATTAATTCGTTTGATTATTTTATATGGGCCTTCCCAATCTGGCTGCAGCTTGGGTGATCTTCCCTTAGTTCTTCTGGGGTTGTATAGCCATACCAATTCTCCTTCTTGAAAACCGCCACTATTTGCATTTATGTCGTACCTGGTTTTCATTTTGTCACTGGCTATCTTAATGTGGTCTCGAACCTGCTGATGGATTTTATTCATCTTCTCCCTTAGTTGTCCCACATAATCTGTTTTCGTGGATACCAGACCTCCAGGGATGCCAAACTCGATGTCACTAGGAAGATGTAGTTCTCTTCCGAACATGATATTCGCTGGCGTTTCACTTGTCGTATCGTGCACTGCGCTACGATAGGCCATCAAGAATAACGGAAGATCCTTGTCCCAATTTCTTTGGTTGGCTTCTACTACCTTTGACAAATGTTCTTCCATGGTTCGGTTGAATCGTTCTACCATGCCATCTGACTGCGGGTTCATAGGTGTAGTTCGTGTTTTTCTAATGCCGAGTGTTCTGCACAGCTCTTCCATCAGTTGAGATTCAAAATTCCTTCCCTGGTCGGTATGCAACTCGAGCGGTGTTCCATATCTGCAAACCCATTCATTGACTAATGTTTCCGCGACCGTAACTGCTTCCTGGTTCGGTATTGCATAAGCTTCCGGCCATTTTGTAAAGTAATCAATGACCACCATGATGTATTTGTTACCTTTGGTAGTTTCCGGAAATGGCCCCGCGATGTCTATAGCAATTCTCTCCATTGGGGCGCCCACATTGTACTGTTGCATCTCTCCTCGAGTTCTAGTTTTTGGTCCTTTGCTCGCTGCACAAGTATCGCATCGCCGACACCATTGCTCCACGTCTGTGCGATACCTTACCCAATAAAACCTCTCCCTTACTTTAGCCAGGGTTTTATTGACTCCCAGGTGTCCTCCAGAAATACTTCCATGCAGCTTTCCCAGTACCTCTTCCACTCGACTTGATGGCAACACCAGTTGTTCTAACACTTTCTTTCCATCAGCGGACTCCCATTTTCTTTTTAGTATCCCGTTGTCCATAAATAGTGAGTCCCATTGCGCCCAGTAGCATTTCACCTCCGTACTTAAAGGTGCGACCTCTTTCCACTCCGGTCGCCTTCCCTCAGTTTTCCATTTCAATATTGGAGCCATAGCTGGATCTTCTAGCTGCTCTCTTTTAATTGCCTCGGTACACCAATCTTCAGGAGTTTGGAACTTGATTTGGTTCACTTTTATTGCCTCATTTCCCTCAGTTCTGCTACATGACTTGCACTCCTCAACACAGGGTCTTCTAGACAAGGCATCAGCGTTACCATGGATCCTTCCCTTGCGGTGTTCAACTTTGAAGTCGTAGTTCTGCAGGATCTCTATCCATCTTGCTGCTTGTCCTTCAGGAAATTTGAATTGTAATAACCATTTTAGAGCAGCATGGTCCGTGCGAATCAGGAATGGTTGTCCACACAAATACTTGTGGAAATGTTTCACAGCCTTGATGATAGCTAACAGCTCCTTCCTCGTGACACAGTAATTCCGCTCCGGCTTTGACAGAACTTTACTGAAGTACGCCACCACTTTCTCATCGTCTCCAACTTTCTGTGACAAAACAGCTCCGGTTCCTACATTGCTTGCGTCTGTGTCCAGAATGAACATCTTTCCGGATTCTGGATAGGCTAGTATAGGGGTGTTGCATAGTTTTTCTTTTAAACGGCAGAATGCCTCATTACATTCGGTTGTCCACAGAAACTTGGTATTTGCCTCTGTCAATTTATGTAGACTCTTAGCGATATTCGCAAAATTCTCCACGAATCTTCGATAATAGGTGCATAAGCCAAGGAAACTGCGTAGCTCATGAACATTCTTTGGTACTGGCCAATTTTTCACAGCATCAATCTTCTCGGGATCGGTTCTGACTCCATGTTCTGTAATGATGTGTCCAAGGTACTTCACTTCTTTGTGGAAGAGATTGCACTTTACCGGATTCAACTTCATGTTGGCATTACTTATTCTTCTGAGTACTTCTTCGAGGTTCATTAGATGCTCTTCGAAGTTGCGACCTATTATAATGATGTCATCAAGATAAACTAGGCAGGCCTTCCAGGTTAAACCATGCAACACGCATTCCATTAGACGTTCAAATGTTGCTGGGGCATTGCATAGACCAAACGGCATCACATTGAACTCCCACAACCCATTGCCAGTAGAAAATGCTGTCTTTCGTCGATCTTCTGGATGCATTTCAACTTGCCAGTAGCCACTCTTCAGATCTAATGTGCTGTACCATTTGGCCCCTGATAGTGTATCCAGTGTGTCATCAATTCGTGGCAGTGGATAGCTGTCCTTAATGGTTACCTCATTGAGCCTTCGATAGTCTACACAAAAACGAGCTGACCCATCTTTTTTTCTAACTAGCACCACTGGTGAGCTCCATGGACTCTTAGATGGCCTGATGACTCCATCACTTTTCATTTTGTCCAGCATTCCCTGCACTTCCTCGTGTTTAGCCAGTGGTAGTCTTCTAGGAGGCTGTCTGATAGGATGAGCGTTTCCAGTGTTGATCCTATGTCGCACGATGTTTGTTCTTCCAACATCTTCATCTCCAGTAGAGAAAACGCTGCTCATCTTCGTTAATACCCTCTTGATTTCTTTGAACTCGGCCGGGTTCATTCTTTTACTAAGATCTTGAAGTATTGCTACTAATGCGGGATTGTTTCTCTGCATGAAGACCTTCTGCTCTTCTTGACAGTTGATTATCTCTTTTATGGTGCTGCATTTGGCGATTTCTTCTCCATGATTGATGACCACTCGTTTATTTGAGAAGTTAATCAGTTGCACTGGAACTACTCCCTCTTTTGCTGCTACTAGCGTTCGGCCAATCATAATGTTTCCCCCAAAGTCGTTGTTAGCTGGCTCAATCATCACAGGTGAATTTTGGTCACTTTTATCTAGTAGCTTAGTCCAAATGATTTTCTCAGATTTTGCCGGGATCTCAGTCGGTCCATCACTAATAACACGGACCTCAGCATTGTCGTTGGTAGCGTGTAGCACTATTTCTGTGTTTCCATATCTCAGTACGTGGCTTCCCAGATCTAATATAAAATTGTATTCTTTCATGAAGTCAAGCCCAATTATGCAGTCATCTTCTATATCTGCTACAATAAATCGGTGCCTAAATGAATTTCCTCCAAGGTGAACCTCTTGGTCGCTTTCTCCATGAACTAGAACTGTTTCCCCCGTAGCTGTTTTTAGGGTGAATCGTCTTGCTGTATCGATCTGACTATCACAAACCACATCTGGACGCACTATCGATCTCGAAGCACCTGTGTCCAAAGTCAACATGCACGATTTGCTTCCAACGGTTGCCTCTAAGACTAGACTACTATTTTCTCTTTTTACTTGTGATACCACCAATGTAGGGCATTGTAATTGAGCCAGCTTTCGCCCTTCAAAACTGGCACAATCTAGTTTCCCGAATCCGGAACGTGGCCTCTGTCTTCCGGGTGTGGCTCCCATTTACATTCTCTTCGGATGTGCCCCAACTTCCCACAGTTCCAGCATCTTACTCTGCTAGACCTACTTCGTTGATTTCGCTCGGGCTTATCTCCCAGACTTTTGACACGCATGATCATTTCCTCAAGCGCTGCTTTTAGAGGTTCTTCAGCAACTTCGATCTGACGTACCCTATCTGAGCCATACGCTCTTTTTCCAGCTTCCATTTGTAAAGCCAATGCTAAGACTTCCGCAGGTAGCTTCTTCCCGCTTAGATACAGCTGATTTCTCATTTGCACATCTCGAAGAGCATTGATAAATGTATCAGCTGCCAGTTCGTCTCGATGTTCAGCGTTATAATTCGGATATGATAGATTAACCAGTCTCACAATGTCAGCCTCTAACTCTTGCAAAGTTTCGCTGACTCCTTGTTTTCGTGTCTTGAGCTGCATGCGATGGAGAGCTTGCATATGACTTTCCCCATATCTTACTTCTAAGGCCTCCATTAGCTTGTTGTAATCACGCTCTGTCGCTGATAGTGTCTGCAAAACTTCAGCAGCAGGTCCCTTCAATGCCAATATAAGCGCATTTGCTTTTTGCTGGTGATCAACCCCAGTTGTTGCAATCTCAAATTGCATCTTAAATATCTGATACGATGTAGATCCATCAAATGCGGGTGTTTTCACTCTAGCTGGAGCTGAAGCAGTTGATGGATTGATCATGTTACCTGACTTCACTTGTGCTATTTCTTGGCGGAATTCACTCGAAAGTTGGCGGAATTCACTCGAAAGTTTGCGTAATTTCTCTTGTTCTTCGGTAACTGTCCGCAGCTCCCTTTCCATGTTGTTGATTTTAACCTCCGCACTGGATATACGTGACTCGATTACTTCACGTAGTTGTTGTTGATCTAATTTTTGTTCCGCTGCCAGTTTCTCTTGTCGGGCTTTTTGTTCTGCTGCCAGTTTCTCTTGTCGGGCCATCATATCAGCAAGTTGTTGTTGTTGGTTGTTTCCTTGTTTGGCCATCATATCAGCAAATTGTTGTTGTTGCTCTACTTTTTGTTCTGCTGCCTGTTTCTCTTGTCGGGCCATCAGATCAGCAAGTTGTTGTTGTTGCTCTAATTTTTGTTCTGCCGCCAGTTTCTCTTGTCGGGGCATCATTTCTTTTATCAACACCATCATCGGATCAATTGCTGGGGCATTCTGAGCTGGAGCTTCTTCCGACTCTACTTCTATGACCTCTGTGTTTTGGCCTGCTTCTTCTAAAACTTTACGCAGCCGGAATGCAAGTTCTGCCTTCGTTCCATGGATTGGAGCATTCCTTTTCTTCAACTCATCCTTCAGCTGGGTCTGGCTGAGATCACTAATATTTACTGTCTTGACCATTGTTTCAATAATCCCACTTCTGACACCACTGTAACGACTCTTCCGGTGTTCGACGCGGCAATCTCCTTCCTTTTTGACATCCACTTGCTTGTTCGAAAGGTTCATCAACCGGCCTGAAACTATTCCTTCTTTTGCTGCTACTTGTGTTTTGCATTCTTGTCTGATGTGCCCTAACTGCCCACAATTCCAGCATCTTACTCTGTTAGATCTTCTTCGTTGACTTCGTTCAGGCTTATCTTCCAAACTTTTGACACGCATGATCACTTCATCAAGCGCTGCTTTTAGAGGTTCTTCAGCAACTTTCATCTGACGTACTCTACCTGAGTCATACGCTCTTTTTCCAGCTTCCATTTGCAGGGCCAATGCTAAGACATCTGCAGGTAGCTTCTTTCCGCTTAGATAAAGCTGGTTTCTCATTTGCACATCTCGAAGAGCATTGATGAATGTATCAGCTGCCAGTTCGTCTCGGTGTTCAGCGTTATAATTCGGATATGATAGATTAACCAGTCTCACAATGTCAGCCTCTAATTCTTGCAAGGTTTCGCTGACTCCTTGTTTTCATTCATACTTGCATTTGTATTAGCGAACTCAAATTTAATTTATGCAAAATGTATTAGGTAACTCCTTTTAATTCATTAATGTAAACATTTGTATAACAAATTTAATTTACATTAATTTATGCAATACAATTTGCAATACAAGTAAAAGATTGAAAAAGGAGTTAACTTTTAATTAATGAATGAGTAAATAAAATTAACCCATTCTGGACGAAGTTTATTACAATATCTTGTGACTAATTGAAAATCAAAAAATTTGAAAACAAAAATTACAATTCAAATTTTTATTGAAGACAATTTATTTCCATTCAAAACCAAGCAAAAATATTGAGTAAAAAAATATTCATTACTTCTTAAAAAAATTAAAAAAATGGTACAACAATCAGCAACAGAAAATAGAAAAAATGAAAAAAGAAGAAAATAAAAAAACCGAATAACTCCGAAACATTTCTGCAAATAAAAAACTGAAGTAAATATTGTAGTGTCGTAAAAATCCCCTGATTGCATTCCAAGTTTTACTTCGTCCCTTGGCAGGGAGGAACCCTCGACCTTGTGCGTCTCAGTCCATCGTTCTATCCATAATGATATTTTGAGCGTTACGCTCGGATAGAGTACTAGGATAATTGGAAACCAATTTTTAACTTTGTTCCTGTAACTTCAAAAAAAATTTCGTGTTACTTCTTATTTTATTTTATTCGCTTCATTCTATCATGAAATTTAGGCCTATGTCGTATTTTATTATGTGATAAGATTTATTGTTTAGCTATCCGTTCCTTAAAAAAAAATAAACAAAAAGAAAGAAATTTATTCCCATGAATACCGTAGAACGCATGTTATTGTGGACATGTGACATGTTATTTAAAAACTTATGACGTATTATTTAAGGTAATGTGTAGTGAAGCGCTTCTTCGTGGCATAGCAGGTCGCGCACCTGGATGATATTTATTTAGCCCCAAGCTTCAGCCTATGGGGTCGAGAAAGAAATCCTGCTGCTTCATCACAAATAACAGTCTTGTACGCGTATATTTTGGCAAGAACAGATTGATAAAAAAAACAAGTGTAAAAGGTAGACTCTGGCGACCCACGTAGCTGAAAGAACTGCAATCACCACGTCCAGCCCCATAGTTTAATACAACCACACACGCTCGCACTTCATACACTCTCTCACACCCACTCACACACACACATACACCCACTCACACACACACATACACCCACTCACACACGCACGCACGTACGTACATTCATACACCCAATTTGCAAGTGAAATATAATATAAATGAAAATGGCTGAAAAAAAATAACTCACTATATAAATCTGTAATCAAAGAAAGGTCGAGGCTATAAACTTTAAACTAATTCGATTCAAATCACCAAACGGATCCTTGTTAGTTTCTGATAGAATACCAAAACCAAAATTATTTGTTGACCCCACTCTCTCTAGTATTTACAAATCTAGTTTTCCTTCATTGGTCGTATACGGAATGAAAACATGGGAATATTATTCTGTTTCCGGATCTGTTTCAGACCAATATACCATGGGCTACGATCATTCAAAGACGTAGCTTCATGAAATCCACAAATAAACGAGATGATGAAATTTGGTGGTGAATAACGACAGCTTTTATTACGAAAATTTTCTTATTTATCTTGAAAAGTATGTTTATACTGTAGTTTGTAGTTAATACAATAACTGTAGTTTGTTTATTTGTAATACTATATGATGAGATTGGTATGAATAACTTCGGACCGGTGAAATTTATTATTGTATTCTTGTGTAATAATTGTTGAATTGGGAAATTGTGAATAATTCTTAAAACTTTACCTTCAGAAAATATGGTTTCTAAACTCAGCACCCACTATATCAATAATAAAAATTATCATTAGTCGTAATTAAATGATTTTGAGTTAAATTCAAAGAATACTAACATTATTGATGCTATTAGGGACCTTGTAATCATTAGCTATTACTTTTGTTTTCAGTCATATTTTCCAGCAATAATTTATGGCTAAGAAATAACTAACCCACATAAAATTATGCATTAATTGAAATTTAAATGAAAAAGAAATATAAATATTATGTGTCTGTTCCTACAACGCTAATTTTGCAATCTGCAGATTTAATTACGGAAAGGAACAATAATCAAGGCTTTAATTATAGGTTCGTTCACCCACACATACGTACCTACAATCACTCATATCTATACACATATGCACATAAAAATAAAACAAAATTCAAAGTTGGCTCACCCCATGGTTAGTCCAGATCCACTCCTCTTCCTTATCCTGACTCTAGCCCTCATGATGGTGCTTGCTGAGATGTATAAGTCCCAAAATACTGCTGGATGGTTATGCCAAAATAAGGAGGTATTTAAATAGATATAGATGTATAACCACGAAATATGATCGGTTGTAGCACAAATCGGTAATGAATCCGCAGCACGGATGACTGTGGTTTTAATGAAGTGTCGACGCAGGTGGCGTTCATATTTCAAGGTTAAACTGTGATGAGGTTGTACCTGTATGAACGTTTGTGTTTCCACGCCACAGAAGGCAAATAGGTGGCAGATCGAATAAACGTTGCTTTAAATTGGAATGATACTGCCGAGCCAGCAGGAATGACTGTAAGTCCATAAATCAAAAGGCAGCTCTAAGGTCGCAGCTCGAATAAAGGTGGCATTCACTTTGTATACTGAGTTGCAGCGACACAAATAACGGTGGATTTTAATTTATTCAATAAGGTTGCATCTGTGTGAACGACGGTGATGCTACGATCCAATAAGGCAGCTATGAGACAGCAACACAAATAATAACGGTGAATTGTACACAGGTGAAGGTCGTATTTGGTAGACCTCACTGGGGGTTTTGTATGTTGATAATACGCACTGATGATGTCACAATTGAACGTGATCGTGCTTGAGACGTACGACCGTATCTCCTAGTTGTTATCCTCACCCTCGGTAATAAGGAATGTCAATTTAAACTATTTACCGGTTATCTGTTCTTCTGTTCTATAACCTTTAACTATATCCCGGTCACACACCAAAAAAATGAAATGTTAATACATAGGTTTTGATGCAAATCCCAATGACGAATCAAGGTTACACTAAGGCACCAGTTTAAACAAAAAAAAATTTCGATTGATTGATTTAATTGCATATAATTATAATGCATTGACCATAATTCTTTAATAATTACAGTTGTAATTGTGGTTTATTTAAATCTACTTGCACTAGATTCTAATGTTATATAATACTTTATTAACTTAACTAGTCTTACCCCAAAACTTTTAATTTTCTTTCAGATCATGTATACAAGAATTAAAATAATCATCATGATCCACTTGCTTCACTAATTTATAACATAAAATATATTTTTTTGTAAATTTTACTAACATGAACAAAAATATTTTTTTTGTTACAATTAGGTTATTATTTTACTTAAAATCCACTAATTTATAACATAGAATATATATTTTTGTAAATTTTTCTAACATGAACTAAAATATTTCCTTTTTTTTTGTTACAATAAAGTTATTACTTTACTAAAAATTCACTAATTATTATCATTAGAAGATTACAGTCATGCATGATTTAGATATCGGGACAACACACACAAAAAAAAGTTTCCATATCAACTTGACACACCTCGTACATTTTGTAATCGTGGCACTACACATGAATTATATTCCTAACACACAAGTTGAATAATTACGGACTTGGATTTTCTTTTTATTTTAATTTTCGAATTTTTAACAACACTTTACAACCAATTTATAATCATTATCATGAAATTTAGCTGATCTACACTCAAAGCTCATTCCCATGATGATCAAAGATTTTCACAATCGAATCAACACCACAATAATAATCATACGTAAAATCCAAGTATAATAATAAGATAAATCAATCACATGAGACTAAGAGGGCCTCTATACGCGGCTAGGCGTATTTATAGGCAAACGACCGTTTTCTTGTCACAAATCAATAAACAAAATAAGTCTGTTTATTGGACAATCTCGTCCGATAAATATGTGTACTAAAAGTGTCTTCACTATTGCACTACAACTAGAAGGGAACTATAAACAGAGACATCTATTATGGTACGATTATAGGAAATTACATTTATTAGTGTATCCACTAAGGAATTCTTATAACCACCGGGTATTAAAATTGGAAACTACAACAAAATTTATAGAAGAATACGGATTGTAAAATTTATATATGAACATAGCGCGATTGTGTTTTAATGATATAGCACAACCCATTTAGGACAACTTTCCAGCGATTAACGAATACAAACTGAATATAAGAAGTTATATTGAGAAACAGCACACAACTATTTTAGGACAATCTTTTTTCTTACGGAAACTATTGTAGATGGCAATTACGGTTTGAGTTTAAGAAAATATGATTAAAGGAAAAACGAAAATAATTATGAAAGTCTCCGTTAATGCAAATCCGATGCGTGTGAGAAAGTAGTGTATCTTCAAATCAGAGAACTACACAACTACTTTGTTGATCACCAGACTACTTCGTAACAAATGAATATATATATTTCGCACTTATGCGAAAGGAAGTAATAAACACTCCAATGTCATCACAAATAATTAAAAATCGTATTGTCCAATTTTACCTTAGTAAAAGTTTTTGAATACAATTTTTCTTATTTTTAGTTTCATCTTTCTTCATCCTTAATAATTTCCAAAAATATCATTTCGAGAATATATTATTTTGCATATATATATAGTTAATAAAAAGAAAATAATTTGTCTTTGGACCTGGAATAACGACCTGTGTACCTCTGGGTAAACACCAATATGCGTAAAGAGTTTAAAGATTTTATACTCGTTGGATATTTGTAGTTGTATGATTGTGCTACAATATACTATTTTTTGCACCCAAAAATTGTCACGGATCATGCAGTTTTCAGTAATTTATTAAAGGACGTTTTATTATTGTTAATTCATTATGATAAAATCACTTATGTATCAGTAAACAAAATATATTGATTACACGCTAGTGCGTAATGAAATTACTCAACGCAATATTGTTTTGGTTGTCATAAAATTTCAAAAACACTTGTGCATAATAAATATAAATTTTCAATTCAAAAGATAAGTATAAGCACAAATTATTTTATACGATTTTTCTAAAGATTTATAAAGATAATACAATTATTTAATACGATTATTTCTGACAATTCAACTCACTAAATAAAGTTTCGATAAGGTCCAATAAAAACGCTTCATTTGCTATTTTTTAACAAATCAAAACGAATTGTTTCGATTATTTTTCTCTGGTGGGAAGGAACAGCGAATATTTTCGAATATTTTCGGCCTACTTAATATATTAATTTAAAACAAAAATTCACATACAAAGTTATGTGAAAATGCAATTTGCAAATAGCAAAAACGTCCGTTTTCATTCATAAATGATTGCATGTTTATGTTTATTTGTCAAAAATAAATTACAAATCTATAACATTTATGCGCCTACTAAGATGAAATAATATTTTATTATGTATGATTATGTTGTATGAAATAATGTTACTATTTTTGTTCGTTAAATTGTCTGCTAAATACAACTCGTCACAAATTATTAGTCGATTATTTTTCAACATTACCACTCATGCCATTTGAGGTTAAAAATTTCCTCAAATGACATTCGTTATAATGATTATGAAAAATAATCGACTATTATTTGACGACTCGTGATATTATATATGATTATTTTTAATTTTTAATTAATAAATTTATTTATTCCTAATTTACTTATAGATTGATCGTAGAAAAACCATGGTGTAAAACTTGCACAGAATTTGATAATATTTACTCGTAACCCTCGCTACGTTCGTGTTTTGAGACATCAAAGAGCATGCATAATTCAATCATTCTGTGATCCTAATATAATATACTATATTATAGTATATTCATTGAAAACGTTTCAATTATACAATAACAAATGATTTGGGAATATTTCTAAACATATATCATACAATTATCTCACATCTTCTTTGATGTGATTCTCGCTAGTAAGTTGTTCTCACATTTGAAATCACCGGGATTTATATTATTACCGATGAATAAACTTAAAACATCAACTGCTTGATGTTTTAATAGCAGCTATGCTTCTCTTAATAATTTATCCACACTCCTATTATCTGTATCATAAGATAATTGATTTATTTCATCAAATAAGGCTTCAACATCTAATTCACTTGCATTATGATTATGATATGATTATGATCATATTGAAATTCAGGAATCGAACTATTTGTAAATTCATCGATTAATGCAGGATTTTTTTTTGTAATTTTTAGATTAGAATCTTTATTTTTATTTACCATTCCATTTTTTATGTATGTTCTTATTTTTGATACATATCAATACAACAAATTATTATAAATAAGTTTTGTACTCTTAATACAAGTAAAATGTGATATCTTAATTTGAGTTAATTCTACTTAATAAAAAAAAGTTTGTTTAACAACTAAAGCCGCAATTAGACTATTGCAGAGCTCTGCAATATTTCTGCAATAGTCGTGCAATGGTAGTGTGTAAAATATTCTTTGCAGAAAAGTTTGGCAATGAACTCATTGCAAAACATTTCAATGAGTCATTGCAATGTTTTGCAATGAGTTCATTGCCAAACTTTTCTGCAATGAATATTTTACACTCTACCATTGCAGAAATATTGCAGAGTTCTGCAATAGTCTAATTGCGGCTTAACTCTAAAATATTTTGTTTTAACAAAAAGGGGTTATTGCAATCAACTGAGTTAAATACAAATAATAAGGTATAACCTTTATTACTTGAAATTTAACTCAAAGAGAATGACAACATAACAAAGTATCTAGAGAATACTGAATCAGCTTGAACAACACTAACTAAGAACAGGCATTGAACGTCAACTGATAAACAGATCAAAAATGAATCCCAGCCCACGCCAAATCTATAATAAGATTATCACGGAACGCTGCGGTCTTCACAGCTAATGATGTCCATCAGTGTTGGCAGATCACCGATTTATACCAGAGATATAGAGTGAACCCAAATGAGCAAAAAAGAAACGAAAAAAACTGTAGGTAGTAGTACAAAAAGATTACGATTTAATGTCCTTAGCGATGATATAGTACATCATATAGTACGTTACCAATCCTAGATTCAATTATTGCCACCGTAAATGTTGGTGCTAATTTTGTGTGGCCGCGTCACCTAAATGATGTTGCCACACAAAAACACCGGTCCTTAGCCGAGTTCCAGATCATATTGATGTTGTGATTTGTCGAATGCAGATTTAAGGTTTGCTTGAACATTAGATCTGATTATTACCAGATAATCCAAAAGATCCAGCGCTACGTAACAGTCTCATCGATGATCTGAAGGGATTTCAAAAGCTGATATATTTTTTCGTCTGATGCTTTCCATCCAAATGTTTTACCAAAAGGAAAATCTTTGGGTGACATTTGGACTTTAGCTTAGGAATTTGCTAGAGAGCATCCTTGAAATCACTACTTGAGATGTACTTCATGCTATTTAGACGACCTAATAGGCCATCGATCAAGGTCAGGGGATAAGCGTCCTTCTTGGTCAGATAATGCAGACGACGGAACTCTAGACATAACCTATTCTTAGCAGAACTCTTCTGAATCAACACCACTGGCGAGCACCAGGAACTGCAGGACTTTTCTATTACGCCCATTTGAAGCATTTGGTCATGTTTAGCATATATCTTAATGTTATATCCTTTTAATATAGGATATATATATATATATATATATATATATATATATATATATATATATATATATATATATATATATATATATATATATATATATATATATATATATATATATATATATATATATATATATATATATATATATATATATATATATATATATATATATATATATATATATATATATATATATATGTATTTACCAACTGTTATAATCCTTTGTTCTAGGATATATATATTGTAACGACTCCTCGTTGGTTCTTTTCGATTATTGAGAAAATATGACAGTAAAAAGACGGATATTTGGTTAACAAAATCTCAAACTTTATTTGTCAACAAATTACAGCAGCTTCCGATTTTAATTACAATAAAATCTAGGGTCTCCAATTTGTGTACGATAGATTTCATCGCTTTCCACAATTTGAATCAATGAGAGTCGGAATCGTAAAATCTGTATTTACTATTCCACTAGATTCAAATTCTTTCACTATTAGCACCCAGGCTCAAGTACCACCGATTATTCCTTATACTTTCGAATATTTGTAAAACACTTTTAATTGCAAAATTAAAACTGACTATCTGATATTCTGTTCGCTTATTTATATCGAAAAATAAATAAATCGAAACTTCTATAATCCACTAGAAATCAATATTACGTAGTCCGTACATCTTGAATAGGCCACACCTATTTTCATTCATACTTGCATTTGTATTAGCGAACTCAAATTTAATTTATGCAAAATGTATTTGTTAAAGGGAGTTAACTTTTAATTCATCTTTGAATGTAGAAAACATTTAGGCGCAACGTATTGGTTATTTATGATTAAATTAAATTAACCCATTCTGGACGAAGTTTATTACAATATATATTATAACTTAGATTACTTTGCAAACCTTACTATATTTACTCTATGTCTGGGGTTAATAATTTTATTTAGTTAACACTGTTTATTTTTTATGGACAGGTACCTCAGTTTTATTCAATATTTATTCCAGTACTCTCTAACGAAAACACAACACTTTTCATTTTTCTTAAAATTCGTTATTTAATTTTTTTCACTCTTCGATAAAACAATTATTATACACGTACAAGTTGTCACTTGGCAACTTTTCTTAAAAAACAAAACTCCCTTTTAAAACAACTTTTCTTTTAATAAACTATTAAGACCACTCCGGTCTATTGCCAAAATACTACTCTACTTTTTTAATATCACTAATAATTCAATCAAATTAATTATTATTTGGAGGGGAATGTTGTAAACCGTTTATTTTCCGTTATAATAAAAAAACCAACCAATTAAAATTTATTAAAATAAAAACAATTAAACATAAATGACCTAATTTAGAGGATTTCCCAATACAAAAATAAGTTCGTTCACACAATTTTTATATTTATTTTTTAAATATAAAAATTATGCGAATCTGCACTTTTGACTTTAAAATATTTTGCATTGTGAAATCAGACAAATTTTAGTTAAACCAAATTAAGTTTCGAAATATTACTTTAAATTTAATTCGTTTCAAAAGGTTTACAACATTAATATGTTATTTTAAAGGACATGGGACCACTACGTGTAAAACATATAAATCCTGTTCCCGATAGTTAACCAGCGATAAATCAATTGCAACAGTTTGAATTCAACTATTTAATCTCCACATTATTTCAAACAATAATTTTGTATTTCTTTTCTAACAAAAATCCTTTTTTTTATTTATTTATTATATTTTCCATGTTTTGATTAGGTTTTCGCCTCAGTTAAAAAAATAAAGAAAATTTTTTCTATCAAAGTTTATATCATGTATATTAAAAAGAGAAAAAATTAAATTATCTAATTTTCTCTCGTTTTCCTGATTACTTTGATTTTATTCCATTTTTATGATTTTTTTGAATTACACCCAATTCTGTTTTTACACGGTCTTTTTTTAGACGGTTTTGATATAACACGGTTTAGAAAAAAAATTTAAATTCGTTTTTACACGGTTTTATTCGAAATAGCACGGTTTAAATTTTGAAGAAAATATTTTTTTTCTATATACAAAGTTAGGCATGTTTAGTGTTAATTATAATAAATAATAAATTAACGTCTCTTAATATCCGAAGATACCATGTCCAACTAGGGATTAGAATTAAGTTTGAACAAATTAAGTTTCTTTAAGAAGTTTATGAACGTTATCTTTAAAATTTTGAGGATTAAAGCTATCAGGGAAAACCCTTGCTGGTGAGACATTCCATAGATGAGAGACTCTGCTGAAAAAGCACGCTGAAAAGCAACACTTCTGAACCTTTTTATATGAAGTGTGAAACTGAAAAAATCACGCTGAAAAGCGACACTTCTGAACCTTATTATATGAAGTGTAAAAGGATGGGCTACAAAATTTACTCTGGTGTTACGCGATAGGTTGCTAGTTCAGGTTACATTGATATTATCTCAGTGGAAGTTTGTTCATCCACAATGTATTAATATAAAATTCTAAGATCAGCAACATTTCTTCTGTGTTGCAAGGAATCTAGCAACATTTCTTCTGTGTTGCAAGGAATCTAACTCATTAATAAGAGTTGAGTTGTAAATTAGTTTAACAGCTCTGCGCTGAACAAACTCAATTTACTTCAAACTACTAAAATCAGATACACCCCATATGTGAGAACAATACTCCATGCAGGGAGTATAAATGATTTATATATTAAAAGAAGCTGTTCGCTATTGAAAAACTTACGAAATCGTTCGAAAAACCTCAATTTTTGAACAGCGTTCTTAGCTAGGTGAAAAATATGAGAATTTCATTTCATATTGTTTTCAACTTCTATTCCTAGAACCTAGAAGTATGTATGTACAGTTGATCAATTTTCTTTGAAGACTTTTTAACGCTAATCTTAAAGTTTGGAGGAAGAAAATTATTTTATCTTATTATACTCTTATTGATACTCTGGTGTAACGTGTCAAGTTTGCAGGCTTTGGTAAAATCGATTTGATTTAGATAGAAGCCCGTTTATCCATAATGTAAAACACCGTCAAATCAGCGACATACCAGGAATCAAGCACATTAGTAAGATTTGAATTGCTGATCAATTTAACAGCCCTCTGTTGTATAGAATCAATCATGACCTGTATGGTACACTCCATATGTGACAACAATAATCCATGTAGGGGCGATTAAATAACTTCTCCATTAAAAGAAGCATTTTGTTATTAAAAACCTAACTCAACGACCCAAAAATATTAATTTTTGAACAACTTTCTTAGTTAATTAGTTAGGCTAAACATTTGAGAATTCCACTTAATATTATTTTTAATCTCAACTCGATGAAGTCTAACGAATTCTTTCTCTTTAAGAATCAAACTTTAATGGAAATGGATTAGATGTTGATAACCTAGAAAAATAGCAAACTTGAGTTTTGCTCGCGTTGAACTTAACACTTTTAGCAATACCCGATTCCATTACTGTTTTTAAATCAATGTTTAATGACTCTATCACATTTGACCTAGTGTCATTAAACGCTGAGTATATATTAAGTATTTCAGGAGAAGCATTAAGCGTGCATCATTAGCAAAACTATGGATTTAATGAATCGTTGAGTGCAACAAGTCAATATAGATAAGAGAAAGAGTTGGGGATAGAGTGGAACTTTGAATAAGGCCTGCATTAGTTGAAAAGATATCTAATGAAAAACCGTCGACATTGACTTGAAATTTACGCTCAGATATAAAGATCTAAACTCAGGAAATAATTTGCTCGTATAAGTCATAGTATCACAATTTTCATATAAGATTATTGTGCTGTACTTTGTCAAATGTTTTGGCTATATCAATAAAACAGCACTGAAAGTCTCACTATAATTTTCAAGTGACTCTTTCCAGATATGTTTGACAAAGAAAGTAAATTTTTCGTCACTCTTTCTTTCGGCGAAAACCGCATTGTCTTTAAGTATTTTTGACCAGTTAACAGTTTTGACCAACTAAGAACCTCATATTTTTAAAATTAATGTTTTTTTCAAACATTTTAGCTACAATCGACCAGTTTGATATGGGTTTGTAATTTGTTGGATCCGTTTTCGTACCTTTTTTGGAACTGGCTGTACACTAGCCATTTCCCAAAAAAACTAATATTTCAAATTATATACGAAAAGCCTTACAATATAAAACCGATAAACACCGATAACCTTTATAAACAACCGATTTATATTGAACTATGTAGCCCGTCGTTGGAACAGCATGCTTGATTGAGGTGGTGAAACGTACATTATCGCACTAGACATCTGAAAAGCATTTGATCGAATCTGGCATGCCAACTTCATGTAGACGTAAAGCATATTCAAAATTGTCTCACCGATCAAAACATTTCAGTATCCATCGATAGTTTTTCTTCTGAGTCTAAATTAATTATTACTGGTGTTCTCCAAGGCTCAGTTTTGTTCCCCCACTCTATTTTTAATTTATATCAACGACCTGTTGAAAATTATCAGTAACACGACAAATATTTTTACAGATGATATACTCGTATAGTACATTGCACAGGTCGTTCGTTCCCCTACCTTCAAAGGTAAAATGAATGAAAACAATAAATCTCGCCCGGAGAAACGTTGTTATAAATGTAAACGAGGACCTTGAAGGAGAAAAGGACCGAAAACCGAGAAAAAGTTGCCGATTGGGGTAAAAAAATTTAGTCAATTCTAATTCCACCATAGACCGAGTTCCCCAATGATACTTCCATTAGTATCTATGACGAACAAATAGCCTCCTAAATAGATATGAAAAATATTTCACTCCGTATAATTTACTCCACATTTATAAGTTCTACATTCGTACATGTATGGAATGAAAGTTTTTTTTCAGTGTAAAGAAGTTTTTCTGAGAGAAAATGAAAAATGCTTTCAAATTGCAAAATTCCAGTGAATTACAATGATTACTTTGATCTTAATCACTCACAAAATTTCTCAAAATTTTATTTTTTACGCCAAAAAGTGTAAAAGTTTTGTTTATTTAACATTATGCCCGTCGCATATTGCGGCTATCTCATAAGAAAGGGAATTCAGGAAAACTCGTTATGAAAATATTTAATTTGCATTGTGTCATTTTTATTGCAACTTATTTATTTTAATATGGAAAAAATTTCAAAATCTCGTTTTAATTCTATTTATTTATTCAAATATTTGTGGGTACACTACATGTTTTATTTTTTTATCTAGTGGGTACACGAATAAATCAAGAAGGTTTTTTTAACGCGTCAGCCACATACAGTTGTCCCTGTGAGAAGCACGGATTCTCCAAATCTAGTCCAGATACTTGCAGTAACTGTCCTTTGTGCTTTGTTGATCGTCATTGCAAGAGCGAGTTGCACTGGAAACTAAACGTTTGAATTCAAATGCCATATCAGTTGGGATCATAGTCCGTCGTTGGAACAGCATGCTTGATTGAGCTGGTGAAACGTACGTTAACGCATTAAACATCTGAAAAGCATTGGATCGAATCTGGCATGCCAACTTCATGCAGACGTAAAGCATATTCAAAATTGTATCACCGACAGAACATTTCAGTATCCATCGATAGTTTTTCTTCTGAGTCTAAATTAATTATTACTGGTGTTCTACAAGGCTCGATTTTATTCCCCACTCTATTTTTAATTTATATCAACGACCTGTTGAAAATTATCAGTAACACGACAAATGGACCGAGAGGACCGAGAAAAAGTCGCCGATTGGGGTAAAAAAAATTTAGTCAATTCTAATTCCACCAAAACACATCTATTGATTGTTTTCAGATCATAGACCGAGTTCCTCAATGATACTTCCATTACTATCTATGACGAACAAATAGCATCCTAAATGATGTGAAAAATATTTCATTCCGTATAATTTACTCCACATTTATAAGTTCTACATTCGTCCCTGTATGGAATATTGTCGTCAAGTCTTGTGTGGTGCATCTATTTCGATCTAGGCTCTTTTAGATTATGTTCAAAAGCATGCTTTACGAATTGTTGGCGACCAAAATTTAACATCAAATCTTAATTTCCAACAACATTGTTGCACTGTTGCTGATCTCTGATTTAGTTTTTGTTTTTTTTATCAAATAAACTGTGCATACATGCACAAAAAAATTTAATTTGGCTTTATATAGACTCCTAATAGTTTTTTTGTACAAATCATTTTATTTTACCTATTTTTACAGAAATAAAGGGTATGGAACCAATCCCCTTTTTTTCTATGTGCTGCATGTCTTTTTATGCACGGTTTTTTTTACACGTCTTTTCCTGGAACGTATCTACCGTGTAAAAACAGAATTGGGTGTATTTAAAAAAAGAAATACAACAAAATTTATATTTACAAAAACTTCCCTGGTTAGTATTTTCCATTACCATTTTCCTGTTTTATATTGCACGAAAAAAAAAATTACGGAATACGAGATAAATAATTAAGGATGAATATATTTTGGGAAAAATTTAACGAGGCTGTCGAGGTATTGCTGCTAAATAAGGATAATATTTAGGATATTTGTTCATTTTATTTAAGTGATTATACCAACTTTTGTTTATATTTAAATTTTATTTCGTAAATAAATTTCCTTTTAATTTTAATCTTGTTTGATGATGAGGGTTAACTGAAAGACAAATATAATAAGTTCGGTGATGTGTGGCAGAAATATCCTACTTATATGTCAGCTAAAAAGGTTTGATTCAAATAATGGTTGACGGCTTTGTATGGATATCAATAGATTTGTATATATATGCGGTTTTTTATTGTTTAGTTTATTTTCTGTTGTCCATGTATTTTTTTGAAAACTTGTAATATTTTGATCTAAGATTCATTTATATAACGGGATGTAGTGGCATGTAACAAATAATTGGTCAAAGTCCATTTTCGTAAAATTTTATTCCGATTTGATTTGCAGGGTGTTTTTTCTCAGCAAACTACTTAATTGGAATTTGCATAAAATTTGTATTCGAATGTTTTACTGTTTTTATTAAAATTTACTAAAACTTAAGTGAGGCTCTAAAATTTAAAGCTTAAAAGCAGTGTCTTTCGTTTATGTCTCTTATCGTTTATTCCTTTTTGTATTGTTTCTTTTCTCAACAAAAAAAATTTTGTTTTCTTGTCAATCAAAATTTCTATAAATAAATTTAAATGCATGACAATCATGTAAATTCTCTTTTTTAACGACTGTCATAGAAAATAATGTTTTCTATCTATCATTTTAAAACAGAAAGTTGGCTTTTGCTGTTTAGCGTGCATTTTTTAATTTTTTCTGCTCTAATGCAGAAAGTAAGACAAAAGACATAATAGACAAAGACATAATATTAAATAATTTATAACATATTATGAATTATTTTTTATTTAAAAATAGATAATTTATTAATTTAAATTTTTAGCTTGACGTTCGTTCGATATGTTTTTTAAACAAAAACTAAATAATATAAATGCCTCCTTAGCAACGCATATCTTACTTAAAAAAATATTGTTTTTCGGCAAACGGCTGTAAAGTTTAACTTTACTGCCGCTAGGGAGCTAGCTAAAGTTTTACTTTTTAGCCTGACAGCAAAAGTAACGTCTAGCGACAGCAAAAGTAACGCCATTTTTATTTTATATTACGGAGGCTGTAAAGTAGCATTTGTTATTTGTTAGTTTGTTATTTTTTCATACTTATTGTATAACCATGACAACAAAATAACAACTATTTCAATTTGATTATGAAATTTTGAAAAGGCTGCTTTGATAAAAAAATTTTATTCATACAAATTTAAATGTTTTTTTCTCTTTTTTGGAAGTAATTATGACGATAAAAATTCATATTTATAAAAAGTTTGATGTATTAATTTCATATTTATAAAAAATTTAAACGTTTGCCGAAAAAATAGTGTATTTAATTCGGAGCTAAAGTGACTTTTTGTGTTTCGTCTATAATTGTCGGCCTCCCTGCGGTCGGCCGTCAAACTATAGACTCAACACAAAAAGTATCACTTTAGCTCCTAATTAAATAATGTACTATTTTTAAAAATTAAAATTATGATTTAAGCTTTTTTAATAATAAACAAATATGTCGGCAGTCGTTAAAAAAATAGTATGTATACTTTGAGCAGAAAGTAACATTGCTGCTCTGACATGATTGCTGGTTTCGGCTACGCCTCAACCAGCAACTTTCATGCACGAGCAGCAATGTCGTACTTTCTGCTCTTAATATACAATGTACTATTAATCTACAACTAGAAACTCATTTGTCACAAATTTATTCTTTTAATTAAGCCAAAACAAAAAAAACAAAATTATGATAATAAAGAAAATGTCTAAGGAAAATGCAAATGAAAATTATAATGTGATAGTGTCATAAAAGTTTTCATTTTTTTGGAACTTCGAATACATAACAAAAGAACTGAAATAATATCTCTTTCTCTTAAACAAAAATTATGAATTTATGATTTTCATTTTTACAAAAAAAAAAACTAAAACGAGGAAAAATGAAATGAATTGGAAAATATTTTTATTTTTATATTCATATCAAGAAAATGTTTGTGTGAAAAGTTTTCGTATTATAATTTTATTTTCCTATGAGTTATATGTCAAAATCAGGTGGGGACAAATAATAATAAAAGAAAAACTGAAAAGAAATGAATGGATCGCTTCGTTGGATTTAATCCAAAGGCTGGGATTCTGTAATTTATATTAAGAAAACCACTATTTATTTTCTTCTTTTTATTAGAAGTTTTATGTGTTTTTTAGCTAAAAGATATAATAATTTATTGAATATGTTTGCTAAATAAATTTATTATCATCGCACACAATATTTTGCAATGATGGTTTGTCATAAAAGTTGGACGATAATAATCTAGATTATGGTTGAAAATATAATTATGTTTGAAGAATTTTGTGTTACGGATGAATAACCCATCATATTTAACAGAACAAAGTTCAAAGTTATATTCAATACGAATGGTACTTATAATTTAGACCTACGATGAAATGGTACTCAATACCTTTGTTAACCATGTTTGGTTGTTTTACTGCTTGGTTTCAAACATTGGTATCTCTGCTTGGTTTCAAAGACTGATATTAAACTAAAATCACAAGATGCTGTTTCTGCACTTGCTTTTGTTCCTGAGCTTTTAATTGGTATTTAAATTTAAAACAAAATTTATATATAAAGTTCACCATAATTATTTTATTAGTTTTAAGAAATTCAAGTTCATAAATTCGACTTTACAAAGAGAACAAACATTATTGATTCTAGTTTTCCTATTGATTCTGAAAACTTATTTTCTTTAACAGAATTTTAAAAAGAATATTATTATTTCTTGTAACATCATTTTCATTAGTTATGCAACGACCGGTTAATTATATTCTAGTTTTTATTTTTATTTTTCATTTAAATAAAAGGGTATATTGAAATCATGTGATGGGAATGCGAATAAAATATATTAAAATAAACAAAAATACAGAAATTCTCGCTTATAAAAACATCGATTAAACTGTTCGATCGAGGATTGTGTAAATTTAATTAAAAAAAAACATTGTTATCAGTAGTATATTGTGCTACAAGTATTTTAAATGTAAAATATTTAACGAATTAATTGTTCAAATTAAATTTGTAAAATATTCTTGAAATTATTAAAGTTTTGGGTACTAAAATTTCAACTGTTAACAAATAATAAAAAGCAAACCTATAAAATAAAAATTTCAACATTTTAATTTATTAAAAAATATAATTTTTTATATTTTTTTATATTAGCGTGTTTGTTTTAGAAAACCATACCAGTTGTTGTAAACAAAATTAAATCGATGGTGCCTGATTAAAAGTGTAAAGTATTATCAATTGGATGTAAGAAATTTTGTTCGAAAAGATGAATATAATTCTTCAAAAGTACTTCTCACTGTTAATGTATGTATAATAAAAGCAGGTTAATAACCACGACAACATAAGCTCGTTTCCTACGAACTTCAAGTGAATCCAATAAAATAAGTATACACCGTTTCTCATAATTATCTATAGAACGAATATTATCTCATGTAAACTTTTCAGTATTATAAATCAATAACCCAGTTTTCCTTAGATTAAAATTTATGAACGATTTTTGTACACTTTGAATTCTCTTTATATCGGATGCCGTATAAGGGCTCCAAACACAAATAGTACATTCAAGCTGTGAGCGTAAAAATGTAAAATACAGTTTTTTATGACATCAGAATCATTAAACCCTTCCATGATTTGTTTTAAAAATCCCAACATAAAAATTAATTTAGCAATTAAAAAATCGATGTTCGAATTTCAGATATGGAACAAATATAACTTCAAGAAATATTCACCATTATTTGGTAATCGGCTTACATAGGCCTTTTTACGCAATGAAAAGTTAAAATTTTACTTTTTAGGTAAATTTCATATAAAAATCTACCTATTGCAATGTGCCTCATCTCGGAATTTCGGAAAAATTTTGGTGCCAAACGAATTTATGATAAGCGGAGACGGAAAAACAAAAAATAAAATTATATATATATATATATATATATATATATATATATATATATATATATATATATATATATATATATATATATATATATATATATATATATATATATATATATATATATATATATATATA
>OY856187.1:76019135-76092983 GCA_963693315.1 Diogma glabrata
TTTTTGTTCATTTCTTTTTATACAGGGTTTTTCTTATAGATTTAAAAAAAACTCGAAATAATGGTACAACTTTGAGAAAAATTTACCCACGTCTTTGGTAAGACATAACTGTTTCTCTTTGAGACAAAGAGAGGAAAAGTAAAACAAACAAACAAACAAAAAACGATGATGAGTCACGCTAGATATTAGTTGTGGTGATCGGTTGACCGACCATACCAGGCTCAACTGCAATTGTTTTTATGGTTAAAAGTTATATGATTCTTATCGTGTCGATGATATCTCTAATCTCTATGTCTATGATATTTTATTTTTGGCGCATTCCTTAAAGCTTTATTCCTACAATCAAAAAACAACAGAATGTTCTTTTTGTTACTTGAGCGGAAATAACTGCTCACTAACGCTGGTTAGTAACAAAAAAAGTCACTGCAATACATTTTCAAAACTTTTTTAAATTCTTCATATAAAAGAATCGCGGAAACAAACAAAACTAAAAGCCGTCAACCCACAATTTTTTTCCTTTCTCCTATTATTTTATGGTTAATTTTTATTGTTTCGCTTATTTTAACAAAATTGAAACGACGAAAAAATATAAATAATGAATATTATTATTATGAAAAATAGCAATAACCGGATATCCTGTTTTGGTTTCAACTATTTTGAATGTGATTTATGAATGTGCATAAATGTGTATATGTTTGGTTATGTTATATAAATGTATACACTATATTTGTGTTATATTGGTGGTAATTTGTATGACAAGATAATTTAAAATGTTTGAAATTGCAAAAACAATATGTACATGTCGTGGTTTTTATATTTTCATTGGTGATTATTACTGAAGAAAATTTCAGTTAAAAGCTTTGATCGAAGAAACGAGCCTTCGCATAACTTTAAATCTTGTTTAGTTATTCATTCTTTAAAACAAAAAATTTGGGTCCATTAACACCTAAAACTTAACATGGAGATCGGATAGTGAAATCAAATATAAAAAAATCCGATCATAATTTTTTAACAACATTATAATTGGGAGACTCAAAGATTTGTTTGGTTAATTTTTGCCAATTAACGAATAAATATTTCTTGATATAATTAGGTATGTGGCGAACTAGCTTTAGTTTTTAATAAAGTGTTGGTTGCGATCAGCTTTAATAAATTTTTATATAGATCCATCCATGTTAACGTCTAGCCATGTCATTATTGAGAAACACGTTTTTAAGACTAGAAAATATATTCTATTGTTTTAAGATTTTTAATCAATACGAAAAAGTTCTAAAATTTGTTGATTTTAGAATATAAAAAATTTGTTAATGCATTTGTTTATACATCTACTGTCAGTTGTGCATTATATCTAACAATATATTAAAAAGTTTGTTTTAACTAAACAGTATAGTTTGTTTGTTTTATTAAACGTTTAATGCAACGCCATATTGATCGACTACAACGTGAATTGATTTGTTTGTTTTATAGAAACTAGAAAGTACACTCAGAAAAAAATCCTATGAAATCAATAGTTTTTTAATAGTTTTATCCTTTTAAAATTAGTCAATGTGATATGTCCTGTTATTTTAAAAATTTCATTATTGTTAATTTAATAGTACTCAGCTACTATTGTATCAAACTGCCTTCATTTTAAATTAATGTTCCATAACATTAATTTTTAATATTATGCATTATTAATTAAATAGGATTAGTCGTTTAAAAAGATAACTCAGTGTCACATTAGATCAATAATACCACACATTAACTTAAAGTGTTACATTAGAATAAAATTAATAGGAGCTTCGAATAAACATTTTATTAGGAATCCTATTATACCTATGTGATGCAATTATTACATTCATGACAAATACTATTGATTTTCAATAGTATCTCACTTTATTTTAACATGAACATCTTATATTAACAATAAGAGAGTCCAGTAGCCTTAATAATACCCAGATTTCTTTAAAAGTTAAAGATATAGCTGAAAGTTAAAAGAAATAATAAAAACAATTTATTTATTTTGATTTATACATTTATTAATACATGGTTTAATTTATACATTCATTTTATTCTTAATATATTAACATTTAGTTTATTATCTTTTTGACGCCTATTTAGTGAACCCACTTCTCCACAATTTCAACCACGGCTTTGTCTTATGGGCTAACCAAACAACTGTGTCCTCCCTATCAACAGACTCATCGTCTGAAATTGCATCAGCGTTTGAACTTTCTGCAACGAATGGAAAATTGTGAAAACTACTACAATAGGAAAAACAATTTATCAAAATTTATCATTAACAGCCCTCTCACGAGGAATTTTATAAATCTATTTAATGTGATATCGTAAAAAATTATTTGTGTACCAAGAGAGCAAAACGGCTTTTTATTCTCCGAGCGAATATAGTTGTTCCTGAAGCGGAGTCATTAAAGATAAATATTTTAAAATAAAGTTGTATGAAAGATAAATCCGTTTTATTAACTTATAATATTTAATAATCGTAACAGGGATACTATAAATTTGAAAGATAAATAAATCAAGCAACAATATCTATTTTGAAATTAAATTATTTAAATAAAATCATGCAGCGGTAGAGCAGTGAAATGCTATCAATGGGCGTGATTCTACTTTAAAACTTAAAGCATTTGCAACACATGCACATATAAATTACTAAAACAAGGAAAATGTTAGGTTCCACGAATAATCAAAATTGTTGACAATTTACAGATAATTAATAAACTATACTCACCTTAATTGAAATTCAAACTTTAATTATTATTAAAAAAAACTCTTTTTATTAATTAAATTAGTTTCAAACCACTTTTTCACTTTTAAAAGCACTTAACTATACAATTTGAAAACCGCACGCATAATGAAATTGATTTTTGCTAAAATTCTAGGTCTATTACATTTAGTCGACTAATCACGAAACAGAAAACATAACGGTAGACCACATACAATAATTTTTTTTATGGTAAATCCTTTAAAATTTTAGATATTAATGTGATAATCCTTTAAAAATAATAATTAATAAGGATTGTTTTGAAGATATTACACCTATTAAAAAATTAATGTTCCACTTACTATTAAATTAATATTAAACTCATATAACCATAAACCAAATTAAAAGGAAGTCATATTATTTCAGGCTAAATTTTATGTTATTAGAACTATTATTAAATAAAAATGTGCTCTTATTAAATGTATGAGGACTGTCTTTTAAATTTGAAATTATAAACAGAAAAAAATAATAGGTTTTGTAATTAAAAAAATCGTATGTACTATTAAATATGTAATTGAACAATCATTTTAATTCTATACCTTAATATCTGCAAAAACTATTACTTTTAAAGTATTTTCATGTTATTTACTGTCTTATAAAATTAATAGTCGTCTTTTTACCTATTTAATAGGATTTATTTTTCTGAGTGTAATTGTATATGTATATAAGCCATCAATCAACTCTAAGGAAATCGACCTTCAAGGATACAGCTACTACTTACTCTTCCCTGAGTTTCACTGAGATACCCCAATAATATCCACAGGTATTTTAAACTGCTTATTTCCTCCGTTATCGATCATTATCAATATTGATCACTGACAAGTTATTATCATACTTCATACTTCATTTGAAATCGCTTCATTCTTCATTTGAAATCACATACTTCATTTGAAATCGAGAAAACATTATTGTTTCATATTCAAGCCATTTTTTTTCCCGTATATATTCCATATAGGAACATAAGCTGTCACAACAAGTATCTCTCACCTGTACTAATTTGAATAATTCGCTCAATTTTATGGTTGAGTTTCACTTGAAGGCTTAATTTAATCGATTTAGTTTTATATGGGTGCGCAGCCCATAGTTTTTCCAATTTATCAGCTATATTAATTGACTGTTAGTTGGATTACTGGTGTGTGGATGGTTGTTAATGTTTTGCTTAAAAATACTTTGACCTAGATGGGATGTGAACCAAGGTCCTTCGAGTTTGAAGTCCAGCGGGCTACCACTTGGGCCACTCAACACATGGTATTCAAGGAATATCCACCGTTTTAATTATTAGTGATTTTAATATTGATTGATTGATCCCAACAATTTTAAAATTAAAAAAAAGGAAGGCAGCATTGAGGACTGCTGACAGAGTGAAAACATAAATCTGTGATTTTATCGTCCAAATACAACAAAATCTTTACTTACTTTACCACTCTTCTACACTGTTATTAACTGAGAAACACACCAAATTCAATAAAAAAGAAAAACCAAAATATGAAGAGAACGAGAGTAAAATTATTTATAATATATTATCATTAATTTCAACAATACTTAGGTTATTCGTACTATCTTTTGCGTTTCCTTACTTAAAAATATAACAAAATCTTTACTTACTATACCACTTACACACCACACTTAAACCGAAAAAAAATCAAATTCAATAAAAAAAACACAAACTATAAATCAAGAAAATGAGAATAAGAAATAAGAAAATAACAACTGATTACAATTTATTTCACTGTCTTTTAATATTTATTTTATATTTAATATTTATTAAGCGTGACGTTGACTCGAACATATAACATTTTCCCCATACAAAATCGCACAACGTGCCTAAAGAAGTTTCCACTTCAAAAATAGTACAACAATCACCAAATGAAAATAGTGAAAAAATGCAAAAAGAAAACAACAACAAAAAGTATAAAAAACAATAGCCACAAACATTTATTTCAAAAACTGAAGAATATATTGAGATGTCAAAAAACTCCCCTGAATGCGTTCCAAAATTTAATTCGTATTGACGTCACACTGTGCTAAAAGAAAACCGCAATGATCTTATAAAACTACACTTATCGATAAATTTATATACCGTAAATTGTCCGTAGTCTTAAACTGTGTTTAAATCAATCTTTTGTGATGAAGATGTCAACTCATATTCAAAGATAAATAAATACTCAAATGTAGTTTTTATTTTCCTTACTTTATTGTTAATATTGAAATGATGATCATTTTAACAAAACGGAAAAAAACTGTACCAATAACTTCAAAAACTGCATTATCGATCAATTTAAAATTTGTGAAACGAAATTTATATAATTTTTATGAATTCTTTTATTATAAAAAAAAACAATAATTTTAATGATATTTAATAAAAATTAAAAAGAAAACAATAAAAAATGTACCACTCCAGGAATTGAACTCTCGACCTATAAAACCTCAGTCGACCGTGATATCCATATTGCAATTTGAAACGTTACGACCGGATATTTAATATATTTATTTAGCGTGATGATAACTCGAATATATAAATTTTTCCCCATACTAAATCCCACAATGCGTCTAAAAAGTTTTCACTTAAAAAAAACCATACCGCTTTTATTTGCATTTGATGTAGCTAATGCAAAATTCTTTTCAACTGACAAAAAAGTACGCTACAATATTTTGTAAATTTAAGTTTTTTATTATTGAATGAGTGCTACACTTGTATAATTGCAACTATCCACAAAGTGTTTGTGATTTTTGTTGCAATCAACTGTATCTTGTTGTAGAAAACATACTGATTTGAGTGAAATTATGTTTATTTCATAAAAAGTATATCGTATTGATTTTAGGTTAAAACGTAGTGTGTAACACACCTCCACCCTGGTAAAAAGTTGAATTATTTTGATTGTGTTTATTTGTATTATTATTCTTATTTGTTACTTGCATAGTTTTTCTTAGGCTTTTGTTTTTGTTAGATGAAACCATTTCTCGGCAATTGTCTTTGCTAGCCAATCAAAGCCTTCTTTTATCTTACTAAACCAGTTATCAATACCTACTTTGCATATCTTATTTTCATTTGGTTTTAAAAATGTTATTTTGTTAATTAATTTTTTTTCAATTGTATATCCAAATAGAATTGTATATTCCAAAAGACGTTTAACTGTTCATATTGAAGAAACAATGGCATTATCTATTACTGTTAAAATGCAATATTTAAAAATATACTTTACTAATATGTTTATTTTTAAAATTTTTTACTTAATTAATAATAATATAAACTTCCTTATACTAACAATTTTAAATTTGATTTTTTATTTGATTGAATATCGATTTGGACTTACGTCATCCTCAGTTCTTAAATTATTATTACAATTTTTGCTTAAATTATTGTCTTATATACTATTTCACCTGCTATTTTTTATTATTATGTCATATATTTTTTTAGTTTTAGTGTTGATTTTATCATTTAAAATTTTTTTTATGTAATATGGTTAAATTTGTGTGGATATTGGTGTATTTGTGTTTTTCTATTTTTAAATGTTAGGCATATCATGGATTTTGGATCGCTTCTCTTAATTTCATGGGTGTGCTCAATAAATCTTTTTGTGAAGGACCGCCCCGTCTGACCTATATAAAATTTACTGCAGTCGTCACAAGTAAGTTTATAAACACCTGTGTCTTAGGTTTGGATCTTTTTGGTTTTTAGGTAATTTTCTATTTTATTTTTGTTTTTGTAAGCTGCAATATATCCATATTTTTTTAAATTTTTTTGCATTATTTTGAATGTTGTTTTATTATATGTCACGCCTATGTATTTTTTACCTGCTAAGTTATATTCATTCCTCAATGTTGTTAGGGTTTGCAAATTTTTCTTGTTTATATGGTTTCTATTTAATGTGTCAATTATTTCATTTTTATATCCGTTTTTACTGGCTATGTATTTTATGTTGTTTAGTTCGTCTTGATAATTTTCTGCATTCATTGGTATATTGTTCAATCTATTGATCATGTGATGTAGGCAGCTATTTTATGTTGGTATGGATGATGTGATTTAATATTTTTTGTTTGATCCGTTTGGGTTGGTTTTCGGAATATTTTGAGTGTGTGTTTTCAATCTACATTTTTGATTGATAAATCCAAAAAATTTATTGTGTTTTTTTCTTCATTTTCTAACGTGAATTTAATGGAAGGTTCTATGCTGTTTATGTATTTGTGTAATAGATTAAGCTGTCTATTCGTTCCTTTGAATAATAAAATTATATCATCAACGTAGCGATACCAATAAATGATTTTTTTTTGTGTGGATTTATGTTATCATGTATATATTTTGTTTCAAAATCATTGAGATATATTTCGGCTAAAGTTCTAGATAGTGGGCTCCCCATAGATAATCCTTCTGTTTGTTGATAAAACTCATTGTTATGTGTGAAATAGTTTTATTTTGTTATTTCGGTTATTATATTTATTATTTCATATTTTATATTTATACATTGGCGTAACATATAATAAAACAACATTCAAAATAATGCAAAAATTTTAAAAAATATGGATATATTGCAGCTTACAAAACCAAAAAAACCCAAACCTTAGACACAGGTGTTTATAAAATTGCCTGTCATGACTGCAGTAAATTTTATATAGGTCAAACAGGGCGTCCCTTCACAAAAACATCTATTGAACACACCAGTGAAATTAATAAAAGTGATTCAAAATCCAGATATGCCCAACATTGAAAAATAGAAAAACACAAATACACCAATATCAACACAAATTTAACCATATTACAAAAGCACACTAACAGTGAATAATATGGAAAACCATAATAGCACATATACTATCACTGTTGCAATTACTATTTATTTAGTTAAGCACACATACACAATAAATTCAATAAGGTTGAAGCCAATGTTAATATGATTGTAACTGAGAAATAACTAACTCAATTTTGTAAATTTATGACCGTTAATATTAATGCTACATCAACGCCGTTTATAAGTACTGTGGGAAGCATAAAAATACTATGGAGTATTGTTGCATAAAATGCAGAAGTGAAGCAAAATCAGCTATATTTTATTATTACCGATAGAGCTTAAAGCATAAGTAATAAAAAGTCAAGTCCTTTTTTGTTAGAAACATCAAGTTTTGGCTCTTACGAAATAGAAAAAAATTAATTTCATTTTGATTTTATTGAATTTCAATTAATTTTACGAGGCCTTTATTAGACAATAATATGTGACTGGTGTAAGTGGTATAGATAATCGAAATACATTTTTAATAAACGCAACTAAATATTCCGGCGATGTCCTAAAACCAGATCGTACCTTTTACTCGACTAACGTTTTGAAATATTATTTTTGTTTGATATCGGTTTTGAAATTCCTGCATAGAAAACTTCATAAAACCATACATTTTTAACTAGCTTTTCTAAAACGTTAGAAAAAAAAAACCAAGTAAAAATTCAAAATACACTTGGAACACCATTTAATGAATTTCTGATAAAATATTTTTCATTACGGTTCTGTTTTTAAAAGGTAAAACTTGCCGGAAGCAATTCTAATGTTTCAATTTTATTTCCTTCAATAGTTTTCCTGTTTTCTAATATTTTGAGCTTTTTCTTTGTATCAGAAAAATCAAACACTCATGAATTATTGACGATGATGAAAAACAACGAAAATAAAAATGTCAAATTCAATGATGATTCTTGAACAATTTGTAAAACTTTTTTTTTATGTCATGCATACACTAAAAGGAAATAAGCATAGGAAAAAGGGATTTTGTTTTGTTCGGAAAAACTCTCTTGAGAATTTCAATTAAAATTGATTGAATATTTCAGATATAATCAAATTTGTATGATGTAGTTTGATGGATAAATGAAAAGTTAGAAGACGTAAATGTATGGTTTAATTTTGATTTTTTGACTTTTAAGGTTGATAAGAGTAGGTATTTTAATAGGAAATGTAATGTTTTTTTTATTTTATAAAAATAATATATTGTAGTTTGCTATGAAAGGGCATATTTTATTAAGATATTATTGTTACGATTTTTAATGAAGATTTGTTTTGATTATAAATGAACAACTGAACAACCAATTGATCTTTCTTTAACAACAAGCATATCAAAATTTATCGACTGAAATTCACAGATTAACGGCAATAATGGTAGCACAAATGGTTTTACACTACTACTAATCGCAACATTTTGAATTAGTTTGTGAAGACATTTTGTATCATAGGGCAACAAAAACTAAATCAAAATTAAACAATTTTAATTTAAAAATATTAAATGTTCATAACGTACTAGGGGAGTACTAAGGGATATCACGAGCCCCCCCCCTCCTCCATTTCTACCGCACGCCAACACCGTCTTCCTCTTTTCATCCGTCTTTGATACAACTTCTTTCTATCATAAGCGAACCTCTTCTAATCTATTCTGTATGCACCGCACCTTCTGCTTAACTAATTTTACAAAAAATACATAGTGAGGTGTACTAAAATTTCCTACGATAGGCAAGGTCTATCACAAATGGATGGAAATAATAATAAAAAGAAAATACTAAACTAGCAGCTTTTGTTTTTCTTATTTTATTTACAGAAAATGAAACTATGCAAAAATAATGACGGAAAACAGATATTATATGACTTTTAGCACTACCTGTCGAAATAATAATTAATTTTCTTATTAATATGGTTTTTGCTTAATTTAATTTGATTTAATGCAAATTAAATCTAATCCGTTTCAACTAATTAATTGTAATGTATTTTGAATCTTGTAATTAATAACCTTATTATAAATACCATTTACCAACTTACTATTTTATGCATAAATTATGCCTAAAAAAAATAGAATGTACTGTGAAACTTTCGAAATTCTAACTTTTTTTCATAATACATATTACATATCTTGTGACTAATTAAAAATCAAAAAAATTTAAAACAAAAAATATGGTTGGGCTGAAATCTCACAGCTCTGAGATATCAAGACTTCGGTCTGAGTTAAGGATTTTGTATAGTTTTTGGCAAAAAACTTTTATGAGGACATGGTTTTTAGTTTTGGGCAGCGATGTATATCAAACATAACTCTTTGTTAAAGTACAAGTATTTTTTTATCTCTGTTTAAAAATTTATTACAAATCTAACACGAAACATCAATACGTTGCCAAAAAATTATAATCAAAATTCCAAAAATATTGTTAAATTTAATAAAATCAAACTTTTTCAAAATTCCAAAAATATTCCAAAAACTAGAATGAAATCAAATATTAAAACTTTTTCTAAATTCCGATAATATTCCAAAAAGTCTTAAAAATTTAAACTTTTCCAAAATTCTAAAAATATTGCAAAAATTATTACAAAATCAAAAATTAAAACTTTTTTCAAAATTCTAATAAAATCAAAAATTTAAAATTTTTCAAAATTCTAAAAATATTCCAAAAATTCTTACAAAATCAAAACATGAAACTTTTTTCAAAATTCTAAATATATATATGTATATATAAAATTCACAAAAATTGAAACCTTTTTCAAAATTCCAAAAATATTCCAAAAATTAGAATGAAATCAAATATTGAATCTTTTTCTAAATTCCAATAATAATCCAAAAATTCTTAAAAATTCAAACTTTTTCCAAAATTATAAAAATATTGCAAAAATTATTACAAAATAAAATTGAAATTTTTTTCAAAATTCCAAAAATTAAAAATTTTTCAAAATTCTAAAAATATTCCAAAAATTCTTACGAAATCAAAAATTAAAACTTTTTCCGAAATTCTAAAAATATTTCAAAAATTATTACAAAATCAAAAATACAAACTTTCATAATTCCAAAAACATTTCAAAAACTATAACAAATTCAAAAATTTCCATGTTCAATTTCATTTTCAATTACATTTACGTCATAAAAACCGCTACATTTTTTTCTCCAAAAAATTGGCTAAAAATAAATGAAATTATTTTTTAACACACTTGACAACATTTTTTTGACAAACTTGTAATGCCATAATTCTCAATAATAATAATAAAATTTCATTTCAAACAAACAATTTTATTTTTTCCAAAAAATTGGGTAAAAATAAATAAAAATCTCTCTTTTGACGCACTTGACAACATTTTTTTGACAAACTTATAATGCAATAATCTAGTTTTTGATCTCACATGCCAATCCCAATTCTCCAAATTTAATGTTCCTACTCGTAATCACTTAAAATGAACGTTTTTTAAGCCAAAAATAGGAAAATTTGCTATTTTTGACACACATAATGATTTTTTTGACACACTTCCGGTACAGTTATCGAACACAGCGTCCTTTCGGACCTGTCCCTTAAGAATACCTATTTTTGCAATTCCTCCAGCGGTTTTCCCTGCAGCGTAGGTAATGACGGCGGCCGGACGGACGGACGGCCGGCCGACAGACAGACATACATTTTTTTTTTTTGCTTTTTTAGAATCAGGAGGTCCTAAAACGTCGAGAAATGTCAAAAAAAGTGGGGGTAAGAATTTCACTTTGAGCTCATGAATGTAATACTTAGGTCTTTCAGACCAAAGTAATTACAATTCAATATTTTATTGATAACATTTTAATTCCATTAAAAACAAACAAAAATATTGAGAAAAAGATATTCATTCCTTCTTAAAAAAAATTTAGAAAAATGTTACAACAATCACCAACAAAAAATAGAAAAAATGAAAAAAGAAAAGAATAACAAAAAGTATAAAAAAACAGAATAACCAAAATTAATTTTCAATTACAAATCTGAAGAAAATATTGTAGATGTTGTAAAAATCCCCTAAAGCTTGAATGCATCCTAAATTTTAATTCATTCACACTGCTAAAAGACAATAGCAAAAACCTTAAAAAAAAAAGTTTGTCAAAGCATAATTAATTTTCTTGTTAATATTGAAATTATAATAGTTTGAACGAAACGGGAAAAGACAGTAGCTATAACTTTAAAAAACTACATTATCGATAAATTTAAAATTTTAATTTTAATGGATAGACTCACGGCTATTATATTATGGATAGGGTATTCATCAGTTAATTTATGTTTGAAAGTAAATTTTCGGTGATAATTAACAAAGTGTTGTGAAACCATCCGAGTCGTTCCAACATCTTAAACTTAAATTTTTGAAATTTTGATGAAATTGGATAACAGATTTTGGTGTTGGAACTTTTGAGATAACAAGGTTAAAATATAAAGGGGCTGAAATCTTAAGGCTCTGAGATGTCAAGACTTTGGTTTGGGTTAAGGACTTTTATATAGTTTTCGGCAAAAGTCTTTATGATTACATTTAGTTTAGGGCAGCAATGTTTATTAAACAAAAAATTGTTTGAGAAATTACAATTATTTTATCACTGTTTAGAAGTTTATTGCAAAACTAACACGAAACATCAATACGTTTACAACAGATCATATATTAACATAATTTTGTGAAAAGATGAAATTGTGAAATTCTAAAAACAATTATGAAAATTATTACAAAATCGAAAATTGATACATTTTTCAAAATTCCAAAAATATTGCAAAAATTCTTACAAAATCAAAAATTCAAACTTACTTTCCTTATTTTCCTGTTCACACCACCTGGAATCACACAAAAAATTACTCAAGAAACATCTTCCTTATAATTAAAATTTTAAAAAACGACATTTAATCTGCAACAAATTCAGATTTTCCAACAGCTCCTATAAGTTAGGAGGAGTTGAATCTGGATAGAATTCCATGGCCAATTTCATGTTCAATTACATTTCATGTCACAGAAATAATAAATTTTGTTTTCCAAAAAAATTGTTTAAAAAATAAATTAAAATCATTATTTTGACACACTTAACGGGTATTTTTTTGACACACTTATAATCCAGGTCCTTGTTTCATATGTCAATACCGACCATCATGATTTCTTAACATTTAATGTTACTACTCATTATCACTTAAACTGAACGTTTTTTAAGATAAGATAAGATAAGACAATAATTTATTTATCAAACTTTTGACAATTTCACATATCTTTATATAAATTATTTAATTTAACTTTTAGTTTTATTTTTATTATTTCACAAAATAAGTGTACGAAAATTTTAACAAAAAGTTTAATTTATCTCTTTTAAATTGTAATTTTGTCTTTTATATAATAGCCTAATAGTTTTAAGAACTCAGTTTTTGATATTATTTTTAAATCACAGTTTTTGTAATAGCTTTGCATCATGTTGTATTATTTTACTCCTTTGTAGATCAGTGACCTCTGTGAAATTGATTTTTTGTATAGCGGTAAACGATAATGTGTTCTCCTTGTATTATGGTTGTGGACTTCTCTATTTGAAATGAGTATTCTCTGAAGATACTGAGGTAATTTTCCTTGAACTATACGATAAATTACTTTAAGGGTATTAAAATGCAGCCGTTGGTTAATAGATTGCCATTTTAACTCATCAAGCATATCGACAATATGTGTTCTACTATGAGCTCTCAAAATTACTCGCATGAATTTGTTTTGTATTTTTTGTAATCTTTCAATTTGATAATTGTGCATAGTAAAAAGAATGGTAGAACAATAGTCAATATGTGTAGAAACTAACGAATTGTAGTATGTTATTTTGCTATGGTTTTAAAGCTTATCTTGAATGCGTTTAAAAGTTTTTTATTCATTTTATCGACAATTTTTTCAAGATGTTTATCGAAAGTTAGTCTGTCATCAATTATTACTCCCAAATACTTGTGTGCATTTACTCTTTCAACTTTGTAGCCATCGATTAAAATATCGTGGTTGAGATCATTATTTCTTTTCAGTGTTATTACCATGCATTTCATTTTTGAAACATTTAATGACAGTTTGTTGTATTTAAGCCAATCACTGAGCCGTCCTATATCTCCGTTTGTTTTCACTACTGCTTCTTCTATAGTGGTAGCGGCTACGGCAATTAAAGTATCATCTGCAAACATATTAATTACACAATATTCTATTACATTAACAATGTCATTAATATATATAGCAAAAAGTAATGGTCCCAATACTGAGCTCTGAGGAACTCCTAATTCATTTGTTATTAAGTTAGATATATAATCGTCCATTTTGACTTGTTGTTTTCTATTGTAGAGATAATCTTCAAACCATTTTAATACAACTCCACCAATCCCGTACTTTGATAATTTACTGAGCGTCACTTTTCGATCGATGGTTTCGAATGCTCTTCTGAAATCCAAGAATACTACTACTATGACGTTATCATCTTCTATTTCTGATTTCCAGTTCATCAATAGTAGGTTAAGGGCAGTCTCGCAGGAATGTTTTTCTCTAAATCCCGATTGTTGTCGACCAGAATTTACATTTTTTCTATAAAACCCGAAATTTTCTGCTTAATTATTCTTTTCAACACACCTTCATATGGAGGTAGCATGTTAATAGGTCTTAGGTCTTCAGGTTTGTTAGGTGTAAATACTTTCGGAACTGGAATTATAGTCGATATTTTTCAGTTGCCAGCTACTTTTCCTTCTTTAAGTGATGTTTTTATAAGATCAACAAATCTTATCAAAAATTGTTCATTTTCTGTTGCATCCAGTAAAACATTTTTATTTATTCCATCAACCTCAAAATTTGACTTCATGCTCTCTATGGTTTTAATAACCATATAAAAGAATTCTATTTTTTTTCAAAATTCTAAAAATATTGCAAAAATTATAACAAAAACATTAAATTAAAACTTTTTCCAAAATTCTAAAAATATTGCAAAAATTATTACAAAATCAAAAATACAAATTTTTTTCAAAATTCCAAAAATATTTCAAAAACTATAACAAATTCAAAAATGTCCATGTCCAAATTCATGTTCAATTACATTTACGTCATAAAAACAGCTACATTTTTTTTCCAAAAAATTGGCTAAAAGAATAAATGAAATCATTTTTTGACACACTTGACATTGTTTGTTTGACAAAACTATAATGCCATAATTCTCTATAATAATAATAAAATTTCATGTCATACAAATTATTAATTTTACTTTTGTCCAAAAAATTGGGTAAAAAAATAAATAAAATCTTTATTTTGACACACCTGACAACATTTTTTTGACAAACTTATAATGCCATAATTCTCAATAATAATGATCAAATATCATGCCATTCAAATTATTAATTTTATTTTTTTCCAAAAAATTGGGCAAAAAAATAAATAAAAATCTTTCTTTTGACACACTTGTCAACATTTTTTTGACAAGCTTATAATGCCATAATTCTCAAAAATAATAATAAAAATATGAAGGGGTTGAAATCTCACAGCTCTGAGATATCAAGGCTTCGGTCTGGGTTAAGGATTTTGATATAGTTTTCGGCAAAAACCTTTTATGAGGACATGTTTTTTAGTTTTGGGCAGCGATGTATATCAAACATTTTGTTAAAGTACATGTATTTTTATCTCTGTTTAGATATGTTTTACAAAACTAACACGAAACATCAATACGTTGTCGGAAAATTATAGCAGATCATAAATTAACATAATTTACTGAAAAGATTATACATATACAATCAGCAAACTTCTCAAAAACTTCTCCATTTAGCGTTTCGAGAAAATATTTCAAAATCGCAAATTCATATTTCTTTCAAAATTCCAAAATTATTGTAAAAATTAAATAAAATCAGAAATTTAAACTGTTTTCAAACAAAATTCTAAAAATATTTCAAAAATTATTACAAAATAAAAGATTAAAACTTTTTTCAAAAACTCTAAAAATATTGCATAAATTATAACAAAATCAAAAATTGTAACTTTTTCCAAAATCAAAAAAATTATAACAAAATCAAAAATTTAAAATTTTTCAAAATTCTAAAAATATTCCAAAAATTCTTTCAAAATCGAAAATTGAAACTTTTTTCAAAATTCTAAATATATATATATAATATTCAAAAATTCTTTCTTTTTTTTCAAAATTCTAATAATATTCCAAAAATTCATATATTCAAACTTTTTCCAAAATTCTAAAAATATTGCAAAAATTATAACAGTAGGTATCAAAAATTGAAACTTTTTCCAAAATTATAATAAAATCAAAAATTTTAAATTTTTCAAAATTCTAAAAATATTCCAAAAATTCTTTCAAAATCGAAAATTGAAACTTTTTTCAAAATTCTAAATATATATATATAATATTCAAAAATTCTTTTTTTTTTTTCAAAATTCTAATAATATTCCAAAAATTCATATATTCAAACTTTTTCCAAAATTCTAAAAATATTGCAAAAATTATAACAGTAGGTATCAAAAATTGAAACTTTTTCCAAAATTATAATAAAATCAAAAATTTTAAATTTTTCAAAATTCTAAAAATATTCTAAAAATTATTTCAAAATCAAAAATTGAAACTTTTCAAAATTCTAAAAATATATATAAAATTCAAAAATTCTATTTTTTCAAAATTCTAATAATATTCCAAAAATTCAAATATTCAAACTTTTTCCAAAATTATAATTTTCTAAAATTATAACAGTAGGTATCAAAAATTGAAACTTTTTCCAAAATTATAATAAAATCAAAAATTTAAAATTTTTCAAAATTCTTAAAATATATATCAAATTCAAAAATTTTATTTTTCAAAATTTTAAAAATATTCCAAAAATTATAATAAAATCAAATATTTAAACTTTTTCTAAATTCTTATTATTTTCCAAAAATTCTTAAAAATTCAAAAATTCAAAGTTTTTCCAAAATTATAAATACTGTCTATTCCGCGTAGGTAATGACGGCAGCCAGACGGCCGGCCGGCCGACAGACAGATATACATTTTTTTTTTGCTTTTTTAGAATCAATAGGTCCTTAAACGTCGAGAAATGCCAAAAAAAGTGGGGATAAGAATTTCACTTTTGGCTCATGAATGTAATCCCAAGTAACAATTTTGCTCTAAATATGCTTTAACAGCGCTCTTAGAGCTGATTTATAAAGCTACGTGCTTTAATGTTTGCTCTAGAAGCGCTCTTAGAACTCTTATAGAGCTTAGTAAAAGCAAAAAGTGGCGGTTTATAGAGCAACTTTATTGTTTTTTTATCTCTATAAGAATTATTCCGGATTCCATTATGAAGCGCATAACTCTATATAGCAATTAAATGAAAACGTTTGAACCAATCATTATAGAGCTTTCTTTCAGCATTTTGCTCTAAAACGAACTCGAATTATTTCCTAAAATATTAAGCCGACGTAATTTTTAAAACGAATTTATCCGAATAATAACATTATTTTTTATTAGATTTTTTTTAAAGAAAATATTTTGTGTGTTTGACTTATTAAACTAAATGAAAATTAAATTGGAATATCGTTTAATTTAAACTGTAAAATGTACATTTTGAGTATGGATTAAAGTGAAATATGCGTGCCATTTATTTTTTGTCGTGAATATTAATACGATACTTCTTAAATTTTCAACGGGCTCTTGAAATATGTAATAATTATTATTAAAATTAGTAGTTATAAAAAACACTTTTTTTTTATTTTCGTAACAAACTTGATTTTTCAATATTTTTAAACTTAGTTTGGAAAATTGAGTATGACTTTAAGAGCTATACCTAAATTAAAAATTTCAAAAAATAAAATAAAAATAAATTTTCTATTAAATTCAAGAATGGCCGATTTTTTTTATATTTTTTTTGATTAAATATGGACGGATTCTTGCAACAGTTGTCATTTATGAACTTTAAAAGCTTTTTATCTCACTTGATATTATTACTCAGGATTTCGATTTATTGGGGAGTAGTTTTTTTCTTTGTTAAGATAGTTGTAAAGCAAGTAACTGTATATGATTATCCTTTTGTTTTCATCAGAGCAACAAGCTAAAATACAAAATAATAAATAAACATAGTAGAGCATTAAGCTCTATATTAGATTTTTTGTTGTTGGAAGCGTTTTATAGAGTATATCCCTTATAATATTTTGACAGATAAAATGACACAGTCGTAGGCCATGCTAAATGAAATTTGATATGTGTTTATATTAAAAATCAGTTAATTCATTAACTTTTATCATTAGTTATTCTTAATATACATATTTACGAATGTTTTGTGCATTACCTGTTTTAGAAAAAGAAAAAATCAGTGGTCTCATAAAACCTCAACAAACTACGATTATTTACATATAAGTAAAAAGGTCAATTCTTTCTAATAGAGCGGTTAGCTAAATCATAACCTCAAACAATAAAAAACGTTGTGCATTTAATTGATGAATTGTGTACACGTTTCAAAAGATCCTAACATTCCTGCACAAACTGATTTTAATGAAGTTTACTATTACTTTCCCTTTTGCGCAATATATACCAATGGCCATGGGATTAAAAAATTCAATTTTATTATTTGAAAAAAGAATTCATTATTTGAGAAAAGAAGAAAATTAAATTTAAATTAAAATTATCTGCCAGCTCTACATAAGGAAAATGCAACTCCCAATAGCAGTAAATGAGTGTAAAACAAATTTGTATTAAAGCACTTAAATGAACAAACCAAAACACTCTAACCATGCTTTAATGCAGCTCTTATACGAGATAATTGTATGCCCATGGAATTTTTTTATTCCAATATACAGCGTGCTCTATAAGATTATATATTTAAGCTCTAAAAGTGGTTATAGAGCTCATTAATAAAGCTAAATGCTCTACAAGCAAAAAGAGCTAGAACTGTTAGGCAACAATGAATTAGAGCATTGTAAATTTTGCTTAAAGCTGTGAATCACTATTAATTACGTTTAAGAGCTATCAGGCTAATTATTTTAACTTAAAGAACTGTAATAGAGCACATTGATTCTTTCAGCTCTAACAATTGTTACTTGGGATACTTAGGTCTTTCAGACCGAAGTAATTGATTTTGCATTCCAGTAACTGTTTTGTCACTTTTTTAAAATACAACAAATACAAAATAAAATAAATCGCCTAAATTACGAGTTTTTAAACAAAGTGATGCGAAATAAAATAATTTATTAATAGTATATTATTTGCTAAGTGTTTTATGAAGCACTTTAATCTACAGAAAAAATCTTAAATATGTTAGAGAATAAGTTCATACGAAGCAAATATTACGATGTATTTTCATTCCACATGCGTAACATGCATTTTAGTTTGTATTAGTTAGTTTGTATTTAGTTTGTATTTAATTTAGAAGAGGAAAGAAGAAAACATTACATTGAGTTATTTTCATATAACTTTTACTACTCATTCATATTTGGACAAAAAATTAATTCATATTTTTTGTTGAGTCGATTCAAAGTTGTCATTATTCTCGTTTTAATCCAGAGTTGTTAATATACACGTATAAAACGTTTTATACGTTACACGTATAATACGTAACGTATAAAACGTATAAAACGTATATAACGTATAAAACGTATAATATGATTTTGTTTTTGAAATTCATTCATAAAAAATTAAAAATGCTTCTTACTTCAGATATTAATTATATTTTTAGTAAAAATATATAATATATATATTTTAGTAAAAATATAATTACGAAGTTATAAATTATTTATATATTTTATAATATATAACAAAAACTATTTAAATTCTAGATGTTATTTGAATGTAAATTTTTATAGTTTATAGTTTATACGAAAGACTATGTTACTGTACATTAAACTGGTTAATAATTTTTAATTCACTAGATTTGAATATTGAAAATTTTGAATTACTATATATATTAGAGATTTTTTTGAGCACATCAACTCAAGCAATTAAATTATTTTTGAATTTTTCAACACGTAGGTATACTATATGATTTTCTTTCATTTTGATTCCAACATTTACTTAATGGGAAACATTTTGGATTAGAAACATTTGGCTCATAAACTTAATTATTTGGCATCATGAAATGTTATTGAATATATAAAATATGGTTCAATTCAACTTCAGCTCCTCCCATCTAATAAGAACAGCTGGGAAATATTATGTTGTTGCAGAATAAATGTCGTTTTTTTCATAGCAGTTAGGAAAATTATTAGAGATTATTAGAGAGATGTTTTTAAAAAACAATTGTTGTGTGAATCCGGGTTGCACCACTTCCAATTAATAGACACAGTTTGAAAATAACAGGCTCTTGCAGATCAAATCTTCTTTTTATACAAAAGTTATAATAGTTAAAATATAAAATATTTTTTTGGTTTTCATTTATTTTTATTTTTGATACAAGGGGAACCCAAGAGAATACAAGACTGTATACAGTTAAAATATGTATTTACGTCAAACAAAAAAGTTTAGTGAGAAGTTTATTGAGTAAATTCAATTTTGGTCATTGATGAATAATAGGTATGGTTGGAAATGTCAACTTATTGCAGACTAAATTTGTTTTGAAAATAAATAATTATATTTTGAAAAAAAGCATTTACGTTAAATGTGGAAGTTTTCTGAACTCATAGGAATAGTTGGGTAAGAAATTATGATGACGACGCTATATTTTCTAAAGCAGCTGTTCCTATTAGTCCCGAAATCTAGGCTTTATAAATATTAAATATCACGAATACGATAAATAATACGCCCGCGATAATGTTATATAAATGTATTTTTATTTATGAAGGATTTTACTTTTATACGGTATAAAACGTAAATAATTGTGTGTTTTATACTGTACGTTTTATACGTTTTATACGTACGTATAATACGTGTTTTATACGTTACCGTATTATACGTTACAACCCTGTTTTAAACATTTATATGCGTATACCATTGCGATATGTGATACCATTATGATTGTAGTTGTTATTGTTAATGTGGGAGAGATAAAATTATAGATAAAACTATCTGGTACTTTAATGGGGGTACATTTAAAAATATTTTTGAAGAAATGCAAGATACGTTACAGTTATGTATATCACGAATCCAATCAAAATTAATACATTCTGCATGATTTGCATAAATAAATGGTTAATGGAAAACTTTTATAAAGCTAGCTTTTGTATGTTTTAGACGTATATTACACTATCAAATATATTGGTCAAATAAAAAAATTTGACATGAAATTGGACAGTGTAATACATAAATAAACTCCGCCATTTTCTTGGTCAAAAATAGTATTTTCATCCAATATGGATGAAAATTTTTTTACTTCTAGCGGGAATAGCGAGAAACGATCTATTTTAATAATCGATTCAAATAAGAGTTTTTTTCAACTTTATATTGATTTTGTTAATTAAAATGAAGATGAAAGAAAAATTTAAAGTTAAAAAATAAATAGATAAGTTTCAAGTAATTTTTTTTTTAATTTTGCTCTTTTATTTTTATTCAAACTTTAAAAAAAGCAAATATATTTATTTGTTTACAGGTTTTCTATACTATTCAACAGTTCTATTTAATATTAGAACCACTAAATTATGAAAAATATTTGGTAGCATATTTGACGTAGTTTAATATGCTATTTCACAGACATCATATAAAAAAAAATTACTTGACTAAAACTTGGATAGAAAATATTTGTCCAACATATTTGATAGTCTAATATGCGCCTTATATAAATCTAGTAGATATTCCGTCAGGAGAGTGTTTATTTTCTTAAGCAAGTTAAAACACATGCAGTTGAATAAACTTTTTACTATTATTATTTATACACACATTATGTACCTGTATTGTTCTTACTCGTTTTTGTTTGTAACTTATTAATTTGAAATATTTATTAAGCAAACCCCATACCATATTTTACATTGCTTACGTTCTATATATTTTTGTGTTATATAATATGATATGATGCTTGTCAATTTTTTTTTGTCTGATTTAAATCTTGAATAAGTAATTTAGAAGTTTTATGGATCTTGGTCTTGATTGACAAAAAACGGATACAGTTTAATAATCAAATGACTCATTTTTATGTCGCCTAAGAAACTAGCTTGCACTAAAACATATACGCAGACAAAAATATAAGCACATAGCTACAATACAAGTACGACTTTTCTGAATTAAAATCTCAATTCTTTTGATACTATGCGCAATACGGGCCTGATATTAAAAATTTAAAAGGTTTTAAAAGCCCAAAGTTAATTTTGTTATTGGATTACAGAAAGAAATACCAGGCATCAATAATTTCAATGATTTCCCTAATTTGAAATAGACACGGTATGAGTTTTCTGAAAACAAATGATTTTTCCTCATCAACTCTTATTTAATCCAAAAGACAAAAACAGAAAAAATATGTTGTAGAAAAGTCCAAAAACATTTTTAAAACTCTAAAACTTTTATTATACTATTATTAAATTTTTTATTTTCACCATTTTCATTTACCATACCTACACCATTATCAAATATAAAAATCCCCAAATACAAAATTATTTTACTCCAAACTTTGACATCAGAAGTGACCAAAAGTGATGAAATTCATGTTCTGGAGAACCCAAAAAGTCGATTTTTGAACCAACATAAATTTTCGATCGACTTCATAATTGAAATGTTAGTTAGGTGTATATAGGTGAAATAAATAATACATGTGCTTTTAGAAAATTTTTGATGTTTTTGAGTTGAGAACAGGGAGATCCGAAAGTTTTGTAGAAATTCAATCTTAGGGCGATTTTGAAATCAAATTTGAAGACGAATGGTTCACCTGACTCACCTGTTCACTCACGATTTTATATGCACTGGAAAGGTAATTGACTTACTTATCGAAAAAAAAATACACAATAAAAATTTTGGTTACAGTGTTAAGAATATTAAAACATTCATTTTTTAAAGATGGCGCGCTAATAGTCGTAGTCCGTAGATCAACCATTTTTTAATTTTTTTACCACAATACAATAAACCTTACCCTAAAACATACTAAAATTTAAAGACATCGTTTTGTACAGATATTATTTTATAAGATGAGCATCTCAGGGCAAAACAATTTAGTTTAGATTAAATTCGTGATACTTCATACTTCGCATACAAGTAGTATAGATGAAATTAAAAATTCAAAATTCAGTTCAATTATAACTTCTATTATAGCTTAATCTTTATTCTTATTTAAGACCAATTAATAAAAGTAAAAGAAAAATGATTTTACTGAAAATTGAAAACGGAAAGTTGGGTTGCAGGCTTATTGAGAGACTGACGAAAGCTTCAAATACCAAGCATATTTAAATTGGTTACACTTTTTAAGTATTAAAACTTAAAACAAGTAGCTGTAAACATTCATTTAATAAAGTCAAAAAAGTTGTAGAATAAAAAAGGCGAAAACAAGTTTTCCCCAGAAATCACAAACTGTGAGGTGGCTCACATATAATTATCATAACCCGTTTCAAAAATCATAACCCAAACTCAGTTTTATAGGTGTAAGGTTGTAAAACCACGTTCCTATAACTATCATTCTTTTGTTAAATTGCTTTAGCAATACAGATCGTCGCATAGTCGTATATATAGAATAGTTCTATCCACATAACTTGAACTCAGAGAACCTGATTCCAATCTAAGCTGCAGTAATATAATAAAGGGTGCATTAGCAACATTTCCTCTGAAAACCAAAGCTCTATTATTAGATCTCTAGATAACAAGTATTAGCTGACTGATTTTACGAATATAATATGTTACCACCTAATGTTTACAAAGTATTGAGAAAAGTTATTATTATTTTACTAACTGAAACCAAATATTGGGACAAATGGTTCAATAGAAAAAATAGCACGGACTGTGTACACAATATCAAAAAAAATGTCACTTATACACCAATAGCTTCAAGGTCATGTTTGCTAGCTAGATCGTATAAATAGAACAAATTCAAATCGTTTTTTTCAGTTAGTTAGTTTGAATTTGTTACAGTCAGTTTGTTACAGATTCAAATTTAAAATGAATCCAAAATTTTTAATACTTTTCGTTTCAATTCTCCTAATCAAAGTAAGTTTAACACAAAAGTTTTTATCTTCTAACAAATAATATAAATTTTTTGTGATATTTTAAGGTATCATTGATAAGCTCAGAACCACAAGCACAATATTTCGCAAATTTTGGTCATTCTGTGAAAAACTATGTTCAAAATAAAGTTTCAGGAGCATTTGCAACAATCGTTAAGAATACTGATTTAAGTAACTCTGATGCACTCAAAGGATTTAAAAGTTTAGTAAGTTCAGTACAAGGTTTTGCTACTTCTATTGGAGGCAATTTTGAAGACTTGCGTGCAGGATTAGTAAATGCAATCGCTGATACAACAAAACTACTCGGTTCAACATTTGAAGACACTTTAAAATTAATAACTTTTGGAATTCCAACTGCTATAAGGAACGTAAAAGGAAATTTTGATGATCTACGCAATAACTTAACCGAATCAGTGTATGATGTTGTTGAAAAAAGTCATGGATCATCTTATGAGTTAATGACTGGATTAATAGAAGTGGCAAAATTTGCTGTTCTTGAAGTTGAAGGAACAGCTGCAAATATATTAAAAAATGTAACAAATGCTGTAAACGCAGGATATGAAAGAATGTACAAAATTGAAGATAGCTTTGCACATATCAAAGCCTTACTTCCAGAGCCAGTACAAAAAATAATTGGAAAAGATATATCTTTGAATCCTATTGATGTCCTAAATTCAATGCTTGCTGAATCAGGCAACTCACTAATAACATTCCCGAAGATGGAAGACATGATTAATATGGGATTAACCAAGGCAGGGTTCTCGTTTGAAAATCCAACAAATTTAGCGAAAGTTCTTGATTTAGCTCTAAGCTCAACAGCAGTTTCTACAAAATCACCTGAACTAGCAACATTCATCAAACAATTGGTTTTAAATCAACCAATTACAACTCCATCGGGAACAGTCATCGGTAAGGACCCCGCTGTCGTTGCTATGGTTGATAGAGTAAATTCAGTTTTATCAACAATAAAAAAGGGCGTTGAAAAGGTTGTTGGTGTTTTGCAAAAAGCCGTTGATATATCCGTTAATTCAGTTAAAGACTTTGCTGATTCTTTGATTGAAAAAACTGATGTTACTAAGCCATGTGGACAAGAGAGAGTAGCGTCTATTACAGCATTAAAAACAACAGCTCTCGATAATGCAGCAACTTGTTTCCACTATGAAATTTCACGTCTCCAAAATGATGCTCAATACATGGAAAATATGCAGGAAAAATTAGCTGCAGTAACTACTTCTGGAACAGTTGATTTATCGGCAGTTCTAGCAATTTATACGGCTGTAACTCGAATTCCTCGTGATGTTTTAGGAATGAAAGGTCGCTTTTTATCATGTGAGATTAAACAAAGTGGAAAAACTATGTTATCAGCATTCCCAATTGGATTAACACATGCAACATGTGTTCTTACTGGTTAATATTCAAGGTTAATTGTCATTGTTAAATTTGAAAAATAATTTTTAATAAATAATATTGAGTTCAAAATTTTCTATTCTCTTTTGTTTTCTGTTCTCGATAAAAAAAGCGGGATAAGATTACCATAGTTCCATGTTAAAGTTCGTTAAAACTTAAAAACAATTAAACGCCTGTAAAAGATCATAGTTAGAAGCCTGAGCTACCTTAAAAGTCGATAATATGGTCATTTCATAATTTTTGGGTACACGATATCAATAGACTGATAATTATTTACGTTGGTTATTCAACGAGAAAGACTCTTCCGCACCTAACTATAATTGAATGTAACAATAAAGCTTAGAAGTTTAGCAGCTAACAGTTATTTTTAGTTATATGCCATATACAATAACACTAACTAGAACGAGCTTTCATATATTTGTACACGAAAATAAATAATATCGTTGTCACTATAACTTCGTAGAACGAAGTTTAAACTTTGTAATTGTCACTTTAATCAATTTTTGTTGTTGTTCTGTCCGCACAGTTTTCAGTGATTGAAATATCCAAAGTTCTTTAATAGAATAATGTTCCTCTGTTTTTAAAATATGGTAACAGTTCATACGGAGCAGCTTCCATAGTTTCCGCAATTAATTCTGCAATTCAATTTTTGTTCTATCAATGTAGAACCGTATTTATTCCATTTTGTAATATTGAAATATAACTTTAAACGATATACCACATATCACTGGCAATGGGAGAAAAATGTCATCGGTGATATCCGAAAATGTCAACGTTAGCACAACCAATTTGAATTAGAAGTATTTCTTGGTGATAATTTACACTTTCACGGTTTAAAATTTCACTGTGTTGGGCCTTTCTCAACGTTGGAAACGTGAAAAAAATGTTGAGCTAAATTCTATAAATGTGAAGCAGTTACAGAATTTAACTGCAGGCCAACCCAAATTATATTTCCAAAACATACCAATGCAACAATCTGTTAAGCCATCCATTGACGCTTTGTAAAATGCAATACACTAAATTCAATTATATCACACCAAAGATGAACATGGTCAAAAGTTAAAACAGCATGACGATCATACATACAATAATCATTTGTAATTAACTCCTTCAATAGCACTCTTTCAAATCATTACTTGATGCCCCATAAAACTGTTTTGTTTTGTAATGTTACACGCTCATGTAAAAAAATACAAACAATGTTATGTAAATGTTGAAATTTCTATTTATTTGTTTGTTTTATTAAAAAGTGTTGCCAGTTACACAAAATTTAAACTTAACACTGTTAGGATAAAAGCACGACTTTTGAAGGCAAATTAATTTTACAAATTTAATTTGAACAATTTATTTAAACAATATACATTAATATACTTGTGGTACAATAACATAACTCATAGCAATTTTATTGTTTGATTCTCCATTACATCATGCTCGATAGATTATTTATAGCTAGAATTTTCTATCATTTGTTTCCTTTTTATATACCTTGTTCACTTTTACGCTCAATACAATAATTCCATAATCTTATCTCAAAATTATCATATTACAAAAGAAAATCAATCCATAGCACGGAAATCAAAAAATATATAAGTGTGTTAAGACTTAGAAACGCAACGAATCAACCAATTTGCGATTGCATGAGCATACAACAATTTATATACATAAAATGTGTTTGCTGTATAACAGAATGATTATAGATTGTTGATTGATCTGTTGTTTTTGTGTTTGATTTTGATTCACAATATAGAGCATGAGTTGAAATAAGGCCAGTCGTTACAAACTTAACTGCCATTTTTATAATAATTTAAGAAGTTACATAGATCAAAAAACTGGTTTTAAAGCAATCTACCACTGCACTGAAACACATTTCCAGCATCCCTAAGGTATGTGAATAATACACTACTACCTTTGGGGTGAGGTTGACAATACTTTAATTTTTTTCCAATGTATGTACTCCTTTAGGAGCTGCTATAGCAGCAAGCCTTTGGTGCTGGTATGGAAAAAATTCTTTCTCATAAAATTAAACTTGATAAAAATGTATTTTACATTTTCTAAAGTTGTGTGTGAATTGAATTTCATCTTCAAAACATGACGAGAGAGAATAACTAAAATAATATTAAGTTGGTTTCGTCAAACAATCAAAAGTCGCTTCTTATAAATCGAAGTAACAAAATCATAGTATTGTTTGCAAGATGAGAGACAAAATTGTAGTAATATTAAATTTTAAGTTTTATAAATTTAAATGGAAATGAAAGTGGGTAGGGGAAGGAATCCGATCATCACATAGGGTCAGATGTGTGTTGGAACAAATAAGGGTAGGTATGCCCAGATATTTAAAAATTTAAAATTTTTTTCATTTTAGGGCTTCGGTTTTTTTAAAGGAAAACTGTTGGTGAGAGCAAAATGTGTTTGCCCATTGTATTGATTATCTCACAAACTATAAATCCAAATCAGTTGATTAAAAGGCTGCTGCTGCATATACAAAATAGTTAATTTGACATAATATGCAATTATTCAAGTATATACTTAGCGACAGTTAAACTACTTCATCATTAAATTAAACCCATAAGGAAAAAAAATTAATTAAAAAATATATATGTATCGCCATGGTCATGAATCAGCAAAGAAAAATATATTTTTACTCCTATCAGGCTTTAATATTCTAGTAAGCGTTAGGAATTTGTTTTATATTTCATAATAAGAAAAGAGGATTACAGATTTTATTGGTAATCAAATTTATATGAACTTAAAAATTATACAGTTAATTGAAAGAAATTAACGACCTTCTGTTTTTTTGTAAGATAAGATGAAACCTCAACTTATAATAAAAAAAATCATAATTTTTTCAGAAACGTTTCAAAAATCTCAATTACTCCCATTACACCCATATTGTCATTTTACTTTATTCTCATCCTTTTTTCTTATAATTTCCACATTTAATATAACCGAACATGAGATTTTATTTTTCACTTTCATTTTGCATTACAAAAACACATTTCCATTTTTTCCGGGGGTGTTTTAATTGATACAGACGAGATTGTAAGTAGCATACAAATCATAAACTTATTTATTCAAGCATAGAGGAACATCATATGGTAACTTTTACGGTTCAGTCTGTTTTAAACTTTAAAGGTGGAAAATTACAAACGAAATGAAAACAAAATAAAATTTTCGAGTTTTTTGATTTTTTTTGTTGTAATATTTTTTGTGTTGTGTCTCTAATTACAAAACTCATTAAACTAATTAACAGGGCCATGTTGTTTCACTCATAAATCCATTTCTTTTTTTATTCTCATACGATGACTATGTGGTGACAACGATGATATTTGGTTTTAGGTTTAACTTGTGTAGACTGGTGTGAATTGGAAAATTTCGTTTGAAAAATTTTCGGGGTTGAAACAAGCCACAGTTATTTTCTCTTTGTTTATTTTAAACCGATCGAAAGATTTGGACTTTAAAAGAAATCTGTGTTGCTTTTTATTGGTTTATGATGCATATAAATATGTTAACGTAAACATGTAAATTAGGAAAGTTTCGTTCCAGCTATTTGTGTGGTTATTTTGAAAATATAAAATTATTATTTTTTGTAACACATGCGTAAAAAATATTCAATTTTGTACTAGAATAGAATAAAAGAAAAAACTACTTTGCCGCACATACGACCACAAAATATTTTGTAAGCCTGGACCGTAACGCCGCCTGCATGTGAGATTTGTAGTTAAATCTATCCATATATCTATCTATATATAATATTTTTATAGCACTAAAATATCAAAATAATAATTTAAATAACTTACCAAAAAACAATTTATTTAGGTTTTCAAAGTTTATAATTTTGACAGCTTAGTTGGATTACTATGTGTTGTTTTAGTTGGATTCTTATGTTTATATTTTCGAGCTAGTATAATTTACAACTATTACAACGAAGATGGCGCACTTTAACTATTTAAATATCTTAAATTTGTTTATAACTTTGTTAAATAAATGATTAAATGAACAATTAAATAAATATTTATTAATATTAATTTTATGTACTTGTTACAAAAAATAGTGTGTATTACTAGTGCGAATGCGTTTTCCAAACGCGAGTTATTGCAACTAACTCTTGTTTGGAAAACGCATTCGCACTAGTAATACAATCTACTATTTCCTTAAAAATTAGAAATATATTAGAATTAACATAATTAATATCTAGTCTAGTTTAACTTATTGAGTTTATATTAATCCAATGAATTAGTTGTGATATAACATCACTCCGATGGAAAGTTATCCCATCACAAACAATAAGACTAAATCTAACAATACGTGGTGTGCAATTTATGAAATTTTTTAGTATCTACAGGGCTAGCCAACTAGATAAACCAAAAAAAATGTTAACGCTTATAAACCAAAATAGTTCTATTATTCTAGTGGATTATAAGCAAACAAAAATTTACCTACATAAACAAAACTTATTAGATTCAGGTTTAGTCAATTTATTTCTCTATTGATCACTATTGTTGTTATACTCTAGCCATGCTCCTGTTCACTTGTGTCTGTTGTGATATAACATCACTTCGATGGGAAAGTTATAAGTAAATAACAAAAAATTTCATAAAGGCGTAGCAAGGGGGGGGGTGGCGGGGAGGGGCGGACCGCCCCGGGTTTCACCCGTTTTGGGGTGACACCCGACCGTAAAAAAACTTAAACAAACCATCATAATGGTTTTCAACGTTTCAATCGTTTTCAACGATAAATCACTTAGAATTCATTTTAGCCAGGTTATCCATTTAATTTTGATTTATTAATTGTGATAACTTATAATGTGTCCTATAAATGTCTCCTATTGGTTCAAAAAGGATCTATTCTACTTTTTAAAATTATTGAGTTATTACGTAAAATAAAATTTCAACAATATGTGTGTATTTCTTTTTTTTTTTAATCGAATCAACATGTTGAGCATCGAATACCATCACCACAATTACTCAATAGCTTTGAATATTCCTATAGATACCATATTAACCGTTTTCTTTTACGGTACATTATTCAGTCTGCAAGAATGATTCTTTAACGACCAGGTCTGAAAACACATATGCTGAATAATGTATAGGAAAAGTGGTCTCCGTCGATAATGTGGCACACTGTGTCGATAGGGTTCTGTTCTATTCCAAAATTATGTCTCTATTCCAAAATTATTTCTAAAATATCAGCTTAAACTTACTACCTAATATGTTTTACATTTCAAACAAATTAATTGTAAACACCTAAGGAAACTAATAAACAATCAAATCACCATGTTTATAAATAATCTCAAATTAATTTTTTTGTCCCTTATCTTGAAACTCGTAAATTGGAATGGATCGTTTTCTAATGGACACATAAATAATTACTGTGGAATAAAATGGTAGTTATGCAATTACTATAGTTTTGAAAATTTTTACATACATACTCATCCTGTTTGTTTTGAGTTTTATAATATTAATAATAAAATTTAATAAGACAAAAATATTTAATAACATTGCAATCTTCTATCTATATTCTATATAAATAAAAATGTAAATGTTCGTTTGTTCAAAATAGGTAATCTCCGAAAGTACTTGATCGAATCTTTTGAAATTTGGACACAACGTTGCATTCGAATACAGGAAGGTTTTTACATAGTTTTTTTTTTTTTTTTTTTTAATTTTTTTTTTTTCGTTATACATATGTATATGTTTTATAACGTAGGCTGTCAACAATTACAAGTGTCTCACCTGCTTTTTTCTCAAATCACTCAACTTGATGGTCGATTTTAACTTCATGCTCAATTTAATCGATTAGTTTCGTATAGTGATAGGCCCAAAGATTAATTTATATAATTTGTAAACCTATAAGGTTGCAACGTGTTCTCCTTTCGGTAGGACTGTCCTCGGTAGGAGTAAAAATGTCCTCAGTTCTCATTTACTATAAAAACATTGTCCTTGAAGCAATCTGTAATACAATATTTTACACTGAACAAAATAGATCTTTTTGCTACATATTTCTCCTAATAAACATATGGATCAGGAAAATAAAAAATCGTGATTGCACCTTTACTTATATCAAAGTAACTGATTATTAAAATTTGTGTCGCAAGGTTGGTAGCAATATCAATTAATTTACATTTCTCTATAATATATGTGAATATCTTTACTTTTACTATATCGCACGATCAGGTGGTGAACCATTGTTTAAGCGATTTTGGATTCAATCCACCGTTAAACATCTGTTTTTTTTTAAATAACTTCTGTTACTAATTATCTGTTCTTAGTATTATAAATAAAATAGCTGATCTGCATATTATTTGTGATTGTTATAAATTAAAGCATTTGGCTACAGAAAACTTACCATTTTGAAGGAAATTTAAATATATAAAACAGTACTGTGCATGAATAACTAACTAACAACTTGCGCTTATTGGTTTTTGTGAAAGTGCCAATGAATCAGATGGTAAGTTTAGCTGTATTTCTGAGTACTTAAAACATTAAATTTAAGTGTTTCGAGTGTAGCAATACCATTGAATGCTGATAACATCAATACGAATTTGCATGCTATCATCCATCATAAATAAATAAAAGGATTACAGAAGTAATTGTCGTATGTGCAATCAAATATTCCGAAGCTAACGTTTGAACAAAAAACAATTTACGATCAACTAATGCAAAATGTTGATAACGGGCTTGGAGAAATCTTTTTCTTAGATGCGCCAGGAGGAACTGGCAAAACGTTTCTAATCAGACTGATTTTGTTACACACGGCTGTCTGGGCAACCTCACACCTAGCTGATTTTCGGGAAAGCTTCAGTATCCAGGGTCATTCTATAATATTTAGCCCGTTTCGTGGTAACAAAAAAATTTGTGTGAGTGTGAATATAAAATTTACATATTTAGGAACCTCTACGAAATCGAAACGAGCTCATGCTAACATCGTAATCACTAAATCTTATTATTCCATTTTTCTAAACTTTCTTTTAATTTTGTATAAATTTTTTTAAAATATAAGAATGACAATGACTTAAGATAATACACATGAAATAAACTTACAGATCTATAGTGGATTGTTGTTTTGAGTATTACATCAAGCCAAATTAGTTTTAGGGTCCGTTATCCAAAGAATTTAATTATCCTCTTGAAGGTCTTTATATAATTATAGTTTTGATGACTTTCGTTGATTTCATTGATATAATATTAATGACTTTTGTTGATTTTGTCTTTATAATTCTGATGTAACATTAGCAGCATAGTGTGTTAAAGTTTCTCTCCATAATAATTCGATGATTTTAAAAATGACGTAAATGGTAACTGTGCTTTACCGTGTTGTAAAACTTGCTCATAAAAATTGTTGGCATAGACTGTACATGAACAAATATGTTGTAATATCACGTATAACTGACGGTAATATAACTGATGCGTGAATATCATGCAATTTTAGGCGTATACTAACTTCTCAATCAAACTTTAAAATATACACCATTTTTGAAAGAAACGTTGATTCTTTTTATTTAAATTCACAAATACCATATGAAAAATACATTATTCAAATTATGTCTATTAGAACATTAGGTACATATGCTATCAAAATTTGAACTTATAAAATTTTTGTTTTGTCTTTTTTTCTTTAAAGTTAATATAATGTAATTATGAACACACCCGTATAAGAGCACTTTGACCAATCAAAATTTTCTTGGTTCACTGTTTTAATCGACAATGGAACGGAAAACTCACAAACTTTATATAAAAAAACCAGGATTATATTTTATTTTAATCTAGATCAGTCTATATTTTTGTTTATATAAAAAAATTCTGAATCCTCTTAGGGTTAATCACTAATTAGACTGATCTCTACTATTTTTATAAACTGCAACTCTTTAGGATTAATCACAAGACCGATCACTCTTATTTTTATAAATTCAATCCCCAAAGCTCATGAATTTTTGAGTTTATATAATCAAAAAAAAAACTTGAAAATCTGCACAAAAAAAATTAAATTCTGGTTTTTTTTTTCAAAAAAAATTTAGGAAATCGAACAATCCATTTTCCGTTTAATCTTCAAAATTATACTATTTTGGATTTCACATTGAAGAAAAAAAACAAAACATTATATGTATTTATTAAAAACACAAACGGAATTTAATAAGACGGTCAATTTTGCTTGTGATCTGAAGGTTGTATATTACGTATTATTTTATTATTTGCCTTTGTTATTGTTATGATTTTGGTTAATTTAGTTTGATTTAATTAAATGAAAAAAATCGTTTATTTATTAAGTTTAGGAGAAAATATTAAAAATGGCGATGCATCAAGTTATTGACGATCTACATTATGGATTTTAGTAATTGGCTTATGAATTAACAAGTTTCTAATGTTCCTAGTTCACTTACAGTTGAATTAGCAAGGACTGTAACGATAGCATCCGGGCTCAAGTGTAACAACTTTAGCAGCAATTCGATCGCAAAATAGCATAGCTTTAGCTCTTGCGCCGTCCGGCATAGCTGCGACATTGCTACCAGGTGGAAGAACTGCTCATTCCGCTTTGAAATTGCCGTTAAACATGCAATTCATTGAAACGCCCACATGCAACATTTTCAAAGGATCGGGAATGGGAAAAGTATTGCAGAAATGTAAACTAATCATTAGGGATGAATGCACAATGGCGCACAAAAAATCACTTGAAGCGCTTGATCGATCATTGCAAGATTTGCGTGGAAATACCAGACCATTTGGGAATGTATTAATATTGCTTGCAGGAGATTTCAGACCAACATTACCTGTAGTTCCCCGATCAACACCAGCGGATGAAATAAGTGCTTGCCTAAAATATTCTACTTTGTGGCGACACGTAAAAGGTTAAAATTAACTACAAACATGCGTGTTCTCCACCAAAAAGATAAATCAGCTGAGATATTCTCATATATCTTTTAGGTAGATTTCATATAAAAATCTACCTATTGCAACGTGCTTCATCTCGGAATTTCGGAAAAATTTTGGTGCCAATCGACTATAAATGATAAGCGGAGACGGAAAATCAAAATGAAAAAAAAATTTATATATATATATGTATATATATATATATATATATATATATATATATATATATATATATATATATATATATATATATATATATATATATATATATATATATATATATATATATATATATATATATATATATATATATATATATAACGATATGAGGTATAACGGAATTATCCGGCACTCTCACGGTCGCAATTTTCGACCTACACCAAGAATATTTTCTGTGTATGTTGCGGCAAACAATCTCTTGGACAAGTTTGCGAACTGGCCATATCGGGGTAACGTTTAAGCGGCTAGAGTCTTAAAACTCGAATAATCTAAGGCGTTATAACTTCCGTTTGAAACATAAAGTTTAAATAAAATTGATAAATATTGAATATTTGAACCTATTTTTATCATTTTTTGTCAGATGACAACCTTGGCATTTAGGGTTCCTGAAAAATCAGCTGTTTTAAAAATTTACTAAACTTTGTTGTCCTTGATCTAGATGAAAATGACCAAGCTCCAAAATGAAAACGTTTTTTCACGTGGATACCAACTTATATCTATCTAAAACTTAAAAAATAAATTGTTTAAATTCAGAGGTTGAGAACCTGTGGCTATTAAAACGAAAACAAACGCAAACGGGCTTGCTTTCATCATTTTCGAGTCTATTTTGATTAATACTAGCTTTTAGTTCAACTTTTCAACTATTATATCAGAAATTTTCAGCTTTCTAACCCTTGAAGTTCCAATGCAATTAACATTATACTAACTCAATGCAAGCCACTAAAACGCTATATAATTACAAACAAATCTTATAAATATCCCATAGAAATATTAAAAAAGATTTCTTTTGTTTTTTGCTTTTCGCAAAATGATATTTTTATCGTTGTTTTGAATGTTTGTTGTTGTTGTTTTGAAGATTTATTATTGTTTTGAATTAGGGAATAGTTTCTTTGGAATATTTGGAAGTGGTTTAGTTGAAATAAATATATGTATATTGATTACATATTTACAATTGATAGATATATTTGTATTATATTTGAGGTGTAAAAGTTGTTTGATGTTGTTGTTGATTATAAATTATAGTATGGCAGTTGTGCTGTAGTTAGAACGTTAATCCATCAAAGGATTTAATTTGTTATTAAGGAGTTTTAACCAAATTAAACAAAACTATTAGGGCAATGATACATGTAAAAGAAATATCTTTCAGACATAAAAAATTTCGCATTTAATTGGTTGAGGGGCGGTAACATTTTTTAGATTTCAAAAAAATATTTTTGACTGAAAGACAGAAAAAATATCTGTAAGATATAAAAACATAACCTAAAAAGATATTTTTTGCTTGACAGTTAAAACTGATTAACTGAAAAATTGATTTTAAAAGTAAGTTTTACCAATAATCAATTACAACTAACTTAATTTTATTATTTTATTATTTCCTAACCAAAAATATAACAACATATTGACTTTACGTCAGATATTAAGTTTCGCATTGATTGGCAACAATCAATAATGACTTTACACTCGTGACTTGGGATGTTGATTAGAATGTTGACTTAGATGTTGACGAAATATTCTCTCATCCTATGAATTCACACATCGTAATATCTAGAAATTTAATACAAAAAATACCAAAGAAATACAATTAAAATAATTTATTTACTTATTCATATACATAGATTTAGGCATTTTCACATCAGACCAAATTTTTATTTTTTTGTTGCGATTATCGCCTAATCTAAATCTACATGAATAAGTAAACAAATTATTTTAATTGTAGCTAAATCATCAAATTAAGTTAATTGTAATTGATTATTGGTAAAACTTACTTTTAAAATCAATTTTTCAGTTAATCAGTTTTAATTGTCAAGCAAAAAATATCTTTTTAGGTTATGTTTTTATATCTTACAGATATTTTTTCTGTCTATCAGTCAAAAATATTTTTTTGAAATTTAAAAAATGTTACCGCCCCTCAACCAATTAAATGCGAAATTTTTAATGTCTGAAAGATATTTCTTTTACATGTATCATCGCCCTTAAATTGCATTGACAAAGTAGTTTCCGTTTATGTATTTAGTTTGGTTGGTTTGATAAATTTTTTGGATTATTCTGTTTCTAGTTAAATTTTTTATTTAAACTAATATGACATATCCAATTCTATTTGTACACAAAGCTGTCTGGTCCCGAAATCTACCTATTTCTAGCGGATATACGTGCCGCTTGGACTTTTATATATCGTTCCACTTTTTCTTCTATTGAAATTGTAATTAAGATGATATAATATAAACTTATTCATACATTTTAATTATTTATATAAAATTTAAAAAATAAAATAATCCGTCAAAGTTTAGTTGTTTTAACTTGAGTTTTACGTTCATACGTAAAGTTTTTAATTTTATTGATTTGTAAATTTTTTATTTTTGATCTACGGCAGTGACAAGCCCAGCGTACTCCAGTACAAGGTAACAAATCATTAGTTCAAGATAACAAATCTTCTTGACCGAATTTTTCGAGCAGAAACTCTACTTGAGACATTAAAAGCCATTTAATGTGTGAAAAATAATTTAACAAATTCTTGTGGAATATTTCATGACCTTTTCTTTAACAATAGTAACCTTCTAAAAAAAATTACGCAGAAAAGAAATATTCCGAAGAATGAAATAATACTATACATAATTTTTTTTTTATTATATTTGTACGTTGCACTTTTCTTGTATTTAAAAAAAATATATTACAATATTGGGGATTTTTTGAGATCAATTTAACTCAAGTAAGTAAAGAAGTAATTAAAATGTTTTCAATTCAAAAGTATGGTTGGAAGTTTCTCAGAAAAAAACTCCACTTCGCATTTTTCGTGTTTCGGATGAATTCGAACCTTCCTCCTCAGTGCCTGGTTCGAATCCTTAGGCCGACACGCTATCGATTAAGCCGTTGAGGTGATAATAATTTCGAAGTTGAAACTGCTGCATCACTTATTTAATTTACATAAGTTGAATTTTAAGTTGACTCCATATTATGGAAATGTTTTACATATTACAATATAATTTTTTCGTTCTATGAAAATTTTTGTTGCTCCACCCCCTCCCCCCCTCTCGTTTATTGGCTTTTTATTAATATTGACAGTTTTCAATCTTGGGGTGACACCACAATATTCGCCCCGGGTGCAACCCATGCTAGCTACGCCACTGATTGCACATCATGTATTGTTAGATTCTGTCTTATTATGCATGATGGGATAACTTTCCTTCGGAGTGATGTTATATTTATATATCAACTAATTCATTGAATTAATTGTAGATAATATGTGAAAACGAGTCGTCTTCTTCTTGCCGATAAAATATTGTTATTCAATACTAGCGTGGCTAGAGTATAACAACAAAAGTGATCAATAGAGATATAAATTGACTAAACCTGAATCTAATAATTATATGTTTATGCAATTTTTTTTTTCTTATATACTTTGCTAGTACAGTAGACCAGTTTTGGTGTATAAGCGTTAACATTTCTTTAGTAGTTTATCTAGTCGGTTAGCCCTGATGAGAATGATAAACTTTCTTAAGTCAATAAGATCAGAATAATTTATTGATTTAACTTTTAGTAATATTCGTGGTTATTTTTAGTTTTCAGCAGTTTTTTTTTGTTTCTTTTTAATTTTTTTTAATTTCTTTTTTAATATTTTTTGGTTTTTATTTTTCTGTTAATTGTTTTAATTCAATTCATATTTTAACGTAACTCGACCAGGAGTTACTAGTATTTGGTTCGATCACAGGATCAGGAAATTAAAACAATGAATTTTCTGTACGTAACAACTTTTATCCTTTCAAGTCTATATCTTATAAAATATATCTCTTATTTTTATTCCCGTTATTTGTTTTATATTCACTATAAAGCCTGATCAATCCACTTATATTGTGATGAACTTGTATCACGGCTAACTTAGAACTCACTTGTATCACTGTTTTAATTCAAAACTGTTTGTATCGCTTTCAATTTAAAACTGCGCTATTTCGTTTTCAATTTAATACTGACTGTATTTCAATCTAATACTGACTGTAATTCTAGAAGAGGACCCTTCTTTAAATAAAAAAACATAATAACACGATCATCAAAAGATCACACATAAGTGCGAACTATCTCTATATTTTCTTTTTAATTTGAAAATTTACGTTTATTTTTTGTTCTTATTAGATAAACAAATATCTCCCGTTGCGTATTATTTTTTTTTTGTTATCTTCATTCAGGTGTTTTATTTTCTTTTAATGAATCTATTTTCTCTAAAGAGAATTTTCCAGAACGATGTTCTTTTGCACATCGTTCTCCATAATCTTCACAATAGTTTTTATTTCAAATACTTATTTAATTTCAATTTGGCGATTGACAGTTACTTTTTTAGTTGTTTAAAAATTTTTAAATTTATTTTTATTATTTTTTTTTCGTTTTTGTCATCCTGTTAAACATTTTAATTCAACTAATTTCCTGTATTTCAAATATGTATTTAATGTAGATGATAATACAAAATTTAATAAATGAAATTCTAATATTTCAATTATTTAACTCAAAACTGTATTTTGGTTCGGAGTGCGGTGAAATCTTCGTATAATAACGTGAATTCTACTTGCAAACTGCCTTTTTGATTTCACACAGTATTACTTACTGTGTGAAATCAAAAAGGCAGTTTGCAAGTAGAATACACGTTATTCCAATTATTTTCTTCGAAAAGAAAAACTAGTCTCCTTTTTTTCTCCAAGTTTATTTATAAAATAATTGTCATTAAAATAATGATTCAAAATCATGTTTCTATGTAAACATGGCATTCTCAAGCCACTTATTCAATATTCCGTCATTGCAGGGCGTAACCATGACTTAACCCTTCGTCAAGTACTAAGGGACTCTATCGTAGATTTGGATTTTTTGGTAATTTTATGCCACCCATCGTTGAGCAAATCTGCCGCATTCGTCGATTTATATTAGCAACTCTTTACTTTATTCTTGAGACAATGATATCAAGTTTTCTGAATATAATATAAAAAGGTTTCGAACCTTTCTATTTTCTTCGTGTGGTTAATGATCTAATACGCGAGTCTATATAAGGCATAAATAGACTTACCTTATAATATTGTTTAGGTTCGCTGTAGAATTATGAGCTTTTAGTTTTTAGTTTGAAAGCTATCCGCCGCAAACTAAGTTCAACAACAATAGTGCGACAAAAGTTGTTAGATTGAACGAAAATGTTGCAAAAATTTCTTCTTTAATAATTGATATAAAGGGTTTTATACAACCGATCACAACAACTAATATTGCGATTTTTTTTTAAACCTATAAGAAAAAAACCCTACCACAAAAAAGTTATAATTTTTTCCTCCCTGCGACTGTATAAAAAGAAAAGAAAACAACTGACATTTGATTTTATTATAACCAAACATATAATTTTTGATATTTTATCAATGGAAATAAATTTGTTCATAATGAAAAAAGTTTGAGAGCAAATTTGCATAATATACTTTGAGAATGTCTTTATCAATGAGAATGTCCTTTATAATAGTAGATTCTTGTATGAGCTTAGAATGAAGGCAATTCTTCACGAGGATGAAGTTTCCCGAAACGAGCGTAGCGAGTGGAGGGAATCATCCGAGTGAAGAATGGCCATCATCCTAAGCGAATACAAGACGCTATTTTATCCACGACTGTAAAATATTTCGTTTAATTTCCAGTTTTCATGCAAAAACTTGTATCGCCATATTGAAATAAAAACATCAAAGATAGCGAAAAACAAAACAAGTTTGTTGTTTAATTTATTAGGGGAATATTTAATAAACTATAGAATTGTTAAAGAATTTTAATCAAATGCACTAGTTGTGGAATGAGTACAATTACAATGGAAGACATACGCATGGAAAGCATATATTCCTTAGTAGTCGTGGATAAAATATTTGACTTTAATAATCACTGAAAATAACACAATAAAGTTAAATTACTCTTGCAGTTTTTTTTATTCACTTTAGATCACTTTATTTAGCACAATTATGAAGAGAAGATTTAATATTTTTTGGCATTTTAAATTTAGAATTGTTTTTAATTTGTAAGTTAATAAAAAAGTTTGTGGAGTAAATAAAAACAAATCAAAATGGAAAAAATAGAAATTAACTAGACCAGACAATCTATCACGTTTTTTTATGTGTCGTTTTACACAATTTTAAAGCTATGTTCTCTCTATATTTATATATACTCTAAGGTTTTATGTGTTAGGTAAACTATTTGCGAAAGGTTTGTGAATTTTTCATTGAGTAAAAACTACTGTCATTAGAATATTCACGAATGTCAACTATTAACTTCATCACTAAATAATTTTCATACCATTTAGATTATTGGATGTTTGTGGAATTATGGGTAATTAACTTCTGATGTTTAATGCACAACAAGATTTTGTAATAATAATAAGCCAATAAAGTAATGAATAAAACAAAATGTACTTTATTTCTCTTTGACAGATTATTTTCTACAATAAACAATAATGAATACAGCAACGATAATACATGAAACTGAATAGTGCTGCCATCTATTGAATAAACAGCAAATGATATCCATAAAACATAATCAGTCTAAAACAACAATTCTGACACTCCCACTGTTTTCTGGAATATCAAAATTACTCAAGATCGAACAAACAAAGGTACAGTATTTAATAAGTTATGCATCCTCTTCAAGTTTGGAGCATATTTTGTTGCGATGAACTTCGAAGATTCTTCTTTCCAAGGGTTTGGTGAGGATATCTGCTGGCTGTTCTTTGGTGTTGATGTATTTCAGTTGAAAAACTTTCTTTTCATATTGTTCTCGGATGTAGTGATATTGTACGTCAATATGTTTACTTCGTTTGTGAAGAACAGGATTTTTAATTAATTCAATTGTACTTTGATTGTCAATATGGAGAGTTGTAGCAATATTTTGATAAGGATAGATCTCTCCAATTAACTTTAAGAGCCACACTATTTCCTTGACTGTTTGAAAGGCTGCAATGTATTCCGAATAAGTGGTAGAGGTGGCAACTGTAGACTGTTTTTGAGAACTCCAGCTAACAACACATCCACTCCAAACAACTATAAATCCTGTTGTTGATTTGCGTGTTGCAATATCTCCTGCAAAATCTGCATCACTGTAGCCAAATAAAGATAACGTTTTCTTCTTCTTAAAGTGCAAACCATAATCAACAGTTCCTTTTAGGTATTTCATAATTCTCTTGACTGCATTCCAATGCAATTTCGTTGGTTTTTCCATATATCGACTAACCATACTAACCGAAAAGGATATATCTGGTCTCGTCCCTTTTGATAATATAAAGCTGAGTAACAGACTTCTCCTATAGGGAGCAGTTGTTAACTCAGTCTTCTCATTATCATTTAAATTTGCATTCAACTGTTGATGTGGATCGGCTGGTATTGCAAGAGCATTTGCTTGCTCTAAATTAAATTTATTGATAATTTTTCTTGTGTAGGCACTTTGACGTAAGAGAATAGAGCCATCGTTTTGTCTTTCAATCTGTAAACCAAGGTAAGTATCAGCATCTCCAGTAGTGATATCAAATTCTTTCTCAAGTGCACATAAGAATTCATTCACAGTCTCTTCGTCGATTCCAGCTACTAGTCCATCATCTATGTAGATGCTCACTAGGAGTATTATCAGATTATTTTTGATCAAAATGTATATGCAGGGATCAGCTTTTGATTGTTCGAGTCCATTGTTTGTTAGAAAAACTTTTATTCTTTGGTTCCAACATCTAGACGATTGACGTAAACCATATAAACTTTTTAGTAGCTTACATACTCTTGTTGTACCATCGTTAAATCCTGTTGGCTGCCTCATGTATATAACCTCTTCTATATCACCATTTAAAAAGGCAGTTTTTACGTCAAACTGTTTGAGTACTAAATTTTCTTGAACAATCACTGTTAATAATATTCGGATGGAGTCGAATCTTACTACAGGGCTAAAGGTTTCATTGAAGTCTATTCCTTCACGCTGAGAGAAGCCTTTGGCTACTAATCTGGCTCTAAATTTTTGTATGGTTCCATTCGTATCAGTTTTTAATTTATAAACCCATTTATTTTCAACTATGGTTGAGTTCTTTGGTACTTCAACGAGCTCCCACACGTTGCTGGTTTTTAAGGAATTCATTTCCTCTTCCATTGCTTGTTTCCACTCTTGTGCATTCGTACCGTTTACAGCTTGTTGAAAAGTCAGCGGTTCTTCTGGGTTTTCAATGCAATAATCACAGACATTATCTAAATTTACTTCGTAGTCTTCTAATTTCTTAGGTTTATTTAGTTTGGATCGATCTCTCAGTTGTATTCCTGTACTTCTTTCGGGTTCTGGCGTACAAAATGTCTCATTTTCTTCTTCTGAACCAGATAATTGGTTAGGTAACTCAAGATTTTCTAAATTTTCTTCAATTTGCTCGTCATCTTTTCTTTCAGCCTGACTATTTTTGAATTGTTTATTTTCTTCCTCAGGTAGATACAACAGTGCTTGATTCTGAACTCTTTCAGTAGACTCTATTAATTTTCCTGTATAGATAATATGTTTTCTGACAAAAATATCGCCTTCCTCTGGAATCCAAATTCTGTTACCTTTTACTGTATCGCTGTAGCCTACAAAGTAACCTATTTCACCTTTGAGGTCTAGCTTCTTTACTTTATTTTCAGGCAACTTTACGTAAACTTTCTCTCCAAATATATGAAATTCCTGAATATTTGGTCGCTTGTTGTACCAAATTTCATATGGTGATTGATTCTTAATGCTACTGGTTCCTGTGCAGTTCAAAACATAAACGGCAGTGTTTACTGCTTCTGCCCAGAATTTAAGTTCAAATTGTGCAGCATGTAGCATTGTTCGAGCAGCTTCTACAACAGTTCTGTTTTCTCGTTCTATTTTGCCATTTTGCTCAGGGCAGTAGACTACTGAATTTTGGTGAGAAATTCCATATTCTTTCATCAATTTTGTGACTTCTTGATTGACAAATTCCAGGCCATTGTCAGATCTAAAAATTTCTATTCCTCTGGGGCAATTTTTTTTTGTTTTCTTTACATAGTCTTTTAGACACTCCAGCACATCTGATTTTGCACCCAAGAAATATACGGTTCTATAATGTGAGTAATCATCCTTCAATAGAAGAAAATACTTAGCTCCTGTGAACGACTTTTCTGGTAGAGGTCCACACACATCTGCGTGTATTATTTGGCCAATACGATTGGTATTTGTACTGCTTTGCTGAGGAAAAGGTAGTCGATGGATTTTACTCAATGCGCAAGGCTCACAAACTATTTTGTCATCTCCTTTTGGATTTATGTCATAATTTCTTAAAATATTTTTAACTTGAGTGTAGTTTTGATGAGCTAATTTTTGATGCCATTCTTGAAAAGAACTTTTCTCAGCAATACATGCTTGATCCTCATCAACACTTTCTTTGACATTTTCGATTGGCGTTATCTTGATTTTCATTTCAAATAGTTTATTTTGTCTCTCACCTACTGCTATGGTTTTGCCTTCTTTTTTGAATTTACAGATTCTTTTATCAGCTTCTAGAGTTAAATTTTTATCCAAGGCCACACCGCCAGAAAAGAGATTGTATTTCAGCTTGGGCACGTAGAGTACATTTAAAAGGTGACATTCTGTCCATTTTTCTCCATCAAATGCTGTAATGTTGATGCTACCTCGACCTTTGCCTGAAATGCTTTCTCCGTCTCCAATTTTTATTTTGATGTCTTCTTTCATTGGTGTGTATTTTATGAACCACTCTAGATTATGAGTCATGTGATCGCTCGCTCCAGTGTCCATATACCAGGCCTCGACTGTAGTTTTCGCTGTCTTTTGTACAGAGGCAAATGCTTCGCTTATGAGAGCTTCACCTTTCTCTTGTCCAGAAACTTTGTAATTTTTAAGTTTATATTGTTTACTTTCTGGATTGTTCCAACATTCTGCTGCCCAATGTCCGGGTTTATGACAAAAATTACATTTTCCATGTTTTCTCTTTGTGTTTTTCCGGTCATCGTCTTTATTCTTAACATATCGAATATTTCTGTTACCATTATAATTCTCGGAAAAACGATTCTTACTGTTTACTCTTACATTAGAAGCAAGTGCATTGACTTCTACTCCTCTTTGACTTTGTCTCATCTCTTCAATTATTAATCTCGATGTTAGGTTGGCTAACGTTCTATCGGCGATAGCCGTTGATTCCCAGGCACTGATGAAATGATCAAAATTTGGTGGCAAAGTTAGGAGAATTTTGGTCATTACTCCCTTATCTTCAATTTTCTCCCCCATTGCCTGTAGCCTATTAGATATATCTTCAATTTTTGAGATATGTGCTGCTATATCATGTGAAGGATCTTTAGCCAATGTAAACCATTTTTGTTGTAAAATGTGGATTGTCGATTCTGATTTTTGTTCATATATATTCGTTAGCTTTTTCCACATTGCTTCAGAATTCTCTGATGTCAAAATATGCATCATCGTTTGCTCAGATATTGTGGTAACGATTACCTTTTGCGCCATTCCGTCGGTTTTATTCCATTTACATAATGCTTCTGCATTTTCCTTTTTCTCAGCAGCCGTCGCTTCTGTGCCCACGGGTGCAGGTTGTTTTCTTGTGCCATTTACTATGTCCCATGCTTCAATTGACTTCAATATTATCTGGATCTGGAATTTCCATAGATTCCAGTTGTCAATTCCTTGTAATTTGCTTACTCTGGACAATTCTGAATCCATTTTCTCAACTATTTTGCTCTGCGGTTACAATTTTCACTTCGCACACGGCTGGATATAACCTCACAAAAATGTGTCTTAATGTTTTTAATTTTTCTTTACTTCTTTTTCAGAAAATATTACCCGAAACACTGTTCTGGTCCCATAACCTATTGGATGTTTGTGGAATTATGGGTAATTAACTTCTGATGTTTAATGCACAACAAGATTTTGTAATAATAATAAGCCAATAAAGTAATGAATAAAACAAAATGTACTTTATTTCTCTTTGACAGATTATTTTCTACAATAAACAATAATGAATACAGCAACGATAATACATGAAACTGAATAGTGCTGCCATCTATTGAATAAACAGCAAATGATATCCATAAAACATAATCAGTCTAAAACAACAATTCTGACATAGATTTTTCGAGACCAAAGAATGGATTCCAGGATTGCGAAACAATCTCTTAATAGTCTCATATTGAAAAAGACCACTGAAATAAAAGAAGACGTGCTAATATGAAGCGAAATAGAAAACATGCTAATATAAAGTAAAGCTAAGCATGACCAAAATCTGATACTATGAACCAGAAGGAGCTTTAATATAATACAAGAAACTTCAACAAAGATAGTAGTAGATAGAGTCACATCTTAAATTTTGGCCAAAATCAGTTATGTTATTAATTGGTTCATTTAGCTGAAGGATAAACAACTTTAAATAGGGTAGCACATGTGATACCTAAGGTTGCAAAATTATATCTTGTGTTTGTTTTTAAATTAAAATTTAAAACGTCAAGCTGAAATTTCAAAATTAAATAATCTACAATCATCCACCAGCAGCAGCAACAACAAGCATGCAACAATAAAAATTAAAATATGTTTACGTTTTTTAAGCTTAACAAACTAAAGTCACATATAAAATAAACAAATGAATTCGTAACGTAAATTTAAAAAAAGTAAGCCACAGAAGCTTTACAACAACAAAAATGAAAACATATTTAGAACATTAGATAAAAAATTTCCCTACATAAAAAAAAAATATTAAACAAAATGAAAAAAAAAAAAGATTTTCATTTAAAAATGAGACTTAGATAGAAATCAGGAAAATGAAGTTTTTTTTCGTTCGTCCTTATTTTAATGGAAAACGAAATGAAAAACATAAATTTTCATGTTTTTTGTTTGTTGTTTTGAAATACATTTTTCATATTGGTCCTTATCATATCTCAGGTGTTTTTCTTTGTTTTTTATTCGAGAAAATTATATAAAAAACGGAAAAATTATTGTAATTTTCTTTATCACTGTTTATATATTATATTCACTTTAGTTGTCTGTTAAATTTTTTATTTAGAAATGTTTTCCTATTTTTAGTCTGTCTATTTGTACGTTTTTTTCTTTCTAGTAAGTTATGATAATAACGAGTAAACGAATTAAATAACGATGAATAGAAGAAGCTATCTGTTATGATTTTTTTTTATTTTTTTTAAGATTATAAATGAAATTTTAATTGAATTTGTGTTGTATCTGTTAGTATGAACAGAAAATATGAGCTTACGTTTTCGGATATCACGTTTTCCATCCTAGAAATAATTGGCAATTTAGTTATTTTATTTACGTGTTTTGGCGGTTTTAATTCAAAATTATTTAAATATAAAAATGTTGTGGTTTGTGAAATATATGGCGCGACTGTGGATTAATATTTTTAGACATTTAGAACGTTTAATATATTGTTGAGGCAAAGACAGCATTTATTATTTTAGAAATAACATTCCATCACACAGTTAAGTAAAACATTTAAAAGAAACTGCGGTTGAGAAATGAAATGTTGTTGATAAGTTGTTAAAACGTATCATTTTGTAGAGGTAATATATTTAAATCTAAATAATTGATTTCAACAAATTCATAATCAATAACTTAACTTACTCCTGACACGAACCAACTGAGCAATTGACAAACGTTTTATCTTGTTTCACTAGTCTCCTTCAGGTAGCAACACTAGGGCGATAAATAATTCAATCGATTTTCTTTGCCAGTTTAGGTTGGCGGTAAACGAAAATATAAACTTCACTTTTATTTTGCGACTTTACAAGTCAATAGCTAATTTTCTAGAGTGATTCGAAATATGCATTTTTATACATAAATTTCAAACGCCATTGTTATGCATTAAATTAACAAACAATAAATTGTTTTTTGTGATAAATATAACTATATATTTTAATTAATAAAGATTCTAACTAAACTGGTTTTGTGATTTAATCAACAACAATTCTTCAAATCGTCAATTTCTTGTTACTGCAGTATGATTATGATATTAAAAACTAGAATCTAATCATTTAAAGAAAACGAAAATTACAAATTTTGACTTTCAACGTAGTAGGCGATTTTTATATACATCTATTTATTTGTTTAAATTTATCGTAAATATTTCTGTTTCCATGACAACTATCGTTGTTGTCATGGTTTGTTATTTTTTATTCCTTAGTGAGAAGAAGAAGTAATCCGCTCCTGCCAATGAGGGGGTAGATTTAAAATTTATTTACAACTCGTGTAAAACAGTAGATTATACACAAAGGAAGAGAAGACCATGTTTTTCTCCCGAGGTGTGTTTGAAGCCGAGGGCAAAACAAAAAATTCATGTTACATGTTATAAGAAGGATTAAAATTTTTGACATCAATACATTTAAACTAATTTAAATGTTTCAAAATACAGATAATATGATTGATTGCTTGTAACCTAGTCTTATGATTTTCTTAGAAAAGAATTGTATATGAAAATGTTGATTTTTTAAAAATTCCAAATAATTGAAATTGTTATGACATAATTTATCCACATTATGACTTGTCAAAGCAATTATATAATAACAAGAATGAACTCTTTGCATAACATGAAAAATATGTTCCGCTACATAACCTCAAATATTATGAGATTTCAATTTTGTCGATATGGTTTCGCAAAATTATACGAATATAATGCATGCTTGGGCAGTTGAATTCCAGCATTTGTTTGATAACATAAACTGCCACATTTGTTGTTTTATTTTCGCCGGTTCTAGACATGGTTCAGAGACGTTTGACAATTTATGAAGACATTTTTTTGCGATTTCTCTTCGTAAGTAATATTTATTGAAAACAATTTCAGATTGTTTCATTCCATTTTTGAATACACTTCAATTTTATGTTCCAATCGAGATACGTTTACAAGATTTCCCAGACTCGTTCACCAAAACTTTTAGCTTCAACAAGAAAAGTGTGTGCACTCTCTTTGCCCTTCATTGCGTTCATGCATTTGTCTTTTAACTGTGTTATCCTAGCTTGATCAATTGGTTCTGTATTGATATCATTAGTTCCATTTCTAATTGTAAATTTTTTTACAATTTCGTCTAAATCATTTCGAATAAATATACAAATTTTTTGCTGACACTGTACTTGTACTTTTAATATATTTATTCATTTTTCATAACACTGTTTACAAGTGCTAAACCATAATTACAGTTTTGATTTTTATTTAATTTTATTGATAAAAAAATACTTTATAAAATAATATAGACGTGCTTGCTATACGTACATCTTGCCTGAAGAAAAGCATTGCACTCAGCCCATGATGCGTCCTGATCCCACTCTCCATAGCAATCCTGTTCCTCAGCCAATCATCCTACCTAAGCAAAACATCTTCAATGATGTGTAAACAACTCAGGCTACTGGTGGATATAATGAATATAATATCTGTTGTAACAAATTAAAGTCGGCAATTGTTGAACTTGCGAGAAATAAATTTAATGATGTAATAAATTAATGGTCGGCAGACCGCAATTGATGAATTTGTAAGTAACAGATGTAATGAATATAATAACTTTTGTAACTAAATTAATGTCGGTAATTGTCGAACTTGCAGGAAATTAATTGAATGATGTAATAAATCGATAGTCACCAATTGTTGAACCTGTTATCCATACAATACCGACTCGTTCATAAAACCAAACAAAAAACAGAAAATAAAATTATTCTACAAAAATTTTTCTTATTTAGTCACGTAGACATCTATTTACTGTCACTGAATAACATAATTTTAGCCACTTTACTGTTCACTATATTTTTCAGGCCTTCCTACCTATAGGATTTTAATATGGTCTGGTTTTCAGTTTAAATAGATTTCATTTCTTGGCATTTCGCAAAGATTTTGATGACTGTACTACTCACAAGTTGTTGAAGAAACAAATAAACTACCACGTATTACCAAATATATTTTAGTGCAACCACCTAAAAAATTCTTAAACATAATAGTATGATAATTGACTAAATCTTTTCTATTTGATGATACGAATGACAAAATCTTTTCGAATCAATACGAAGCTGTTAACCCCATAAAAGTTCATTTGTTGAAAAACTGTCTTATTCATGAACCAATTTATCTCATTCTTGAATCAATGTATTCAAACAACTTATCCGAGACACACGACTTATCTAAAGTATTTTTTATTCTTGTATTTTGTTTTCTCTTAATGCGGTCCTGAATGATATATTTTATAAACTATTTAGTCCAGTAAATAAAGGTCGAAAAAGATCAAAAGCTCCCAAAAATCCTGTCACGGACGGGACCTGGCGGAAATTGTTGGTCTTACCGAGTATTTTGACGTGAGAAAAATTACCTTGGGGTTCCGACCCTGTGAGCCTGGAAAATGGCCCTCAAAGTGTCAGAAGTAGTTTCCGGGCCATATCTCCGGAAATATGGCAGCATAGGAATAGGGCATTCCTGTTTAGCCAAAAATGAAGGTGAGCTAATTATCTACAGAAATTGTCCTATTCATTTTTTTCGGTACATTGATACTTTTTGCAAAAACGGGTAGTGAAAAATTGTCAAATTTGAGACCATGAAAAAACGACAGATTCTCATCAAATTTGAGAACTGAGGGCTTGGAAATACCCACAGCTCCGTGTTTTGGCCTGAAAAATTTGACCTGCAAATGACAATGGCTTCCTCGTTGTATTTGCGAAATTATCGCGGCCATATAGGAGCATAGGAAGGATCAGTCGCCGTGCAAATATTGAAAAGGAAAATTTAATTTTCTTTCTGGAAATAAGGATTCAACTTCTTTTTATTTCATCATAAAGCTTACGAGTGCCGGAAGGCCACTCGCAAATTTATAGAAATTGTGCAAAAACAATTTTTCCACCTTACGGCTTCTTGAACTCCTGGCTGTGCTGTCTTACATAAGTTGAAACCTCTAAAGGGTGCTCAATATTTTCTCGATATGGTCATCGACCTCTTGTGCTAATTCTAGGTGATTTTGGCAAACTTTTTCGCAAGATGTTTTTCGCAAACTTTTTTTCGCGAACTTTAGTGGCAACAATTCAGATGGGGTATTTTGTGGAAATACTAAAAAATAACTCAAAAATTTCAATTTATCAAAAATTTATTACAGACAAATACATTAACTTATACAAAACTGTAAGTATAACCAGTTAACTGGATCTTATTCAAAACCACCTCATTCAAGTCCATCGCTCACGGTAGTCTCGCTCTCTTCTTCCCCTTTTTCTACTTCATCCTCTGCCTGTATTTGTTCAGATGAGATTACAATTTTTTTTTTTTAGCCGGCGTCCACCAAGATTCGTTCAGCTCATCTTCATGTTCAAGCACTTTTATAATTTTTCAAACTTCAACTTGCACTCATTTATGATAAAGTTGATCCAGCATTGTAATGCTCCACAAATTTACCTCTGGGACAATCAAAGAGATTAACTGTTCCTTACCCTAATTGTTACCGCTCAAAAAATTGAAACAGCAACACTAACTTTTAAACAGCACCAAATAATTTCCAAATAGCACCAAAAGTCCACTTTTTGTTCAGATTTTTTTTTTTATAAATATTGATTTCCAACAAAACAGAAAATTTTCAGCAATCAAATGGTCTACAAAATGTTTTTTTATTCGCCTGCTATTAAAGTGTTGCTTTATTACTGTGATTTGCGGCTTTAAAGTATCACTTTTCAACTATTTATTTTGTTGTTATAGCTACGTCCGAAAAAGTAAAAAGCATTTGCATTTGTTTAAATTCTACGAAAAATAAAAATTTTTATCAAAGCAACCTTTAAATTCAAACTTTCATTATCCAATTAAAATAGTTGTTATCATTTGTTGTCATAGCTACACAATAATTTGAAAAAAATAATAAATATTTTGTCAAAGGTTACTTGTTCCACATATTTTTATTTTAAAATTTATGAAAATTTATAATTTTAATTTAGAATAAACAAATTTTCTTAAAATATTTTGCTTGCGGCGAATAAAAAATAGTATATGATGCACGGATGTAAGCTATTTTGGACTTAATGTGGGTGCAAATCTCGGCTAGTGCCACGATTTGCAAACTCCACATCCGTCCAAAATCTTTAGCTTTACGTCCTAGCATCATAATGTACTATTGTTGACGATAAACAATAACAATATAAGTCAACGAGGGACGCGTGAAGCCAGTGTGTGTGTGCCATGTGTACACGCCTGCGCGGACCGATATTATACACGTAATATACGCGCCGCCACGTGAAGCAGAAAAAAAGAGGAAATTATCATAAATAATTTCAGAGAAACTTTTTCTATTTTTTTTTTTGTGGATTAAAAATAATGACATTATTTATATCAATGGAAAGCTGAGAACCTCAGCTTTACTTTTATATAAGTAACAATACCCAAAACATTCCTCGGAAAGAAAAAAAAGTGTCTGAAAAATTTGGCCAGTTTTTTCCCGTGTGGGCGTAAAATCAACTTTTAAAGAGCGATGGAAATTTCTAAACAATTTGGAAAATACGATCGGAAACTAGACATTCTAAGCTACAAATTGGTGTAACTTATGAGGCACTTCAATAGACAATAAATCTTTTATTAATGATTTTCCGCCGACTTTCCGAAACTCCATGAAAGTCCTCAAAATGGAAATTAATAAATTCCCTTTTGTTTAAAGTGCGAGAAAGCCACTGTGACAAACTTTCTGAGATGTTTCAAGACCCCCCCCCCAGGTACAATAATCAAGAAAGAAACATATAAAAACACAATTTTTAAAAAAAAGATGAATAAATTTAAAACAGCGTCAGAAAACTGGATAAAAAGAAACTTTGACCGCCGTTTGCACCCGCTTACAAACGTGATAACAGGAATTTTATCACAGGATGTGACAGGTACGGGTTTTATCTTTCACATGAATTTTGAATCATCGAAAAATATTGAATTTTGACCGAGTTATCCGCTAATTTGTCCGCCACTCCTTAGTAAATACGTGTAAAGTGGCGTTCTGGTTCCATGATGAAGAGAAAAATGCAGGACAAGGTTCGAGTCCGTTATCTCGGAAACTATCGGGTTTACGATAAAAATGAATAGGACAATTTCTGTAGATAATTAGCTCACCTTCATTTCTAGTTAAACAGGAATACCCTAACTGCCATATTTCCGGAGATATGGCCCGGAAACTACTTCTGACACTTTGAGGGCCATGTTCCAGGCTCACAGGGTCGGAACCCCAAGGTAATTTTGCTCACGTCAAAGTACTCGGTAAGACCAACAATTACAGCCAGGTCCCGTCCGCGACAGGATTTTTGCGACCTTTTAACCTTTATTAACTGGACTAATTGGCTTAAATAATTTTCCATATATTTTTTTTATACTACGAAAACTTTAAATAATCGTTATTTCTTGCAAATCGATGTCGTTTTGTGTTATCTTTAAATTGCTGTGATATAGTTGCATTGTGTTATTTGCATTGTGTGTGTAATTTGTCACATACATACCGTAATATAACGATTTAAAGTTTAAGGAAAAAGCTCTATATATTTGTTTGTACCTATGGTAAATGATTCAGTTCCATGATTTTACTTAAAACGAAGGTTTATATTTTGAAATGCAGTTTCTTTAAAATTCTAAACAAATGTTTTGGGTTAATCCCAATATTTTGGGTGATGATAATATTTTTTTTATTCGCCTATATATTAAAGTATTACTTTATTACTGTGATTTGCGGCTTTAAAGTATCACTTTTCAACTATTTATTTTGTCGTCATAGCTACGTCCAAAAAAGTAAAAATCATTTGTATTTGTTTAAATTCTATGAAAAATAAATTTTTTTATCAAAGCAACCCGCAAATTCAAAATTTCATTATCCAATTAAAATAGTTGTTATCATTTGTTGTCATACAATTTGGAAAAAATAATAAATATTTTTTCAAGGGTTACTTGTTCCACATATTTTTATTTTAAAATTTATGAAAATTTATAATTTTAATTTAGAATAAACAACTTTTCTTAAAATATTTTGCTTGCGGCGAATAAAAAATAGTATATGATACACGGACGTAAGCTATTTTGGACTTAATGTGGGTGCAAATCTCGGCTAGCGCCTCGATTTGCAAACTCCACATCCGTCCAAAATCTTTAGCTTTACGTCCTAGCATCATAATGTACTATTATTAAATTTATAGCTATATCTAGTTAAGATAAGTAGTCAAATTTGGTTTAGTTAAATTTAATTTATGGAAAAATTATTAGAAAAATTTTGTTTGTTTTTTGATCGTAAAATATGCTTATTTTAAATTAGTCAAATTTGTGGTAAAAAATTTTGTGTAAATTTAGCTTAATTTTGTCCTTACATAAAATTAAATCAAAATAAATTATAAAAAAAAATTATTTATGCTCAGTAAAATTTGTTTTATTGTATAGTTAAAGTTGTACAGCTATTGTACAGTTGTAAACAAATTTAATAAAACCTTGTTAGTCTTGTTGGTTACTATACTCAAATCCTTTAAGACCGTACAAATTATTTGTATTTTAAATTCTGGCAAGTGTCAATAAATCATTTTGTGAAAGTTTTAATAGTTTGATATAATTAACTAATAAATCGAAGCGAAGAAAGGAAAAATATTTTTTTTTTACCTTTAAAGTTTGATAGTTATTTGCAAGATCGTATTAAATACATTAAAATCGTTAGCCGTTTGTAACGTGAAATTTCTATCACAAATTTAGAAAAATTTGTTGTGTGTAGTCCATGAAAGTCCGAAAGTCCTATATGGATTAATGCCTCTGTGGCGTATTAAATTCATTTTTCGATCAAGTAGTTTTTTAAAAAAACGAAAAACAAAATTATTCAGTTTCTGTTTTTCAGTTAGAATTTTCAAACTCAAGAAAAAGGTTTAATGTAATTTTTATTAATTTTTTGTTTTTAACCGAAAAGAGTTTAAAATAAATTATCATTGATAACAATCGAATTAGGATTACTTAACTATCGTTTTTTTTAAGAATCGGGCAGTCGCGGAAATTTTCAAAATATTTTTTTTTACAAATTTGGTATCAATCGATCGGGCTTGGCCATCTCCCGAAAACTTTATGAGATTGGGGTTGTTGGACCCACTACCCACCCCTTTACACCATCTTTAAGTTTTAGCATATAAAAATCTATATAAAATAAATGGAAAAAGATAAAAAAAAATTAATGGCACCTTTATCTTTTATTCAGACCGGCGCAACTTTTGAGTCCAAAAGTTGGTTTGCACTCCCACCCCCAACCAACCCCGTGGGTGGGGTTGACACATTAAATGAGTAAAATATGTCATGTAGGGTATCGTTAGAATCAAAATTTCATAACAAATACAATCCTCTATATTACTTCCTGATCGGTAACATAACCATTTTTTACTCACAAGGGGGTACCCTTATCGTAGAAAAAAAAATTTATTTTGCTTGTCATGTTTGGTGTCGATTTTAATATAATCGGGGATGCTGAGTTCAATGATGATGATAAAAATGAAGCCGGACTCGGGGTAGTCCAAAAAGGGGTGGTGGTTGGGGGGTCGGTTATAAAAAATATCGAAATTATCGTCATAATAAAAATTGGGGTTGGACTCAGGGTAGTCCAATAATAGGTGGGGGGTTGGGGGGTTGGGGGTCGGTCATACAAAGTATCGAAATTATTGTCATTATTATCGATTTTTACATAATCGAGGATGGTGAGTTCAATTGTGATGGTAAAAATGTTGACTGGACTGAGGGTTGTTCAATAAGGGGTGGGGGTTGGGGGTCTGGTCATGAATAGTATCAAAATTATCGTCGTTATTATTGATTTCAACATACTTGAGGACGCTGAATCCGACAGTGATGTTTAAATTGGAATCAAAAATATAAGGGTGTCACTAAAGGGCGGGAGTTTGGGCTGAAAGCCGAAAATATATTATTGGTACCGATTTTGGATAAATTGAGGGTACTCAATGCAATGGTGATGCTGAAATTAGTATTTGGGGTTCAGGCAAGAAACTAGAAGATAAGAGTTTGGATCTACAATTAAAGAAATGTTCAAATATACATTAATAAATATTGGTTTTTCTATGAATCGAGGATGCTGAATCCAATGGTGGTCTTGGAATATGCAATCAAGCAACCATAGGAGCAAAATCAGAAGCTGGAGGATGAGGTGGAGAGTAAAAAAATGTTCAAATATACATTATACACTAAGGCTAGAGTTACTAGCAAAGGAGCCTCTTAGAAGTGGGTTATTCTTAAATGTTAGTTGAATTATATCGTCAAATTGATGTATCGTCGAAACGTGGCAGAAAAATATTTTAAAATTATTAAATAAGAAAAATAATAAATTAAATAGCAAATTCTTTATTATTCTTAAATTTTTATTATTGAAATATACAAACAAATGCTACAAAAATAAGACTGTATCAATTTGAGTGCCCATCATTTTCTTGTATAAATAATTGAACTTCGTCTTTAAACAATAGTACAAATTTTTGATTTTCAAGCATAGTACAAATTTTTTATTACGTGGTTCTGCATTTCAACATCGCCATTGGATTCAGCATTCTCGATTTATAGGAAAACTAATATTTATTATGTATATTTGAACATTACCCCAATTTTAGACCCAAACCCTTATGCTTTGTAATGGTAAAGGTGAAAAAACAAACTTGTGAAATTTGTAGGAAAATGGGTGTGACTGAAAAAAAAAACGGAAAAACATGATTTTGTTAGAATTTTGACCATAGATTAAGATAAAAATATTTTCAAAATTTTTTTGGGTAGTTTTAATTTTAAAACTGAGATTTCGAGAAATATGTCACGATTTTTTTTCAATCTTTTTTTTTAATTTTTTCTTTGTTTTATTTCCTAACGACTAATTTTTGTTTTGTGATGGGCATCGACCAGGAACTGCCCCAAAAAAAAGACCCAAAGGTGAAAAACTGTGACTTTAGCGTATTTTCTTATTCTGTGATATAAACGATAAAAAAATAGTATTTTCTTAGATTGTTCGGATTGTTGATTACGAATCTAAAGTTAAATTTTTAAAAAACAAAATGGCGGATCAAATATTGCGGCCAACTTTTCTAAAATCGTCCAATTTGGAAATTTCAAAAGTACCATCGTTTTCTACATAAAATTCTAAATCGAATTCATTATATCCACCAGTAGCCTGAGTTGTTTACACATCATTGAAGAAGTATTGCTTAGGATGATTGGCTGAGGAACAGGATTGTCATGGAGAGTGGGATCAGGAGGAATCATGGGATGAGTGAAATGCTTTTAATTTACTAAATGCACTAAAAATTGTGGTAGTATTGGTGAGGATGTGATGATCTTTGCTTCTTCCACCTTTGGGGTCTTTAGAGTCTCTCTTCTATGTTTCACTTTTTTCGATTATAGAGTTTTTTTTGCGTGCATATTTGTTTATTTGTGCTGGACAAAGGAGGGATAGAACTTACGAAACTGAACATGAATGAACTATGAACATGCATTTCTTAACACACTTTCAATTAAATGATCGAGCCCAAAACTTTTCAGATCACCGTATTTGACTAATGAATTTATAAAAATGTGAGAATTATCTACCTCTTCTTTGTACCAGGGTCAAAACGAGTTAGAAGCAAATAAACATAATTTTTAATACTTAGAAATATTGTTTTAAAAGGACGGTTTTTATGTTCTCCTTTTTATAAAGGCTTTTACTTCAACTCTTGAAAAGCTGTATGTTGTTTTTGTTGCTGTTGTATTTTTGGTTTCTATGAAAACTCGAATGAATTTAATTCAAGGATTATTTAAATGAAGAAAGGATAAGATGAAAAGGAAACAGAAACATAAAAAATAATATTTATTTAAATTTATCAAGTTTTTGATCGTTTTAAAAGGTTTGTTATTTTTTTTCGAAGGATATATTAATTTGAATTTTAAATTTGTTTAAGAGATTTGAAGATATGGTCGTCCGTCGTTAATAGATTTTTAAAAGTATGTCAGATTTTTGTTTGTGTATTTGCTTTGGTTATTTTTTAAACTTAAAAGTGCAAATCAATAAAATAATAACAACATTTTTTTGATATATAAGGATGTTATAAAAAACAGAATCAACAGGTTGTGTTATGTACGCCGACATTAAAATGGTCTATACTGGCTAAATAAAGTAGTTGTCAGACTTATTGACAGCTATACGTCTGTGCATTGTACAAAGGTTTGGTTGCTTATGTATTACATGTGTTTTCAGGACAACACCTATGGTGATCCTGCAAGTATTATCAGTGCTTCACTTCTGCATGTATTTAAAGGTTTGTAGGCTGTTAAGGATCTAACAAAAAGCTTCAAACTCCTGCGAACCGAAAGGGGCTCTAGGAAAAGTCATCAAACTTTGAAGAGGGATCTCAAAGAACACGTGAAAGTTTTCATGCTGATAGGTGAAACAATATCTCCAGTGGCGAAGCGTGCTTCTGAAACTAGGGTAGACATATTCAAAAGTTTTATTAATTTGCCAGTAGAACTGTAATTATAGTACATTAAGATGAGAGGACAGAAAGTTAAGGTTTTTGGACGTATGTGGAGTTTGTGAGTCGAAGCGCCAACCGAGATTTGCACCCACATTTAAAATGACTTATGTCCGTGCATCATATACTATATTTTTTATTCGCGGCAAGCAAAATAATTAAAAAAAGATTGTTCAATCTAAATCAAAATTAAAAATTTTAAAAATTTTGAAATAAAAATATTTTGTACTAAAGATAAAGGATATTGTAGATTAACAAAAACATTGTTTTAAGTTTTAGGGAGCGATGAATATTATAATATTAATATTAATTATATTATTAAACATAAAATTCTTTGTAATAGCATAAATAAACTTTTTCAAAATTCTAAAAATTTTCCGAAAATTATAATAAAATCCAAAATTTAAACTTTTTCAACATTCCAAAAATTTTCTAAACATTATTAAAAAATCAAAAGTTGAAACTATTTTCAAAATTCCAAAATTAATGCAAGAACTATAACAAAATCAAAAATTCAAACTTTTCCTAGAACTCTTAAAATATTGCAATAATTATAACAAAATTAAAAATTCAAACTTTTCCCAAAATGCCAAAAATATTGCAAAAATTATAACACAAACAAAGATTGAAACTTTTTTCTAAATCCTAAAAATATTCCAAAAATTAATCCAAAATCAAAGATTCAAATTTATTTTCCAACTGTTCCTGTTATTCAGAAGTCGTAGAATCGAACACAAACACAAAAAAACATATTATGTTTCTCAAAAAATTTGGAAACAAAATATATTAACAGAAATAGACATAAACAAAACTGTCTATCCAAGAAGGAACAAAAGTTGAAAATTTGTTGTTGTTGCTATCGCTTATTTTGGTAGTCATAATTTGAAACGTCTACTGATGTTTCTCAACAAATTTGGAAACAAAAATAGACAGAAACAAAACTGTCTATCCAAGAAGGAACAAAAGCTGAAAATTTGTTGTTGTTGCTATTGCTTATTTTGGTAGTCATAATTTGAAACGTCTACTGCAGTGAGAAAAACATTTTTGTTTGTTTGTACATGAAACTGGGAAACGTTTGTATTAAAGTTTCGGGAGCATAGCTAAATTGTTTTTGTTCTAATTATTGTATTAAAACTTAATGATTTTCTTAGGACGTTTGACAAAATAGTATTAAGTCGACATTATGCGAACAATATGAAAATAAAGTTTCATATTTATATTATGTTTGGGTAGACACTGTCTAGTGTGTCTATACCGACGCTTCGCCACTGAATATCTCTAACTGCCTGTCAAACTTACTATAGAGTTGTAATTTAAACGATAGAGGACCGGTCTTGTGTTATCTGTCAGTGCGACCAACGCTTTGGACCACTACACAGATGGATCACTTACTGAAAATGGTGCACGAACTGCGGTCTTCTACGGGAATGAACAGCTTGGTCTGCAATTTTCACTTAAGGTGAATATTACACAGTCTTCTAGGCTTATAAATGCAGCATTGGAGCGACCAAAAGAGCTAAATAAGCGAAAGAGCTTAAAGCTCTGGCAACCTGCACTATTAAAGTCAAAAATAGTACAACAATGCTTTAGGTCGTTAAATTATCTCGGGCTCAAGAATCTTGAAGAGGATAAAACAACCCTCCTCATTGCACACACAGGAATTAAGGCATGCAGCAGCAGCATGTTAAGATTAAGCTATCTAAGGATTAAGGTATCTTCAAAACTTTTTAAACTATTGGACATGAAGATGGTATAAAGAACTTGGTCAGTCTACATGTCAGACTAATGACTTCATAGTCATCGCGTCAAAAAATCGAAAGGAAACGTTGGCTTAGAACGAATCATAAGGAACCTTTCTTGTTGGTTCAGGCATCTATTCTGTTCGAAAGTATACGAAAGAAGGAAGAAACTAAATTTCATTCACAAGCTTTAGTCTTACTACTACTTGTTTCCAAATAGATTATCATTTAATGATAAAATTTCACACAAATCTCAAAACTTAACTGATTTCATCTATCTTCCCTTCCACTAAACAGAATATTACTTAGCGCGATAAAATCGCAATGTATCCTAATAAAAGAGTTGAAAATAAATTTAGAATTTATGTAGCTCTGACGTTAGATAAAATCTTTTTCAATTTACTTACAGGAAAGGAAAATTTACAAGATCCTGTTATAGTAATAAATTGATAAAAAAATTTAGTGAAGATTTCTTTGTTAAATTTAAAATTTATGCTCGATTTTAAAATTAAATCTGAAACGTTTGGGTTTGCTGTAAAACTGTGTAGAGAAAATATATGATTATGGAGATGAAAGGTGATTTTTATAACTTAATTACAATAAACAGTAATTGATTTTTTTACCATGAACTACCTGTATGTGATTACTTTGAATTTATTTTTAAAAATATATATCCAAGTAATCCATACTTTATCGAGTTGAAAAAAAATTAATCTCGTCTTCATTTTGTAAATCAAATTTTTTTCTATTTGACTTGACTAAATATAAATTTTGTTTTCTACATTCTCTTCACATCAGCAAATTCAGTTTTGAAAATAATCAAAAAAGTTTGGTTTTAAAATTTTTTCTTGTTTGTTTTTCATTCAACCGTTAAATTAGAGAAAATAATAATTTTAATTTTCTTTTGTTGAAAAATTCAAAAATTAATCAAAAGAAAATGTCAGCAAAACAAGATGAACATTTGGAGCTCTCAAGCAATAAACGTGGTACTAGTTCTACAGATATTCCTAAACTTAATAAGAAAGGTAAGTACGGAATTTTTGCTTTGAAATTTATGATTGTAACATAATCAGAAGTCTAGATTAACCTTGTGAGATTATGTTTCAAAAGTTCTTAGTCAGATTCTGTTGCTTAGGTCGTCTGAAACGTCAGTATTGTCTCAGATGCATCTTTTCTGGTTATCATATATGCCTTACAGAGAAATCAAATCCTAAAAATAAAAAAACATCTAGAATATTCAACAGAAATTTACATCGAATCAATAATAGTTTGATTTATTTAAAACTATTTTTAAATTTAGTTTCAGATAAAAATTCATTCCATTTAAAATCGAAATTACGTCCAGCAACAGCACCTGTACATGATGCTTTGATGCATAAACAATTTAAAAAAGCTGTTTCGAATCTCCTAAAATCTAAAACTAAGGTGAATAAAACCTAAAGGGGAGCATGTTTTTAAGAAATTTATATTCAAGTTATAACATCTGAATTTTAAATGGAAAATAAATTTTGACTTTAGTATTATTTATTAATAAAATATTGTTTTGGCAACATTTAAATTTATGAATTTTATTGAATTTTTGTATATTTAATATTTTTCTAATAGTCTTCCGAAACTACAAAAATTAATGGTATTTTAACCAATTAGTGTTAAATGTGATAGTTTATTCTCAAGCAAAATAGGCACGACCGGGAATTTTAAAATTGTGAGAATATTATTCATTAAACACGAGATATTATCCTCTGACAGAGGAGGGTTATAAAAAATAGAAAATTTTTCTTCTCAATTAAAACAAATCTTTATTGTTTTAATTGAGAAAAATCAATTTCTTATGAAAAAATCCTTTATGATATAAAAAGCATTCCATACAATCGACAAAATTCAACTAAAAAAAATAAGATAATTAAAATTAATGTGATTTTTGAGGAAAATAGCAATGGACTGTGAATTAAATTTAAAAAATAAAATTCAATACAATTAAAACAATTTGATTAATACAATCATAGCCCATCGAATAATGGGTGAAGTGAATAAAAATAAGTATTTACTTAAAAGAATTACCTTTTAAGTATAAGGTAATACTTTTAAGTATAAGTATTTACTCTTGTTTCTGTGAATAATAGAAACCTTTTACTTAAAAGTATAAACTGGAAAATTTTTCAGGTAATACTTATTAGTATTTACTTATGCTTAAGGTAATACTTCTAATAGTTTATTTCTTAATTGAAATTTTTATTAAAAAACAGTCCACAATGAAAAGGTTGTTTGGCTCCTATAGATAAATTTAATTAAAGTTTGCATATTTTTTGTTATGCATTTCGTACACTCACTGTTGTACTACGAAGACAGAATAATAACCCTGACATCTCGAGTGTGCATCTTTAGAGCACCAACGCAAACGATTGCTACAAATTTTTAAGAGCGGAATGTAAGAACTTCGCATTCGAGTTTCACACTAATGTTTTTAACCAAACTAATAGTATATTGTACAACAAGTGATTTTAATTTATAAAAGTATATATTACTGGTCTATAAAAGTTTCACAACCAAACTTATACTAAACATTCTAATATTATAAAATTCAATTTACAAATATGTAATATTTCAAATCAAAAATTTATCTTAAGCAGACAAAAATAAATTCAGGCATAAAGTTTGATGTATTACTTGGTATGGTTGTTATTTGATAAAACGTGAACATGCTAGGTAGATTTCATAAAAAAAGCTATTTAATACAACATGTGTCATCTAGAAATTTCTGAAACATTTTCGTGCCAAAAAAATGTAGTCGATTTAATGTTGGGATGTTTAGATTGATATTATTGATGGAAAATCGATACAAATAGCCGATGGTGTGCACCCGGCCATTTCCGATCTTCTTGAAACTTCGGTAATTGTTAGTATAATAAAAAAAAATCATATGTTTTTTTTATTTTTTCACTAGTTTTGACACAGAGTGACTCAAAATTTGTTAAGAATTTTAATGATAAAAACAGACTAAATGTAAATTGCGTTTGAACGCATGTATAGAAATCTATTTTATATTTTATGCTTAATAGGGTATTACTTTCTATTGGGGTTACTTTCAATAATTTTCAACCATGAATAAGCCAGGTGTATTATATACTTATAAGGAATACTATTTCAAAAAATCACTACGGAGCTTATTGTGAATATTATTTATAGAATTTTATGAATATCGGGTACGTAGCACGACCAATAAAGAGCGCAGAAAAACTTTGTTGTAAAATTTTTGTATACTTATTAGAGAACGAAATATAACTATTTTTCATAAAATAACATGCCTCTAACGAATTCATAAATTTAAGGCGTTCACGAATTTAATAAATTATTTAATTATTATTAATATTAAATTATTTAAATAGTTATTACTAGTATTTAAATTCCTAGCATTTGATGAGGTCCAGGTATCGAATAAACCTAATGGTCATGTTTGGCCATAAATTATAATCATATACAATCATATGATATTGAATATACAATCATAAACTAAATCTAATGTTCATATTTATTTTTCATTCGAATGACAAATACTTAGTTTGGATATATACAACTCACTTTTCACAAAAAGGTCTAGTGAATTATAAAAAATGTTTTTTGTCTATTATTTTGTAATTATTTTTATTGTCGAAAGTAAAATTCCGTACTATAATAAAGAATACTTCATGACTGCAAATCATATAAAATAACAAGAAAACAAAAATAATTATTTAGTGACGATGTAGGATGAAATATTGTATACCTTACTATTCATAAAATTTCGTGATCTATTCTTTGCACATTTTGAGTTATAACACGATTATAAGGCATGAAAAATTATCATTTTGTAATTTATTTCTTTGTGACTAGTAATCAGTTTCGTTACTTTCAATATTTTGTGCCAGGGTTTTATATTCCACGACTAAATATTTATAAAAATGTAAGCCAAATGTAAGTGCTTATCAGGAATAAACATTTGTAATCATCTTATATAAAACTTATGACCTCCAATCAATCATAACTTCATTTTAATCCGTATATTTTTAGACAACTTTTTTTAATTTGAATTTTTCAAGTGTGGCGATTTCAAAAAGTACCTTTTGGTTTTCTTTCATTTTTTTTTATTTTATAGATTTATTATTAACCCAAAAAAAAACTAAAATTACAGACAAGCATTAGTTTTTGTTTTCTAGAAAAAGGCATTTGAACGAACATATTAGTTGGAAATTTTTTGGACTTTGTGTCATTTTTTTTTAAAGGTATTAATAATATGGCTTAATAAAACAATTGAATCGGTCATTTCAAAAACCTCATAAGTCACTCAATTAGAATTTTTCAGAAATCAATAAAAACTGTTTCATACACAAACAAATGAGTTTTAAAGGACTTTTTTATGTTTAATTTAGTATTTGAGTGGTAAAAAATTAAAATAGCGAATAACCATTACAATTTATTAATAGAAATAATGAAAAAAACCTGAAAAACAGTTCTTGATGTTGTTTTAGTTTGAAAAACAGTTCTTTATGTTGTTTTAGCGAGAAATAGGGTTAGTGGTATAAAATTTAACCAAAAAATCGTAGTAATCATATTTTTTATTGCTTATTATTGAGAATTACACTTAAAAATAATCTTATTAACATTTTACATGTACTAATTTGTCATGTTTTAATATCTTTATGGTACATAGTCATATTCTCCATCATTCTTAATTGTGGGTTAATTCATATATAATAGTATAATAGGTATATAATTCATATATAATTCATATATAATACGAATCCTCGAAAAGAGGACGAGTGTCATGGGTCCGTACCTGCGGTTCCTTTCGTCCTACGCAGGAATGCAGGAATACTATCGCTATCTATTTACGTGGTTTTTACTCAGAATACGCATCTCCCTTTAAGGAACCATTTTCTGCAAAAAAGCATGTTGGAAAAAAATGTGACTTTAGAGGTTTTTGAAATGACCTATTCAATTAAACTTTTTATTAAACGATAAAATAACGTAAGAAAACTAGAGATCAGCATTTAAATTCTGTAACTGGTAAAATATTAAAAATTCTTCATTTCTTTTCATTGAACTAAGTTCAATTAAGATAAATTTTTTCACTTTAACGGTGCACAATCACAGAATTCGGCTGTATTAATAGGCTGTATTGTACTTAGCAAAAATCCTTCCACCTAGAACTTACGAATATCTTGAACAAAGAAATAGAAAGTTATATTTTGAGGTAAAGATAACGCAAAACTTAATACTCAATTGTGAAAGATTTAAAAATTTAGAAGAAAAACATCGTTGAAACATGAAACATTTGACCTGTCATATAAATCCTAGGATCACACCAGCGGAGGAGACTGACTAACGAGAACTTTTGAGAGTGCATTGTTTACAATACGCATTAAATTATTTGAATTTTAAAGACTATAAGAGTTGCGCTCAATTGTTTTGAAACTAGCTAAGTTCATATGCTTAGAAACACAAACTTATGAAATACTTTTAATTAAACTGAATAATTTAGTTTAAAAAAACTAATTAAATTTCAAATTTATTGATTAATTCATTTTGTTTACTTTGTATTTATCCATAGACTTATCTAACTATATATAGGTCAAAATCAGGCAATAGTTACATCGATTTGCCACACATTTATTGATTTGCTTAAAATTGTTTACCGTCTAAGGGCAAATAAAAAACAATATTTCGTTTTTTGTCGCGATTGGTTCTCGTTTTATAGCTAAGGGTAGTTTTTAAGGTTATTATAGTAAGTACGTTATGGTAAAAATAACTAAAGTTATAATTTTTGACAACATATGATAAAAAATTGATATCCCCGTTGTTTTTTTATGTTTTTCCTCATAATTTTATAATATCATTATTTTTCATGAGTAACTGTTTCCCAATTTGAAAATATTCGCTAAGACTGGGTTCGTTTGAGTGCATTTTCCAAAGCATTTGCGACTGATTTTAAAATTTGATATATGTAATCAGCCTTTTTTATCAAGTTCATGTTAAGTATTTGGTAAAAAATGTTAATATTATGTCAATGAGATGAAATATGTAACCTAATTTTACAAATCTCGTACAAAATCTCCCATTTTTCAAATTTAGGATGTTTCTTTTGATTCACAGCAATGGCATGGTACATATTGGCCACTTTTTTAATCAGCTATCAAACAAACTGCACGTGCTCTTCCATCGAACCGAACATCTGTCGGTATTCGAATGCCGTTTCCTCCAGTACTTTTGTACCAATATATGATAACTTTTAAAATTTTTTTAAATTTTATTTACGTGTAAGGTGTAAATGTATTAAAAATGATAAAACACGACAGTATACAATAGTTCTATTACATAGCAAATAAGTAACATTGCAATATATATTAAAATCAAACAAATTTTTGTTTAAAACATTGTTTAAAAAAAACAATTTCTTTTAAACCGTGTTTAAAATTAAAACAAAAGTGTTTAAAACAAACCAACTCTGCTTTTGTTTTTTAAACAAGATAAATTTGTTTAAATCCGTCAAGTGGTTCTCGAGATACGTTCTGTTGAATATATATAAAAGCCATAGTTTGAAAACTACCAAAAGCTCAAAAACCACTCAACGGATTTAAAATAAATATTTCGCGTTTTGAAGGAAAAAATGAGTCCTTTTCAATAAAAATAATTATAATAAAAAAATTTTCCGATTTTCGTTTTTTAATTTTTTTCGTATTTCTTATTGAATATAAGCAGACCCATATTTTTTGATCAGCTGTTTGAAAAATGGATGGCCCGTTATACGGTTTTGAAACTCTGCCATTTTTTAATTTTTGCGATGATTATTTTGTAGTGCTTACTGAAAATTGGTTTGTTTTCTGTTCTCATATATTCACTAATACGAAAAATACAAATATTGCAAGGCCTTAGATCATTCTAAAGTTATTAATAATTAATTTTCAAAAAGGACCGTTAATAGCACAGTTATGCTAAAATAAATGTTGCCAAGTTTTTCACTTGTAGAGGGCGCAGTCACCTTTCTATAAAAATGTTTGATATATAATCGGAAAGGAGAAGATTTAATTTTCAGAAAGTTTAAATACATGTATGACCAACACCTAGTTCGGCCACCAAAGCTTAGAATTTGATAAAGTGGGAAAAAATCTTTTTATTTTAATTTTATATCATACAAAATTTAAAATTTTAAAAGTTTGATATACCTTCGTAAAGGAGAAAGCTCAAACTTTCAAACTGTCATACGTCAAAATTAAATGTTTATTTTAACTTTTAACAGAATTTAAACGTAAATTTTTCCAAATATAAATATATATAAATATTTAAGAAATTTAATTTGAAAAATTGAACAGTGTTTAATTTAGAAATGCAATCGTTTTAAAACGTTTTAAAAAATTTCACAAAATCGTGTTTTTTCTCAATCTCAAAAATATTCATAAAGTTTGAATGTTTAAAAACTAACGAAGTGTTAACTTTACGACAAACATTTTATGTTCTTTCTATTGGAATCAAATTTATTCATATTAAATCATTTTATCAGGAGATATAGACGAAACTGTCTAGTAATGCATTCTATATCATATGTTATTCTTATAGAAAAATAAAAATGTCGATGAGTCACCAGTAAGTATTAATATTATGAGCAATACATTTTTTTGTCCTACCAACTATTGAAACCGTTAGAAAAAAAATAATTAATCATCTTTTTATTCATGTAATTATACTTTTTTATTATTATTAGAAACAACAGATCTGGGCTCATCTATAGTAGTTTACATAACATATTTGTTGGGGGATTCATCTTGAAAAGGTTGAGGATTGAAATTGTCAGAAAACCCCAAAGAGGTAACTAATTCCAAAGAAGCGAATCTCTGTTATAAACAATTACGGTTTAGCGTGACCAGTACCTTGACTAATTAATTTACAAGTTCAGATTTTTTTGCATTCCAAAAATAGTCATATCACTTAATTTGTGGACATATGTGCCAAATATATTTGAACGATTTTTTGCAATACTCTATCTATATTGATGGCTATGATATGTGTGTTTTTGGGAGTAATGACGAGAATAATACAATCGAATAATTATCTGCCACAAATCTTGTCGAATGATTTATAAACTGAAAGAGGGGAGAAGTCGTTCAAGTGTTACGTAAGCAATCTTCCTATGATTTTAGACTCTTTCCCCCTCTATATAAGCAAAAATATGAAGAAAGTGAACCTCCCTCCCCCAAATGATAAGACGTTTTTTCAAAACTTTTATTGAATTAAAAAGTTAAAATTTAAAAGGCTCAAGTATTTTACTTCGGTCTGAAAGACCTAAGTATTACATTCATGAGCTCAAAGTGAAATTCTTACCCCCACTTTTTTGACATTTCTCGACGTTTTAGGACCTACTGATTCTAAAAAAGCAACAAAAAAAATGTATGTCTGTCTGTCGGCCGGCCGGCCGTCATTACCTACGCTGCAGGGAAAACCGCTGGAGGGATTTCAAAAATTTTTTTTTCTAAAAATAGGTATACTCAAGAGACAGTCCCGAAAGGACGCTGTGTTCGATAACTGTACCGGAAGTGTGTCAAAAAAATCATTATGTGTGTCAAAAATAGCAAATTTTCATATTTTTGGCTTAAAAAACGTTCATTTTAAGTGATTACGAGTAGGAACATTAAATTTGGAGAAATCTTGAAGGTAAGGATTGGTATGTGAGATCAAAAACTAGATTATTGCATTATAAGTTTGTCAAAAAAATGTTGTCAAGTGTGTCAAAAGTAAGATTTTTATTTATTTTTTTTACCCAATTTTTTGGAAAAAAATAAAATTGTGTGTTTGAAATGAAATTTTATTATTATTATTGAGAATTATGGCATTATAAGTTTGTCAAAAAAATGTTCTCAAGTGTGTCAAAAAATTAATTCATTTAGTTTTTAGCTAATTTTTTGGAAAAAAATGTGTAGCTGTTTTTATGACGTAAATGTAATTGAAATGAAATTGGACACGGAAATTTTTGAATTTGTTATAGTTTTTGAAATATTTTTGGAATTTTGAAAAAGTTTTAATTTTTGATTTTGTAATAATTTTTGCAATATTTTTAGAAGTTCGGAAAAAATTTTCAATTTTTGATTTTGTAATAATTTTTGCAATATTTTTAGACTTTTGGAAAAGTTTGCATTATTAAGAATTTTTGGATTATTATCGGAATTTAGAAAAAGTTTGAATATTTGATTTCATTCTAATTTTTGGAATATTTTTGGAATTTTGAAAAAGTTTGATTTTATTTAATTTAACAATATTTTTGGAATTTTGATTATAATTTTCCGGCAACGTATTGATGTTTCGTGTTAGTTTTGTAATAAATTTTTAAACAGAGATAAAAAATACTTGTACCTTAACAAAGAGCTATGTTTGATATACATCGCTGCCCAAAACTAAAAACCATGTCCTCATAAAAGTTTTTTGCCGAAAACTATATCAAAATCCTTTACACAGACCGAAGTCTTGATATCTCAGAGCTGTGAGATTTCAGCCCCTCCATATTTTCAAATTAAAGTATTAGTCTTTTAATAAAATTAAGAATCATTTATTATCCATATCCAAGGGTTCCATATCCGAAATTCCACATCATTAACAATAATTGTTAGCTCATCTTCAAAATTCAGACTAAAATTTTTGAATGGGTTGGGTTATTAATGTCATCTTCCTTTAGCCATTCGGCGTCTTCGTTTTCGTCTGCATCTCTTATTATACATATAAATTCTCGTGCACGTCTAGCAGCTATACGCATTAGGCGATCTTTTTCGCCTCTATACGTTCCTACTTTTTATGTTTATTTATCAAATAATAATTTGCAGATTTTTTTGAGGCATGGTAAAGAGGCATGGTAAACCACATTCATTACAAACTCAGTTTTCGAGTTGTGGTTTGATAGTGGGACAAATGTAATCATATGGAAATTAAGAAAATCCTTTACATTCTAAATCTATTTTAGGTGTTGAGCACTATTATGGTATTACCATAGTAAAATAATAAAAAAAGTTAAATAGATAAATCCCCAAAAATAATGTTAAAACATTTCCTATAAATAGGAGTCTAATGACAATTGACAATTCAACTTAAGTAAATAGAGTGATGGTGAAGTTTCAACTTCAAAACATCATCGCATTGGTGGCGAAGTGGATAGCGTGTCTGCCAAAGGATTTGAACTTACTCTGGCACTGATGAGGTTATGAGTTCGAATCCCAGCCGAATCACATAAAAGAGAAAAACAGAGTTTTTTTTTATTTATTTCCAACAATACCTTTGAATTGAAGAAATTCAAATTATTTCTTAGTTTCTTGAGTTTAATTGCTCAAAAATAGTATTATTAATTTAGATTATAAATATTGTTTTAAAAATGTTTTTATTTCTTCATAATTTTTTATCTTACATAAGATCTTTGTTATTCGCCTCGCTCCCTTTGTCAACAAAAAATAAGAAAAAAATAAAGAACCCCCTCCCCAATCCCGCTTACGTAATACTTGAACCCCCCAGACCAAAAGATGGACCTTAATGAAGTATTAGCTTAATCGAATGACCTGTCTAAAAATTCCAGCTTGTTTAATCGATATTTTTATAAATTAAAAAAATAATACCAAAATTTAAGCATCGTTATATGCTACCTTAAATAAATCAAGCATTTACTTGAAAAGTAAAAGCATTTGCTGTTTTTATTCACATATTATTAAGTATTTACTAGAAAATTTATAAGTTTTTAATTAAATTACAAGCATTTGCTTATTCCTTAAGTATTTACTTTTTATCAAGCAAATGCTTAAATTTTATTCACTTGATTATAAGTAAATACTTGAAAAACAACAAGTTAAAGCATTTACTTATTTTTATTCACTTCACCCAATATTTATTTTTTATAGGAAAATTTTCATAACGCAATAGGTTAAGTTTATTAGGCTATAGGTTGGAAAACAAATACTATTATTATGGAAAAAATATACAAATAAAGTTGATATTAATAGTTGGAAGAAGATAAAATTATATTACCCCACAATCAATTGCATTTGCAACAACTTTTTCTTGAAATTTTAAAATCGATATCAACCCATTTCCAATTTATTAACATCGCTTTTCTTTAACGATAATGCAGACCAATAAAAATGATCTTAAAATCATTTTCAAATTATCTATAAAGAATTTTCATTCAATATTCTATTATCTCTAAAATATGTTCTAATGATTCTTGTGGAGTTTTTTCTTTCGTTTTTTAGTATCCATTACTTTAAACGTGACTTGAAATTTAATTGCGTTATTTTAAGAATCTGATGAAAAACTGTCTTTTTATTACTGATTTAAGATTTTAACTTAATTTCACTAAGAATTTATTACCCTTTTTAGTATTCAATTTTTAAACCAGTTGCATTGCAGTTTTTAGGAGTGATGTTGTGTATATATGCAAAAATTGATGACTTGAACATTTAGAAAATAGTTTAGTGTTTTGTATTTCTGTATAGACAAGAAAATTTATTTATATCTGTACAACACAGTTAGTTTTAGTGAAAGTAGCAAGGCAACGATTGAAATGCACCGTAATAATATTACCATTGGTTTGCGTCTATTATCTCATAATTCTTTCTTACTACACCGACATTAACTTGAAATATGTTTCACCATGGAGGTGGATACCACCCCTTCTCGAGAATAGAAATTAATAAACTCAAACACTCGATAGATTGAAGTATTCTAAACAAAAACGCATAATATTAAGTTTTTTCGATAAATCAATTTTAATCAATATTATTCGAGATATTTACGTTGAATTTTCATTCAAAATATGAAATGCATGTTTGAGTGTTTTTTTTACAAACAAAAAAACATATCGATTGATATGTGTAAAAACATATCAACTTTGAAATTGTCATCGCCTCAACAGCGTAATCGATAGCGGTCTGCCTAAGGATTCGAACAAGGCACTGAAGAGGAAGGTTCGAATTCATCTGAAAAAATGATAAGAGGAGCTTTTTATGAGAAATTTTAAGCCATACCTTTGAATTGAAAAAATTCCAGTTACTTCTTTACTTACTTGAGTTTAATTGATCAAAGATCCCCAATATTGATTGATGTTTTTCCATTGCTTTAGTTGCAATACAAATCGAGTAATTTAACTTTTCCTGCTTATTCCTTACTTACTATGCAAATATCACGCTAATCGGTTGATTAAGAAAGCATTTAGAGCAAAAACCGTCTAACAATGGACTTAAGCTGCTGAAGTTTCAAATGAAAATAAGTCCTTTACCACATTATCCAATATAACTCGAATGATAATTTATTATTAATTGTTAACCTAAAAATATGTAAAAACAAAATATTTACCTAATGACAAGCCGGTAGTTGAATGCAAAGTTATTTTTAAAAGTTAATCAGAGTTTTTGCAACGAGCCTTATTTCAAACTCGAGTAACAGGACTTAAAGTAATTGAGGGCTTCAAGGCATACTCCTGTTCAATTTGTCATATTTTAAAGCACAGCCCGAGCTTCCCAGTTTCATGTGAACCCATCGTGTTTTCGTGAAGACATCTTGTTTTACCAAAATGAATTCAAGGCTTATTAAATGAAATCTCTTTGCTACTAATTACCAAAATAATTACCCTAAAAATATAAGACCTTTAGTACAAATTACCCAAAATAATTGCATCGTAATAACCGTTATTACTTCTGTAACACTTTAAATAACTTGAATGTGTGATAATAACTATTTTTTTTGACATACGTAATATGTTATATTTTATCAGGCATCATTAAAGACATAGAATTAACTCATCAATCAAATCTAATTAAATTTTCATTGTTAAAAAGCTACGACGGTATCTTAGATCTGAACGAAAATTCTATATTTGAATTTTATGAAAATGATGCATACAATTATGTTGTTTCCCATTACAAATTCGTCTCTCAACATAAATGTGATTGTTATCGTTATGTCTTTTATATGACACATCACACAATATGTCAGACGTGCCATGTTATATTGTGTTAATTTGAGTGGTTTTTTGGTGTAATAAAATAAACATAAAACTGGAAGTGAGAAAGAGGTACGCGAAATGAAGTCAAAAATAGGAAGAAACAAAACTTACTCAAATCAACTGTGACTGAAGGATAAATTGAGAATGACAGAATATATGTATGCATATTGTGTATAGACAGTTCTTCAGGTTGTGTAGAATTGGAATATTTAGTTTATTGAATTGAAACAGGTTTTTTACTGTGTCACGACATGTAAAATTATAATAATTTAAAAGAAAGAAATATACATTTACGTGATTAAATTTGTGTAAATGTTCTAAACCTAAACCGTTTTAAAATAGAATCCACATGTTATTATTTCAATTTTTATCTGGTTTTCGGTTTTTGATAGTTTGAAAATAGCAGCTTGAAATCTATAGTTTATTCAACAATGGAAATTCCCCATAGAAAAGTAGTGCTTAACTACTAGTGCTCTATTGCATATTTTTGCTTATAGATTAGTATAAACTAATGCCTTCAATGTCAATAATTTAACACACACTGTTAATTAGAGCTACCACCTTTCAAATTTATAAAGCGGGACACGATCGTTATTCATTAAATTAAGTTGCACCTCAGTTTCTTTTTCTTCGCTTGTCCTACCCCGAGCGAAATTAGGGAATTAGGTATTTTCTTTAATAATAACTTAACTATAACTTTGTTTATACTTTTTTTTATATTCGGCGACTATAAGGCGACTTCGCGATAATGAAACTTTGGTGTCCGCCTGGAAAGGCAAATTCTCAGATTGGCCGTAAAAGTTACATGCGATTAAGAAAGTCTAAGATTTACTTGGATCAAGGATTTTAGATCTTTTAAAGAAGTTGAAAATCATGTGATAAAAAGTATTTTGGCTGCATTCAAATGGGTGGCATGTGAAAGTTTGGTTTTTTTAGTAACACTACTATTTTCTTTGATATTTGAGTTTTCAAGTTTTGTAATATTTTCGAAAATGCAATTTTCTTCTGTGAACCTACTTACCTTGTGTTTGTATAGGGGCTAGGAGTGCAAAGAAGGACATGGAATTTTTGGATCCGCTCGAGTGCAGTGTTTTATGAAGAGTTGACATTGTTGAAAATATAACCACATTTTGATATAGTAGAAGTAATTTCTTTTTTATTCTGCCTCCACTTCCTAATTTCAAAAGTAATCAATGAAAAAATTTAAATGTCGCTAGATCATAAATTGCTCAAAACTTTGACGAAAGTCAGATCCCTCACTTAATCCAATTACATATAACATAAAAGGATTTTTATCAATTCAAAGTAATAATAAAACTCTGCCCATTTGACTAAGATTTTGTCGTTTTGTAATCCATAAATCAAATTTCTTTGATAAAAAATGCCAATTTTTAAACAAAAACAAACGAAATAAAACCAATATTCAACAGAAACAAGATCCTCTACAACTGCTTTAGCTTACGTTCAACTGCAGTGAATACCTATATTTTTATTTCAAAAACTAATTTTTGCCTCGAATCTCATGATGCTAATAAAAGGTTAGTGTTGTATTGGGCAAGATATTGTGTGTCCGTCGTGTGCTTTCTCATTT